>OZ025291.1:361424509-362024509 GCA_964019185.1 Maratus speculifer
TCAAAAAATAAGGATAGCCGCTGATGAAATTCAAACGGAAATCAGTTGCAAACTGAATGCTTAAAAACAACACATATCCTAATATATGTTAAAAAAATCAGCGTCGGTTACAGTTAAACATTAAAAAAATTAGTAATGCCATAAGTTTTAGTCAACCATTTTTTAATAATCTAAAAAAACAGTCTTTGTACATAGATGGTAGTTTATATATTATGTTAGTGGTTTTACTATTTTTGAAGAATTTTGTGGCAACACAAGGTTTTAATTTAAGTAAGCTTATGATAAATAATGTTATCAGTTTCTCTATCTTTGAAAATTTTTGTGGCAACACTAGGTAAAAGTTTTAATCTAAGTAATGAATAATACTTATTGTTAACAGTTTCGTTCTTTTTGAAAATTTTTGTGGCAACACTAGGTAATATCCATCATGATTATGTGAATAACAATTGCTAATATAAATGATAAATTAAACTTGGTAAATAATTCTAATATATTAAAAGTATTTAAAAATTAATTCAATATAAATACAAATTCAGTATTTTAATTGATAGGAACCTTTTTTTTTTTTCTAAATGTTAAAATTTAAGTAAATCTTTTACAATATTGTGGAAAAATTATTAAAATTCATAAATTGTTATAACAAAAATACAAGACAAAAGCTTTTTTCATTAACACATTATTTATTCATCATTCTCGATAATGATAAAAATACAAAAAAATTATAAACTGTACAGAAAATCAACCATTTCACATGATTTGACAAAGTTTGCATTTTTTCACTTATGCATTTTAATCAAATGTTGAATAAACTTGGTGTCAACATTAAATGTTTTGTTACAGTGTTTGCATTCAAAATTCCTGTAATGAACTTTTTTGTGAAATAAAAAATCGATATCAGAGTAAAATATAACACCACAGTGTTTACATCTATATTCCTTTTGACGATGACTTTTTTTATGTTTAGTTAAAGCAGACTTTGATAGAAACGAGTTAGAACATTTTTCACAAACATGAAACTTCTTATGAGATCTCTTGTGAATTTTTAACAAATATTTTTTAGAGAGTTCTAGTGAACATTCATCGCATTTATATGTCTTATGAAATCTCTTGTGAATTCTTAACGAATACTTTCTATAAAATTCCATTGCACATTGATCACATTTATATAAAGTGGGTGTCTTGGAATGAGTAACACTATGTTGTTTTAAATCAGTACTTTGAATGAAAGTTTCACATTTAAAGGGCTTTTTATCCAAGTGGGATCTTTGATGTCTGGTTAACGCAATCTTTCTAGAGAAGCATTTTTGACATTGATTACAAGAAAAGGATGGTTGGGTTGATGAAGAGGGTGATCTTTCACTATTCGAAACTTGCACCTCTTGACTGGGTAAATCCGATTCCATATTCATGAAGTAAGAAATTTCTTGTACAGCACTCACTTAAAGAACAGCGCTTAATATCTTCATATGACAAAAAAACAATAAACAGTGTGATGAATTTATACTGATTATACCGATTTATACTGATATGAATTCTAGGAGGCGCTACTGTTTTTTTTAAAAAATAATAGGATTGGTTTACAAAGTAATCTGATAATATGATGGTATTTGATAGGTAAGGCTCGATGTTATCTGGTGTTTATCATGCTGTTGTAATTTTTTCTAATTGATAAGAAAATTCATGTGAAAATTAACGGAAAAAGAATAACTTATTTTCAGCACAGTGATAAAACAATACTATACTAAAGTAATACATTGCTTACATTTGTCGTGATCGACTAATAGATGATAACTTGTAAAAACACTTTTTATGTGAATACAGCAAACTTACTAAAATGAATGTATGACAATTAACCGATTATTAGAACTATACATCGAAAAATAATTAATAATGAAGTAGTTTATATATTTTGAAAGGTGTAAAAATCAACGTGTATGAATAATCAAGGTTTAGGTAAACTAAAGTTAAAAATGTAAAATTCATATTTTACAATATTACTGTTTAAAAAATATTTTCATTGCTGCTCTAACGTTGATGAAAATTGAAGAAAACAGGGAACCTACAAAAAAAACATACATAATGGTTTGGTAAAATTAAATTGTCGTTTTAAAAAGCTTAGTTGAAACATCAAACAAAGTTCTCTTTCTTGTTATTTGTAAATAAGTGAAATCTAATCTTAGTTGATATTTTTCATGTATCAGCTAGTTCCTGTTAAAATTGTTTGGTTATCAGATGTTTGTGCAAGACAGTGAATACGTGCTGATAAGATAGTATTTTAAGTTGGAAACGGTTCGATTGTAATATAAAAACATTAATAGTAATTACAGAAGGTTTATTTAACTTCCTATTTAATCTTGAAATAATTTTATCTAATAATAATATTCAAAAAAAGTTCAAATTATTATTTAATTTTCTATTCTAATAAAAACTTATTCGAATCCCACTAAAGGCTTTTGGAAAACTCAATTTTTAAAAAAATTATTAATTTCCAACGAAAGAAGAAGAAGGCCGGTTCTGCGGCCACTGGCGTGATGAGCAATGGGCAATTGTGATTAATATTTAATTGATCAGACTCGTCTTCCTCCTTATCGCAATACACGATAATCTCACAGGCGAGATGGGCAATGCTTAATTGATCAGACTCAATTTTTTTTAAAATTATTAATTTCCAACGAAAATTCAATCCAACAAAGAGCAGCACCCAAATAAAAATCTTCCGGGGGGTGAAGTTTGGAAAATGAGGAGGTTACCCCTTTACTATAGTATGATATTAGAAGCTTCAGATCCTAAATAAAAAAAAAATAAATAAGCCTCTTAAAAATTAACCCCCCCTAAAAATTAAGCCCTCCCCTTTCCTAAAATCTCATCTTACTATAACATAAATTACGATATGTTCAAATTTCCTTCCTACTCTCAGTTGATTCCAATCTTAAAGAAAAAAAAAAAAAAAATACATTTAAGCCTTTCAGAAAAATAAGCCCCCCTAAAAATTAAGCCCTCCCCCTTTCCTAAATATCACATCAAACTGTAACAGTGTCAAAATATCCTTCACCCATTTTCAAATATCTTTCCTACTCTAAGTTGAATCCAATCTCTACTTAAATTTAAACTCCCCAAAAAAATTTAAGCCCCCCTCAATTTTAAGCCCCTCCTAAAAAATAAGCCCTCCCCTCTCTCTCTCTCAAAAATCCCATCATACTCTAACAGACTCCAAACATCCACCCCTCTACTACAGTATAATCTCATAAGTTTCAAACCCTAAAAATTTAAGCCCCCTCAATTTTAAACCCTCCCCATCATCCTACTATAGTATAATACACTCTCCATCAGATAAGCTTTTCATTCAGGTGGTGGTGGAGGACCTCCTCCTCTCTCTGTGAGGTGGTGGGCCTCTTCCTCCTCTCCTCCTCCGCCACACGCCACCTCATGCCGCTGAACTCTCACTATTACACTACTATTCTCCAACTGTAACAGTAACTGTTTGTTTCCAGTCTGACTTCCAAAAGTCGAGCGACCCCGCAAATCTCATCCCGCCATGCACTTCTTTTTTTTCTCTCTCTCTCTCTTTCTCTATCTAGCACCTAGGAAGAACAAGAACGCTTTCGTGACCAGCAAAGCCCCTTCTCCCTATACCTCTGTTTTTGCCCTATCGTGTAGTTCGATTCCCCCCCCCCCCTCGGGTTCGAAAAATCTGTTCGTGCCTTCGAAAATTCGTCAGAAAGAGAGCCGAAAGCAAAGTTTCGATAATGGGAACAGCTGCTGCCCAAATTCCGTCATTGTTTTCCGGGGGTTATAAATGAGGAGAGCCCGTGGCCCTTGACGTTCAATGACAGAATCCTTCCATTCCTCTCCCTTCCCCCCTTGCTCCGCAGAAGCTTCATCTTTATTCCCCCCCCCCTACATACGAAATTGCCAAGCAGCCACTCGATTAGTAGTGATAAACAGAACTCTCCATTGCCCCCCCCCCCAGCTTATTTTGTTGTCCCCCACCCCAATCTTACCTTTGTTTTTGATGGCTGAGCTCCGGGGACGTTATTTTTAATCCCAGCGACTGGGATATAGTTAGAGCGAACTGTCACGCGGTTGTCCTCCCCCAATCAAGGATGCAGATGATCCGATCCCTTCGTCATCCATATTCCTGACCCACACCCAGGACGGAACTTCATCTCCCCTCCTCTTCTCCCTCTCTTCGAGATGATTTTTTTGCTCTCTTTTTCTTTAAAAGGGACGGGAAATTCGGACTATTAATCATAAACCATGTATATAGTGTTTCTGTGTATTCGTTTACTTTAATATATTTTGTTTCGCCGATATTGTCTTGGATTTCGGTAGTCTTGTCTTTATCAGGTTTTGAATTGTTATTTTATTTATTTATTTATTTATTTATTTTTCTAGTTAGGTATTACGTAATATTTATGAAGTGTATGATACTCATTTAAATAATTTTAGGTGAAGGTAAAAAAATGGGGTTGATATGGTAAGCTACCCTTCCCTTTCCCCCATTCGCAATGTTTTGTCCCTCTTTTTTTTTTTTTTTTTTTTTTTTACTTAATTTTTTTTTTTTTTTTTTAATCTTTAAAAAAAATCAATATTATACAGTTTTTTTTTTCTAGTGCCTATTATAATTACTTTAAACACACTCATATCGAATACATACGTAATAATAAAAGATAATGCACTATTTTTTTCATTATTATTATTATTATTATTTTTTTTTTTTTTTTTTTTTTTGTGCCTGTGTGTGTCACAAAGATTTTATTAACAAACTTTGACCTTGCTTCTAAACTTAATACTACACACTCTCTCTTAAAATATATAGACCAACAACATTGTGACCTTGTCATTCCTACAATTATGAAGGTGCATTTATTGTCATAAATTTTGCAACCTGCTTTTGTGTGTCTTGCTATACCGATTGGAAAGTTACACGTAAATGTCAATTTCACCCATCGTTTTACGTAATAAACCTAATGCACTTGGGGGGTTAGCGAAATTTCTTTTCTGTTATTGAAGTCTACCGTCGTTACTGACATGTGTCATAAAAATAATAAGTAGCAACTCAGGCATAACTAGAAGAATGAGAAGTAAAAAAAATTCTAACAATTACGTTTGATCTTTATTATTTTTCGCATCTTTTTCTTTTCTGTTTGGACATATGACCAATCCTCCAAGTAAGTTCCTATAGTGAAAGCGCTTTTTAAAAGCTCGAATTTACTTCTCCCCATTGTATTGGGTTCCAATCAAATAGAGTGACAGGGAGCTCAGGTTAGACAGGTTAAAAGCCATCGAGTGTATTTTTGAGGTCCCGGCGATTGAGAGCTTATGTGCTGGAAGGAAATAAATAACTATAAAAAGAGTCTCGATTGTCATCCGCGTGTGCTACGATTTGTGGACATAAGGGAGGGTAGTTTCGAGTATAAGTCTGGAAAAAAAAGCATTTTGTGTCAGTTAAAAGTCAAGTCCTGTTTTGTAGGCAGCACGTGCTAGTTTTATTGGAGCTTTTCTAGGGTTGTCCATTTTTGGCGGTAAATTGCTATTTGGTGTTTATTTGTTAATTTAATACTTTATTGTATCACATTTTAGAATAGAACGACAAATGATAACGTATTATTCCGATTTTATGAAATTATTTCCCTGAAAAGGATCATGAGTAGTTTTTAACAGAGAAATTGATCTTAAATTTTTATAGATATGTAAATTAGAAATAAAATTCCACTTTATTTATTATTATTGTTATTATTATTGTTACTATTATTATTATGATTATTAACAGGTATTTTAAAACTTCAAAGTCTGGTTTCTTTCACTGCTTGCAAAGTCGTAGAGTAATAATAACAATAATAATAATAATAATAATAATAATAATAATAATAATAATAATAATAATAATTTATAAAACGATCTTAACTATAAAAATGAAAATATTGATAAATTGCAAGTCTTTAAAAAGAAAAAGAAAAAAAATGTACCCCAATCATTTTAAACAGCAAACTATCCCAGATTTAAAAAAAATAAAATGCTCGTTTAATTGGTATTTTTTTTCAACTAAAAAGAATCACAAATAGTAAACAAAAATTAAAAAAAAAAAACAATACGAACAGTCATTGCATCATAATACATATTTGTAGTAAATTTTATCGTAAGACAAACTATTAAAAAAAATCAATCTACACAATTTTTTCCCTACAATTTTACAAAATAGTTTCATTTAAAAAAAAAAAAAAAAAAAAAAAAAAAAACATCAGCATAATTTTTGTGAAAATGATATTTAGAAATAGTGTCTGTGTTTGGAAAGTGAAATAATTAATAATTGTATCTTACAGTGATATTATTTTCAATGAAAACCCAATATTATCTCAATAATGGTTTTACAATGGTTTAAAAGGAAACCGAAAACGTTTGTGGTGCCATCTATACATATATATTTAAACAACTGGCTATAAAATTGTTTATATATATATATATATATATATATATATATATATATATATATACATATATCCATTTAGTCTTCAATTTGTTTTCATGCTGTTGATTCAGTACCATTATTGGTATCTATTTCTATAGAAATCCAAATGTATATACTCTAGCATTAATCACATGATTAATTAAACATATGTTTTTTTAAACACTAAAAAGTCAAAAAAATATAAATAAAAAAGAAAGAATGAAAATACGAATATATTTTTAAACAAATACACTTTAATGAATTACATAATAATTAAATTATGGTTATTCGTTGAGAAATTAATTTAGAAAAGGTAAAAATGGTTTCCTATTGCCATATTGGAGAAAATCAGGGCAAAAATGATAAATTAAAAAATAAAATAAATTTCCTAGCTCGCGCTTTTTATCAAGTGTAAAAGAAAGCTGTGAATTTTCCATAAACGTGTTTTATGTCCAGACCAAATTAACATATAACGAAAACTGCTTGGAAAAGTCTTTAATTCCAATCATGAAATTAAGCGCGATTTTCCATTGAATTCTTAAGAGTATTTTAAATAAGCTATTTTTGCTTTTATACTAATAAAATGCTTGCACATGCTTTTAGTAAAATAACTCAAAGTGTATAACATACTTTTTGTAAATTACACTTCAACTTTAGAACGAATCATAAAATTAAAATTTCTAAGTTTAAAAAAATTGTCTCTTTTTTGTCACTTTTAGTTTAAAATATTATGTGTTGAATAGTAACGTTCTTCTGAGTGTGTGATAAACACCTTATGTTTCACTGTATTTCTCGCACTGAATTATAATATTATTTTGAAAATTATAGTCTTACTTTATAATAATCCTTATTGGCAAATTTTTTAAAACTGAATCTTATACTTGGCGAGATTGGCGACGCGTTCCAAACTAAGCTTTCATATTTATCCATTCGGACAAGCAACCATGTTATTCGTCAAATTACAAAGCCAAGAGGTCAATTTGCCGCTTTTTAAACGCCTCTGCTAAAAAAGCGCCTTAAAAAAAAACTTACTCCGGATTTTTGATTCTTTAGAAAAAATATCTGAAGTGGTTGCCGGGGAAAATAAAGCAAACATTTCAAAAACAAATTTTGTTAGACTACATAGCTTTGGGGATGGGCAAAACTCGCTGACCATCCGGTGAGGCAAAAGTTAAAACTTGAATGTTTAATTCAGAAATAATCATTGGTAAAAACGGTGAAACACATTATAAAGAAAAAATTCTGTAGTACTACTAGAAAAACTCTAGGCAACTGAGATTCCATAAACTTTTCTATTAACCAATGCAGCTTCTTCTTAAGTAATTTTACTGCATTAAACTTAGTAAACATCACACAGACTTCCTTAGTGAACATACTGAGAAATCAGTAGTAACCGTTACAGGTGCTTCTTTAGCATGTTTACCAATAAATGATTAGTAGTTTTACAAATAATTCTCTTGTGTCTTCACTAATAAGTTGTTAGTAGTTGCTACAGGTGTATTTTTAGTATGTTTACTAAAAATTGAGTAGTACTATTACAGATCTTTCTCTGGTATCTTCACTAAGAAAATGTTAGCAGCCATTACAGATATTTCAAATGTAAATTAGATTTTAAATGCCAACCTGGTGAAAAAAGCTATTAAAAATTTGAAATTTGATTTTCATTTGAAATATTGTATCCAAGGCGAATTTTCTCTCTAGAAAACTTTCCAAGTATTAAGCCATTACAGATCTTTTAGTTAAAGTAAATAAATCACAAGATATAATTGTTTAAATGACAAATAATCAAACATTAATCCATTAAAGAATTTTTAAATAGAGTAATTAAGCTTTATTATTAACACTTCTAGCACAGATGTGTGCTAGAATCACGCTGCACAGATGCAGCATGTGATAAAAAATATCTTTCAAAAGTAATCTTTTTGTAAGAATAATATGTATTTTCATCTCTTTTTTTTAAGGGGGTGGGGGGGGGGCGGGGTAATTAAATAGCACAATTTCTTTATTAATTTTCTAAGCTTTTTTTGCTCATATTTAAATAAAATTCTTTAATCAGTATTTTTCAAATCTGATAAATTCAATTTTTTTATATAAATACACGTACATATTAGTAAATAGAAGGTAGTATATGTTATTATACAATAGATATTTATTCACAAGAGTTAAATCACATTAAATAATTTTTAAAGAGAACATTAATGCAATAAAGAATAATTTAAAAGATTAGTTAACGCCAATTTGTATATTTATAAAAATTCTTGAGATAATGAATCTTATCACCCCCTCCGCCCCCCCCCCCCCCCACACACACATACCTCCGCACAAAAGAAAAAAAAACTGTCTCAAAAATAATCTTTTTGTAAAAATAATTGTATTTTTCACTTTCTTTGTTTCAAAATTATTTTCAGTTATTTCTGAAAAATGATATTTAAATCCATTATTGAAAATTTCATTTCGTCATAATTTATTTAGTTCATTTTTAATATAAGTGTTTTATTTTGATAATTCTTACAAATTGCTTGTATAATCTATTTACATCACTTTTATTAAACATTTTACTTGCTTTCGATGACAATGAGCATAAATTGTGCAAAACTATCTAAGATAATATAATAATATTGTTATGGTTATTACGTTTAATTCTATAGACATAATTTTTTATAAGCTGAAATTAAAATATTAAATTTTGGTTAAATTTGGTGAGTTTTAATAATACTATAGTATTAGAAAGTGATAAATTAAACACTAGTTATTTAAATACTATTATATAGTTAACATTTTAATAATATTACGCATTGTTTAAAGCTGTTTAAAATTAAGTTTGATTAGGGGGAAAATGCGCCTTAGATTGACTTAACTGACTAAAAATCTATTGTCAGTATTTATTCTATAATTTGTAAAATCTGAAAGCCACAGCGATTAAAGCATATATAATATTCTTTAAAAGGCAATAAACTTAAGTTATATATATATATACACTAAACTAATACATTTTACTTAGATTCGATAAGCTTTAATATATGTCCAAACATAAAATTTGTAAATTAAAATTCCAATAAATTAAAATCGAAGCGTTTAGAAAACTTAAAAAAGTAATAAAATTAATAAATTGCAATATTAAAATATCTTATTTAATTCAGTTTAATTTGCTCGAAAAAAAATTGGATTTAATTATTCTAAAACTTATTTAAAACAACAAATATTCTAAATGAAATATTATTCACTTAATTTTCAAGCCATTGTTAAAAACATAACAAATTTTTTCACAAAGAAACCAAGCTATCAACAATGCATATTAGATTTTTTTTTTTTTTCGATTTTACTAGTATTATTTATAATTTAAAATTTTGTTAAATTTTTACTATATAATTTAAATTATAGTAATATAAAGTAATTATGTTTGTAAAATTAAACAATTTGAAAATAATAGAAAGTTTAATTTGATTATTAAAAGAAAGATATAATCTCTATTAAATTTATGTATCTAATTACTAAAAGTCTATTTTTAGAATGTATTTTATAACATAACTAAAAAACCAAAAAATTACTAAAAAAAAATATTATTTTAAAACACATAAAAGCATTCCAAATCCTAAGCACTGATTACTTCTTAAAAATACAATCATTGAAAATTAGATATTATAAAGCACTTGATTTCAAAACGCGGGGTAAGCTGGTAAGTTACAGCATAGCTTATAGTAAATCAAAAGCGAGCAAAAGTTTTAGAAATAAGTAACATAAATAAATTCATACACATATTTAAGATAGATCAATATAAAACACTTACCTTATTTTTAATGCTTCGTATTATCCTACTTTTAATTATCCGTATAAGTATGATGTAGAAAGGGTGTTCTTAAATCAAAAAAGGCAACTTTTTGACATATTCTTTAATTTATTTTTGCTCGGAAATGCATGGAAATAGCAGGTGTTGTTATTCAAAAACTAATTGCATTCAATTTTTTTTTTTAATGCAATAGATTTTTCATAATAAGCCTTCAAATTTGACGTTTTTGAGCACATTTCCGGACAAAAGCAGAAAAACAAGTCGAAAAGCAAGAGAAAAACGGATGATCGCGTGATCGAAATAGCTTAGAACTGGATAGGTAATTTAATTATCATAAAATGGAAAACAAAGTTCGATACGAAATCGCTTCCATAGTCAGACATTCTTATTTTATATCGTTCTGTTAAAAAATGAATTTGTAAATGTGATAAAACGTTTTGCGCCTGTTGAGCGGAGCAGTTGAGAACACCCTTCAGATTCTTTAATTTATTTCCTTTCCTTATGAAACACACGGACGCATTCTCTGGGTCCTGGAGGTGAAAACCAGTTATGCTTTATGCAGTGAGTACAGATACCACTGGACCTACATATCTGAAGGGTTAAGATTGAAATCCCTAGCCTGAAGGCATTGTACAATACCAAGTTGATGTTGCTCAATTACACGTATTTTCTTTGTAATGTTACTAACAGTAATTAGTTTTTCTGTGGTTACAAAGGATTTTTTAGCAACTGCTGTGATATCTGTAACAGTACTTAGTATTTTTTAGTAAAATCACATATCTTTTTTTTTCACAATGCACAAAAAATAAGAAAGTTGGCAAAATTAGATCAATTTGTCTTCTCTTTTTTGTAAAAAATTTTATGCCTATTTTAATGCCCAAAATTGCTCCTAGTGCCATGCCATTTTTGCCTCTGAAGACAAAAATACAAATTTATGTTATATATATGTGACGATTTAAGGAGAACTCGAATTATTTCCACTGGTTAAAAAGAAACACGCAGTCATGGCAAGCGAGGGAAAAAACAAAATAAAATAATAAATGTAGAAGATCCAATAATTAGTCATGGGCTGCTGTAAATTCATTTATTAAATTCGTAATAATGAGGAAGGAAAAGCTCCTTTTGCAAAAATTCCATCATTATTTCAGCGAGCTGTCCTCATCGAAGAAGCAACCCAAGAAATCTTCTCTCTCAGCTCGAGACTTCCACCTTCTAAACTAAAAAAGAAAGTACTGGAACATTCTGTAACCTCAAACCATCATTCTTTTATGTAAACAGAATTCTTGTCCAGTTACGAGGCTATTTTAAACAGACGATAAATTTATTTTTAAAAAAAATATTATTTAACCAATTTATAATTGACTCAGAATTTTAAATATCTTACGCAGACGATTTTTATTAATGATTAATTTTAAGAGAAAAAGAAAAGAAATGAATTTATTAATATGCACACATCAAAGGTTGACGTAGGAAAAATAAATAAATAGATAAAATAAAATAATGATATTTTTTGAAAGGTATGGTTTTGGAATAAATTTAATAAGACTTTCTTAAAAAGGGTTGATAAAAACATAGAAGAAATTAGTTTTATTTGGAATATTAAGAAATAAAGTTTTAATTAAGAATATTTTTAATTTAGAGCCATCTTTTTAAATTTACGCATACTGGAATAATGTTTTTTAAGGCAAATTAAGAATTTATATCGTCTGCATAAGGATTAACAGATTAGATTTAGAAACAAGATTTTAATTTAATAATTTGAAGTAAGTACGGAATATTATTATAAGAAAATTAAGATAGTATAAAGGTTAGTTTTGGCGAAAAAATTTTAAATTTGTAATATTATCCCCCCTCCCCAAGACTTTGTATGAAATTGATAGTTAAATAAAACTACAAGTTCAGACAACAGAAATATAATAATTTAGAAAAGTTAAATTTTGGAATAAAACTGTCAAACTGAGGAAGCCAAGAGATGGAAGAAAAGAAAATTAACGCAATATATAAAAAATATTAGCAATTAAAATAAAATAGTTAAGAGAAAATAATTCTGAATTAAATTTAGGTAGGAGCATTTCCCTGAAAGAAATACAATAATGTTACAACATCACTTACCATTTGTAAGTGCAGAGGAGATAATACATATAATAACAGTAAATAAGTTATGAATATTAATAAGCAAGAGATAAAAATATAATAAAAACAATAAAAATTCGTTCTCATGGAAGTTTAAATAATTACAATGACTTAATGCATAGTTTATTTTAAATAAGTCCTTTAAATGAAACAAGTCTTTCAATAGTATGTATAAAAGAGTCTTTTCCAATGTTCTCTGAATACAGTCTCTTTAATAAAAATCTTCAAACCTAGTTTAATCTTTGGTTTTAATGTTATATTGGATCCAACATCTTTCAGTAATATATCAATTTTTCAATAATAAATAGCATCACTCTCAATATCAATAATAAATAATATAGAAAAATTTAAATAATAACAATAACAACAATAATAAGTAATAGTATAATAAGACTCCATATCCTAATATTTTTCAATAAGAGTATAATTAATACTAAACTTCATTATAGAAATCATAATAATAATAATAATAGTAAAACAAGAGTATAATCAAAAGAAAATATCACTATTTGTTTATTATTGATAGGGAAAATATTGGTTGAGGATAAAAATAATTACATAGCAACTAAATAATTTTCTTATCTTCTAATAGCATAAGAAAGTATTTTTTTGCTAGCCGAAAGTATAAATAAAAAAAATTATAATAATTCCAAAATCCAAATAAAATTAATTCTAACTATTTAGAAAATGGACTCTCAACCAGTATTTCCTTACAATAATTCCTCTCTGATACTCTTTTACAAAATTGTCAAATTTGGTTATAAGTTTTCAAATGCCAAATGTAGAATAATGTTTTATCTACACATGGTTTATAAACTTTAATAATAGAATACAAATAGGAATAAAAGGTGTCATTCTTAATTGAGAAATGGAAATAAAAATAGTGTGCTTTTTTGAAAAACTTTTAATAGCTGTAGTTTTCACAATCACTGAAAATCACATATTATGTTATAGGTTTGAGTAGAATCATTAGATTTTATAACTGTTATAACATAAATATCTGCTGAATAAATAGAATAATACTAAGGTCAAATACATGAGTAAATATAGTTAGACTTAAACACCCTTAAATTTAATTTATCAACATCAATTTGAAAGCTTTTACAATCAAAGTGTTCACCTTATGCCTGCATAAGGAGCCCAATTTAACCCCAAAAACTCCCAAAAACAAGTAATATTCTTGTAGGCCTCCAAGAACATACCTGCTGATGTTGAAAATTATGGTGATAAAATATTTAAAGACTAAGAATTAAAATTTAATCTATTGTCTTGACTTTAGTTTGATCTAGTGATTGTGATTGTATCTGAGGTTTTGTTTGTTTTTTGGGTTGCTCATGAAACAGTTTAAAATCTTCGGGTGAAAAATAGGGTCTTAATTTAGAAACATGCACAATAACGGAATTCTGTCCTGTCTCATAATTAAATTTATCTATTTCATAAGTTACATCAGAAAGTTTATTTATAATTTTATATGGTCCAGAGAAAGTAGGTTCTAATTTTCGAGTGTTAGGGTATTTAAATTCTTCATAAATTACAGAGTCTTGTATTTTTAATGGGCATTCAACAAAATTTCGATCATAGAGCCTTTTACTTTTAAGGTGAAATTCATGAGTTCGCGCTTTCGCAATTTTGAGGGCTTTGTCTACTGGAGGTGTATACATTTTAACTGCCTCACACAAAACCATTACCCTCCATTTTAAAAATCTGAATCAAAATTATCGTGAAAATTATAACTATATTTAGCTGCTAACTTTAACCAGAAATTTTATCTAATAAAAATAGAAATTGTAAATATCATAGTTATACCCAGGGGCGTAAACCACCCTAATCGCGTAGGGGGGTGTCGGCTCAAAAATTTCCGACTCCAAGAAGGAAAATTTCCGAGTACTATGGCCAACAAGTCATATATATATATATATATATCATAATTCGCAAGATAATTATGACTTAGTGTATCGAGATAGTCAGATAATCTTATATTATGTCATTTTTAGTCTTATATAATGTATTTTCCCCATTATTAGGCGATCTCCTGATGGAATACAATAACCGTTCCACCCGAGAAGGACACGAGTCGTGCATAATACGAATAAGCAGTCAAAGGGCTATCCAGCAATATATCACATGAAAGGTATCGGCTAAAATTAGAAAAGTTTTTGCCCGTGAGGGCAAAATAGGAATACAACGATATATCAGAAGAGAGATGTATTCCAAATTTAGGAAATTGTCCTCCCTCCCAGAATAGACCCTTCCTCTAACTATAAAATTTTCATATATTATAAGTAATATTTATCGGAAGACCCCCCCCCCCCCCCACCAAAAAAAAAAGTCCGGTCTAAAATGATAAAATGTTACAATTTTAAAAAAGATCGAAAATTGTCCCCAATAGAGGATAAGAGGGGGCAGGGGGAGAGGGAGAAAGATTTATTATATGAAAGAGTGATTTGAGGGCTTTCCTATGATATGTCCAAAAAGTATGGAATTTTTCCACCCCCATTTAAACTCCTCGGGGGTGGAAATTTTAAAATATCGCTGAAACACGTATTTAATTAGTTTTTTAAAATTTTATTTTCTGCTGTTTCACGTTCTTATTTGAAAAGACTGTTGAGATGTGCCAAATGTTCTAAATTTTTCGACTCCCCCCTTTTAACCCCTTTATGGTGAGATTTCTAAAATCACTGGATTATGTGTTTAATAATTTTTTTAGTAGATTTATTTTCTGGAATTTTACGCTACTACCTTAAATGTTTGCTGAAAAATGGCAATTTGTTCCAGAATTTTTGACCTCCCCTCCCGCTTGTCCCTCTTAAGGGGGCTAATTTCAAAACTTCCATCTTAGTGCATGCTTACATCATAAGTAGTACTTTCTCTCCAATTTTCATGGTTCTAGATTCAGTAGTTTGGGGTATGCGTTGATTATCAGTCTGTCAAGACAAATTATTTTATATATTTATAGCTATCTCTACTAGCTGACCCGCTCGTTGTTGCCCGGCATTAGATAAAATATATAATTAGATACATCATATAAATATATTATATGTAATATATAGATAAATAACAAATAAATTATTAAAGCAGAGTAAGTAAATTTTCAGGAGCGAATTCCAAGGGTTTTCAAATTATAGTCAAAATTTTTAATAAATAAGGCAACTGTACATAGCTTTTCTGACTCCTTGAGAAAACATGCGCAAAATACCAAACAAATAAATGAAATGCATAAGCCAAAAGTAAAATTCTGGTTCCTTTTACATCTAACCCCCAGACACACAGGCACAAAAAATGTACCAATAAAGTTGAAATGCCTTTTTAAAATATCAAATTACAAAAGAGGTTTAAAGATCCATTTAACCATCAATTAGCTTTAAACAGTCAAAAGTTGCGCTGTTTTATCCTCCCCCAAGGCTAAAATTATTTTCAAGTGTCAAATGATAAAATTTTGATTCTTATCTATACACACACAAAAAAAAGTCTATCCATAAAATAATAATCAAAATGTTCTTATGCAGGGAGACAAAATAATTGTACTACTATAACAAAGTTTTAAAAATATAGAATATTTTACATACATTGACATTTGAACTTCAAAAAATAAATGAGCTTTCTTAGTTGTTGAACCTTGAGATAATAAAAATGAAAAGCCATGTAGGCAAAAATTTATTAAAATACTACATTACTCTTAAATAATGATGAAATAAAATTTATAAAACATAAAAAGATCTATAATACAATTTTAACTTCGTGTATAATACGAAATACATTGACTTGCAATTGCAAATTGTAAAATGGTTGGCCAAAAAGAAGGCAAATATATTGATAGAAAAAAAATGTAGTTAAAAATGATAATTTCATGAAATTTCAATAACAACTAGCTTGTCATCTCCAGTTTGTAACAAAACTAGCAAATAGTTAGGGAATTGCGCTACTAACTGTTAAAAAAAAATTATATATATCGAGTAACAGTACATTTTTACAAGTTATTAAATAATTTATCTGCCCCCTCAATAAATAAATAAATAAATAAATAAATAAAATAATAATAAATAAATAAAATAAAATAATTCACTTTTAAATATGAAAAAAATTCAGTTATTTACATATCTGAAATTTTCTGTAATAAAATAGCTGGCTTACTTCAAAATGATTTTTTAGAGCTCCAACAATGCAAAACGGTATATGTATATGGGCTGAAATTTTATCAGCATACTTTTGTTTATTAAGTGTGTTCCTGTAATCACTATCGAAAATATAATTACATAACCCACATTGCACTTTTTATCTCTTACATTAGGTGAGGGCATAACTGATAAAAAAAATATTGAACTAGTAACTATATACCAAAATATTCTCCCATCAACACTTTTTAATTGAATGATTTCGTACTATGAGCCAGAGTACTAACGGTTTAAACAAACAGTTAACGCAGGCGCAGTTTGTTTTGTAACTGACACATAGGGCGGGAGGTGCAACGTCCAGTCATTTAGGTGCCCAAGCATTACGTTGAAGAAAAAACAATGTTTTATCTTTCTATTTTTTAGCATTCAGTTAAAATCTCTTTAGAGTTTTTTTTTTTTTTTTTTTTTAAGTAAAATTGAAATTTTTTTGCTTGGGGAATATTTCAGAGACAAAAAATTGAAAAAATTGTCAAAAATACGGGATTTCTTAATATAAGTTTTAATTATTTCTAACGACAAACTTAAAAGCAGCGTAACAATTTGGTGTTACAACTCATTTTTCTGATTAAACAAAATGTAGAATTAATAATAAAAATATAAAAAAAAAATTAATACAATTGACAGAGGAAAAAGCTAACGAAAGTATTACTTCTGAGAGAAGTAAATTCGTATAGGCTGTAAAATATCCAAATTATTTCGAGATGAAAATTCAAAGTATTTGGGTATTTTCAATTTTCATCCTGTATCATATAAATTTCTTAAACAATCTTTTAAATCAATCAAAAATTACGTAAAAAAGTAAGTATAAACAATTTCGCATTTATTATTATTATTATTTTTTATAAAATAAAAAGAAAACACAAATTTAGATAGTAAGAAAAAATGAGACTATAATTATTTTCAATTAAAGGTAAAATTTGAATAGAATGGAAAAATGCAGATTTTGATATGAAAAAATACCAAATATTTGTATTTCTATAAATGAATTTTCATCGTATACCACCTAAATTCCGTGATACATATTTCTAATTAAATTTAAAGTTTAGATTTAAAAAATAGAAGTTTCTTCACTTCGATCAGTATATCTTAAAATTTCGAGATTAAACTAAAAACTTTCCAACAGT
The DNA here is from genome assembly GCA_964019185.1 of Maratus speculifer. Lineage (NCBI taxonomy): Eukaryota > Metazoa > Arthropoda > Arachnida > Araneae > Salticidae > Maratus > Maratus speculifer. The sequence continues at coordinate 361,442,174 of OZ025291.1, forward strand.
AAAAAAATACAAGTAGATTTCGATATATCCAAGTCAAAAAACACAGACAAAAAAATCGGAATTTTAAGGTTTTACTCAAGTATCACTATTATAATTAACGGTATAACTTTAACATTACTAGAAAATGTACAAGAATATTTTTTTTCGTCATATCAAAGTTTCTGAGAACACAATATTTGACAAATCAAAATTTTTCTGAATAGTTTTATCAGAAAAATAAAATCCTATATATTAATAAGTTATATTAATTAATTAGTAAATTAAAGTAAATAGTAAATTAGCAATTAGTTAAATTAATTAATAATAGTTCCGGCTAAGAATAAATTTGTTTTCTTCATCCTAAATTGTTTTTTTTTTTTTTTCTTCTTACCAGAAACTGCAAGCGGAAATAAATCCGACTGAGAATAAAATTTTATAGGTTTTCTTCGATCTAACTTGTCTTTCTTATTTAATTAAAAACTACAAAAATATTTCTCCAATTCATAAATATTTATAGATTAATACCCTTTTTTTCGGCTAAATTTACTTTTTTCCGATCGAACAAGCATTTTTCCGACTGATTTTTCCGTTTTTCCAATTTATAAATCTTTATAGGTTAATACGTAATACTATTTTTTCCGACTAAAGATGCCTTTACCGGTGGAACAGAAAACTTCCGATTGATATTTTCGTCTTTCCAATTTATAATTTTTTTTATAGGTAAATGCCATTTTTTCCGATCGAATAAGAATTTTTCCGATTTAAAAATTTACAAGTTTTTGTAGGTTAATACGTTATACTTTTTTTTTCCGACTAAACATACCTTTCCGGATTGAAACAGAAAATTTTCCGAATGATATTTTCATTTTTCTAATTTGTAAGTTTTTATAGGCTAATACCATTTTTTCCGATCGAACAAGAATTTTTCCGATTGACTTATTCGTTTTTCCAATTTATAAATTTTTATAGGATAATACTATTTTTTCCGACTAAACATTCCTTTTCCGATGGAACGGGAAATTTTCCGAATGATACTTTCGTTTTTCCAATTTATAAATTTTTATAGGTTAATACCATTTTTTCCGATTAAACAAGAATTCCGACTGATTTTTCCTTTTTCCAATTTGTAAGTTTTTATAGGATAATACGTAATACTATTTTTTCCGACTAAACACGCTTTTTCGGATGGAACAGGAAAATTTCCGAATGATTTTCCAGTATATAAGTTTTTATAGGCTAAAAACATTTTTTCCGATCAAACACGAATTTTTCCGACTGATTTTTCTGTTTTTCCAATTTATAAGTTTTTATAGGATAATACGTAATGATATTTTTTCCAAATAAACACGCCTTTTCCGACGGAACGGGAAATTTTCCGAATGATTTTCCAGTTTATAAGATTTTATTGGTTAATACCATTTTTTCCGACTAAACATACTTTTTCCGATAGATCTGGGAATTTTCCGACTGATTTCTCTTAGGGGGGGGGGGGTGTTGCACCCCCCAAACCCCCCCGGGATTTACGGCCCTGGTTATACCTTATTATTACAAACTTGCCTTTAATCGTGCATAGAAATATCATAATAGTCTTAATAAGTAACAGTAAATATCTTAAGAACATCATACTCCTCAATTAAATCCTTAAGAATAAAAATATTTCAATCTCCAACACATAATAATGATAATAATAATACTCATAAATAGGTAAGTAAGTAAGATTCACAGATAAATAATCAAATAAATAAACCTGACAAACAGAGAACTATCTACAACGAATGGTAATTTATAATTATTTGTATATCCATACACAATTAATAGTCAAATATTATGAGAATTATTTTGTGAGCTACTTGGAAGAGTATCAGAGGATGGCAACTCACTCCTAAAAATACATTCTCTTTCCCAACGAAAAGCATTACTGACACCCCTATTTGTGCATATCCTACAAGGTCTTGAAGGGTATGAATTTTGAATATAATTATTTTGACAAACTCTAGGTCTTTGAAACTGAGATTGCCTTTGGGGAATCCAATTCCTAGGTGTATTATTGGGCCTAACTGGCTGAATCCAGGGCCTAGTTGGTTGAAAAGATTGAAAATTTTGTCTAGCTGATGGTTGATTTATTACTTGGTTTGAAACTAGTGGGGTGGAAACTTCCAGGAATTATTTGACAACCCGGTACCATTCTGTGGTACTACTAGGAGGATTTATAATAATATTGTTTTTGAATTCTGGTTTTAAACCATCAGTTAAACCTTGTAATAGTATATTTTCACTAAGATGTAATTTCCTACCAATTTCCACTTTTTTACGAAAATAAGTTTCTAAATTGTCTAAATTATCTAATTTCAGATTTGAAAAATCAGAAAAACTCGGGAAGTCCAATTCAATGAGTCTTTCTATCAAAATTTTCTTAATTTGTTCATAATCCGTACAATTTAAGCAGTCATTGATATAAATTTTTTGCGCTTCCCCTTTCAGATATTGCGCAATAGAATTAAATTTCCATTCTAGATTTTTCTTCTCCTTTTCACATGTTGTATCAAAATAAGTTAACCACGACAAAATGTTCATTCCAGAACTCGGGTCAAACGGTACGAACTTAGGATCTTCCATAATTTTTTGATTCTTACTAATTAGAATAAATGAAGCACTTCTATTTTCTTTATTAAATCCTGATCGTAAAATCATTCGCAATAAATTTCAAAGTTAATAATTTCTATCAATTACATATTTTTTCAAAATTACTATATCAGATCCATAACATACAATAAATAATAAAATAATAAATAAATTAGTAAATTAATAAATTAACTTCAAATTACTCTCATCAATAAAATAATAAATAAATAAATAAATAAATAAATAAATAATAAATACTTTCCATCAATCATAAATAGAATAGAAATAATAATCAAAACATTTAATAAAATAAACTTACAGTTCAAGAAAAATCTTCAATAAAATCCATTCTTCATTAAATTCCTCATCAAATACCTTTCGCATACTCAGCACTTTGAAGTAATTAATTTTCAAAAATTTTCCTATGACCATGAATACTCAATCAAAATTTGTGCGCACAGATCAACATCAAGCGTCAGGAAATCCACATCAGACTCGAAGCAAGTACTAATTCTTTCCAAGCATAGCTGTGAAGTTCTTTAGAAAGAGCATTTCTTTTACTTTAATTAAGTAAGAAATTACGGCGATTTAGGCACAAAAACATTCACGAGAAGTCGATTATCGGCGGTTCACAAAGCTATCATCATTTCGTTCCACAGAAGATTTCATTAGCAAGCCGAAAATACCATATAGAATCTCCTTCAATCGAACTTCGGCGATAGCATGCTTTTCTTCGTTCCATCGCAATTTTCTTTAAATATCCAAAACGGCAGCACAGATAAATAATCCTGTCGGACTTTTCGATTAGTTGTGACGATTTAAGGAGAACTCGAATTATTTCCACTGGTTAAAAAGAAACACGCAGTCATGGCAAGCGAGGGAAAAAACAAAATAAAATAATAAATGTAGAAGATCCAATAATTAGTCATGGGCTGCTGTAAATTCATTTATTAAATTCGTAATAATGAGGAAGGAAAAGCTCCTTTTGCAAAAATTCCATCATTATTTCAGCGAGCTGTCCTCATCGAAGAAGCAACCCAAGAAATCTTCTCTCTCATCTCGAGACTTCCACCTTCTAAACTAAAAAAGAAAGTACTGGAACATTCTGTAACCTCAAACCATCATTCTTTTATGTAAACAGAATTCTTGTCCAGTTACGAGGCTATTTTAAACAGACGATAAATTTATTTTTAAAAAAATATATTATTTAACCAATTTATAATTGACTCAGAATTTTAAATATCTTACGCAGACGATTTTTATAAATGATTAATTTTAAGAGAAAAAGAAAAGAAATGAATTTATTAATATGCACACATCAAAGGTTGACGTAGGAAAAATAAATAAATAGATAAAATAAAATAATGATATTTTTTGAAAGGTATGGTTTTGGAATAAATTTAATAAGACTTTCTTAAAAAGGGTTGATAAAAACATAGAAGAAATTAGTTTTATTTGGAATATTAAGAAATAAAGTTTTAATTAAGAATATTTTTAATTTAGAGCCATCTTTTTAAATTTACGCATACTGGAATAATGTTTTTTAAGGCAAATTAAGAATTTATATCGTCTGCATAAGGATTAACAGATTAGATTTAGAAACAAGATTTTAATTTAATAATTTGAAGTAAGTACGGAATATTATTATAAGAAAATTAAGATAGTATAACGGTTAGTTTTGGCGAAAAAATTTTAAATTTGTAATATATATATATATATATATATACATACATAACCATTAATACTATTACAATATATGAACCATTGAATTTAATAACTTATAGCACATTGAACATGGAAGGAAAAAATAAAAATTAATATGAACCCAAGCCAGAATCTTCAGGTCCCAAATACTTTGGAACTATAAATGAAGTGTGTGATTTCATCTTCGTATTTGCCATGAAAAAGCAAAACAATACGAAATTGGGACTACCAACACACAGAAAACCAAAACCAAATTATGAAAATACATCAAAAAACAAGACACATCAAAACTACCAAACTGGATAGCAAAATGAAAAGGGAAAAATAAAAATAATTATTGACAATATGATAATAATATATAAATAAATGAATTATAAACAGAGTAATGTGATAACAGAAAAATTAAACCATACACCCTATTAAGATTTAAAACAAAATGTTTTAATTTGACTATTCTAAGCTAAACTCAATCTATTAATATAAGATTATTTAAGATTTAAAAATAGATAATTAATATAATTACCCTATACACTAAGAAATAGTATTATGTGTCTCCAATTTATTAAAAATTAGGTACAATTTAATAGTGTAAATTAATTAAATTATATTAATAGAATTAATTGATGCAACTATACAACTATCCATTCTTTAGTGTCAATTAAACATCCATTACAATTTGTTTTTGAATTTAACAAATGCATTTCCCACTTTCATTTTTTTTATAATTATTAATTAACCATTTGCGCATTATCCAGACAACACCGCCCTCTTTCGTACTCTAACATCTACCCACCCAGCCATCCTATTATGTATATACAGTGAAACCTCCAAGTAAGGGACACCCTTGGGACCGGAACTTTTGTCCCTTAAATAGAGGTGTCCCTTATTCAGAGTTTTGGCTGCTATTTTTAGTTAATCGTCCAAGAGGATATAAAAATAATAAATCATTAAAAGTGATGTTTAAATGTACCTGAAGTGTGTAAATTGTGTTAATAAGATACAAATCGAATAGAAAATTAATAAATTAAAATTTTCAAATAACCAATAAATCATTAAATTATTTGCAGAATTATTGATATTTTATTTTATAAGCAAATTCTGTACATGCAAAAAATATTAAAACATTTAAAAGAATTTTACTTGAAGTAATCAATCAAAAATAGTTGTTTTGTAAATTTCAATTTTTCACTACTAAACTTTCAAGTGCTCATTTACCATACTTATATATTTTAGTTCTTCATTATCAGCAGTGTATACAAAAAAAGAAAAAAAAAAAAAAAAAGCACTCAACTGTTTTGTGTATATTAAGGCAACAAATCTCTCAATTGCTGTGAATTTTTTTTTTTTTTTTTTTTTTTTTTTTTTTTTGACACATTTACAAAATCATTTTTTAACGGAGAGGTATGAAACTAGAATGCCTGACTGTGAAAGTGATTTGTATTTTTAATTTTTTTTTTTTTTTTTTTTTTTTTTTTTTTTTTGTAAATAAATTACCTATTGAGTCATAAGCGATTTTAATCATGTGAAAATACTTTTATACCCTTTCTGAGTAATTATTCTTCTTTCGCATGAAAATTCAGTTCAAAAAGCCCACTTTGGCAATATTTTCTTTAAGATCTATTGCTTTTGCCCCTCCTCTACAAAAAAAAAAAAAAAAAAAAAAAAAAAAAAAAAAACAGAAAAAATTCTATTACATAGTTTCTGAACAACAACACCTGCTAATTTCAAGCATTTCCAAATAAATATAAATTCAAACTTATGTCACAAAAGTTACCTTTTCGATTTGAGAAAACCTTAGAATATCTGTAAAATTCTTTATTCCATAATTTTCTTTTGTTCTCCACTTTCAGAATCACCTTCAAAATTTTCAGCATTACTTTCAATGGGGATAAATGCACTGATGTCAAATCAGAATTGTGGGTAAATAAGTGCTCGTCAGTTTTGTTACATGCCTCTGTATCCACATGAATGTCTGTCTGTTTGATAAATTCAGAACGATCTGTATTTTTAATTTCATCCAGTCCCTTTGATCTCATTTTCAACTGTCCCTTAAATCGAGTGTCCCTTATTCAGAGGTAAATACATTACATGTCCTATACAAAGGGACTGGGACCGGAAGTTTTGTCCCTTAAATAGAGGTGTCCCTTATTCGGAGTGTCCCTTATTTGGAGGTTTCACTGTATTTATATATATATATATTTTTTTACATTTTTAATTTATTATTATTATTTTTATATTTTAGTAATTTTTTTGTACTTTTTTTTACGCTATGTGTTAATTATTTTTGAGATCATGTATTGACTAATTGTATTATAAAGAATATATGAATTTTTTAGGAAAACCATTATTTAGTGCATCATAAATAAGCTTTTTAATCTTTGCATTAATTAGATGAGAAGAACACAAACATTTTATTCTATATATATGATTAAGTATTATATTACGATACAGAGAATTACCTGATTTAAAATTAGTAAATGTATTAACTTTAAAATTAAATTCATTCCGTACATATATATATATGTGTGTGTATACATATACATATACACACACACATATATATATATATATATATATATATATATATATATATATATATATATATATATATATATTTCCTTTGTTTAAAGTTACTAGTAGTAGAAAAGGGATCTTTGTAATTCAGTAAAACAATTCCAAAATTTATTTTCTTAATTCTGTCTAAAAATGTATATTTAAACTTCAACCTATAGTTCGATTAAAAAAATAATTAATCTCCAAAATTAAATTCATGTTATAGTTCGCTAAAAGATATATCAGTCTTCAAAAAAAATTCTTTTCGACCTCTCGTCTTAGAGGACACCTTCTCCGCAGGAAGAGGTGTTGCTCCCTCCAAAAAGAGCAAGAGATGGAGGAGTTGCTCCTCTGCTCCCTCCACCCTCCATCTGCTGGAGTAGAGCTCTCCTTTTTCTACTACTGACATTTGATCTTTAGCTATATTTACAACTCCCTTTCCTTGTTTACATTGTCTTTTTTAATAAAACCAATATAAGAATTCAAATTTTGAATATCGGTAACCACAATTATATGAATTTTAGAAAATTCATCTTATTAAACTTAATCTAGGGGGTGTCATTTTATAAATCCTTGAAAATGAAGAAAAATTTTCTCAAAACATAAATGTACAGCGAAGTCTGTGTAAGGTGGAATTAATTGCTTGGGACTGAAATAATAGTCCGCTTTAGACAAATTTCCAGATTAGACAGAAAAACATTATAATCATCTCGTTCACATAGAGCAGATCTGTCCAACCTTTTGATGGAAAAAACTCTTTTTCTCTTCATTAAAAACTGTTTGTTTCCAAAGCACTCGAAAGATGGCAGCAGCATGAAGCTTTTGTCCTGAAACCAAGAAAAGAACTCTTTAAAAACTTTCTTTGACGTCACATTTTTCTGCGAAGCTACACTCACTCGAAAATGATTCTAAGCTGGTGATGTTTACCTTTTTCCTGAAACTGTTAAATCGGAAGCAAAGTATTCAGCTCCGATAATATTTCTTTTTTAAAAGGACCTTAAAATTTAAACATTTAAATTCTACTTATCTTTGTGTTCACGTAAATTGTGCTGTGAATTTTCCTATTTGTATAATTAAAGAAGTCATCTTTCCCAAAAAGGAAGTGAACAAATTATTTGTTCCATAATACACAGTAATAAAATAATAATATATTATTATTCCAGTAACTTCTAAGGAGGCCTAAAGAAGATGAAAGTTATTATGTCCGAAGAAGATTCCTAGAAAGGTAGGCCTGAACTTATATATTTTTCTTTTTATTGAAATATCACTTAACCGAAACAGAACTCACGCCCTTTAGATTATGAGTTCTGAGATGTTCTTATATATAAATAAAAGAGCTTGCCCATGATTATATTATTTGAAAGTACTAAAATATAAACAGTCTTTTGAAAATATATATATGATTGTTAAATAAACGATTGAATTAATATAATTGAATAACGATTGAATTGATGTTGATTTGAATTAATATAATGGCTACCAGTAATATAGCCCTTATTGAAAAGCTGAATGCACAAAATTATAGTAATTGGGCATTTAAGATTGAAAATCTTCTCCAAAAGGAAAACGTTTTTTCAGTAATCAAAGATCCTCCACCGGATCCTGTTACTGCCCAATGGACCAAAGATAATGTTAAAGCGAAATCTGTTATCAATCTGTGTATTGAAGATTCGCAAATAATTCATGTGAAACATCTAGTAAATGCTAAAGATATTTGGGAGGCTTTGAAAAACGTTCATTTAAGAAGTACTCTTTCCTCAAAACTTTTTCTTTTAAGGAAATTATATTCTCAAAAATTGAATGAGGGGGGAGACATGATCTCCCATATCAATAATATTTTATCCATCAAAGATAAATTATTTGCTATTGGCGAGGAAATCCCTGACTCGCATATATGTGCCCTCTTGCTTTGCTCCCTGCCTAGGTCTTATGACCCAATGGTTACCGCGTTAGAAGCTAGCGAGACGGATCTAACTTTAAATTACGTAAAAAATAAATTGATTGATGAATATAAACATAGATGTGAAAACAGAGACGCGAGTTCAAATTCGCGAGATTCGGCTTACAAAGCAATAAATAAACCTGAGAATCGTGAAGCTGTTTCGAGCTCACGCGACTCAGCATATAAGGTAGTAAATAAAAATGCTAGAAATAAGAAATTTTGCACGTTTTGCAAACGAGACAACCATGTACGCGAAAATTGTTATCATTTAAAGAATAAAATGCAAAATGATAACCCGAGAAATAATCCAAATCGAAATAAGTTTTATAATAATTCAAACTCTTTCAGAAATAATTCGGGAAATTACAAAGGTAATCAAGGTAATGTAAGGGATACTTCCAATTTCTGTTTTAAAGGTAATGTTGACGCAGAAAAAGGTACGAATAATTTTTCTACCTCAACGAATTCGGAAGAAAACATTTATAAGTTCTCCGAACAAAATTATCCCGCGTGCGATTTAATGTCTGCTAATAGCGCACAAGAACTTAATGTAAATAAATTCGTTATCGATTCCGGCTGCACAAGACATGTAGCATTCGCAAAAGAAAATTTCATAAACTTTAAAACCGGAAATTTTGGTAGCATAATGATAGCGGATGGAAATAAACTAGATTAACATGGTATGGGTGATATTAAACTTTGTACAAATTCACCACATCAAATTATACTTAAAGATGTTCTTTATTGTCCTGAATTACAAAGTAATTTATTATCAGTTAAGAGAGCAACAGAAAACGACTTTAAAGTCATTTTTGAAAAAGATTCTTGTAACTTTGTTAAAGACAATAACATAGTTTTAACAGCGGAGCTAAATAATAATCTATATGAAATTTGTCCTAAAGATGAGTACGGATATGCCGTCAAAACACAAATGTTTTGTGATAATCCGAATTGTATTACAACTTGGCATAAACGCCTAGGACACAAAAATTTTGAATCAATCAAATATCTTGTGAATCATAAGTTAGCGGATGGTATAACTTTAAGTAAGTGTAAACATGATAATATATGTACTAAATGTATCGAAGGGAAAATGTCACAATTACCTTATCCAAAGGTAGCATCAAATAGATCTAACGAAGTCCTTTCACTAATCCACAGTGATATCTGCGGTCCCATGAAGACGGAAACATTCTCAGGTAAAAGGTACTTTATTACTTTCATTGATTATTTTAGCAGGTTTACTATGGTTTATTTACTTTCGCACAAATCGGAAGCCCTAGAAAAATTTAAAGATTTCTCTGCACTAGTAAAAAATAAATTTGGTAAACAAATAAAGGCATTTAGATCGGATAATGCAGGGGAATATCTTGGGGAAATTTTTGAAGATTATTTAACCCTTAACGGTATCGAACGCCAATTAAGTGTACCATTTTGCTCACCTCAAAATGGTGTTGCTGAAAGAAAAAACCGTACCCTTGTAGAAATGGCGCGCACAATGCTGTCAGACGCAAATCTACCAAGACAATTTTGGGGTAAAGCAATTCTCACTGCCACTTATTTAACAAATAGGCTGCCAACCAAAGCAAACAATAACATAACCCCATTTGAACTTTGGAATAATCGTAAACCAAATTTGTCACACATAAAAACATTTGGTTGCAAGGCATATGCCTATGTAGAAAAATCTAAAAGGGCTAAATTCGATGAGAAAGCCATTGAAGGCATTTTCTTGGGATATGACCAAAGGAGCAAGGGATATAGAATATATATCGGGGATAATAGAGTAATGATATCTAGATCAGTAAAATTTCTAGAAAATGTAAAAAATGATACTAAACAAGACGAAAATAACATTTCGACCCCAACCGAAGTTGCTCAAATTGAATTAGATGGTGATAAACATGACGCGGACGCAATTCCACATCAGAGTCAAATACAGCTTAGAAGATCGGGAAGAGAAAACAGGGGAGTACCTCCCGATAGGTATGGAATTAGCGCAAACATGTGTCAGGTTGAGGAACCCAAAACTTGAGAAGATATAGAAAATATGAAAGACCCAAAAATTAAAAATAATTGGCTAGCAGCTACAGATGAGGAATTCAATTCACTTATGCAAAATAAAACTTGGGAATTAGTCGACCCACCTCCGGGAAAACATATTATAGGTTGTAAATGGACTTTTAAAACAAAACGCAATGCACGTGGAGAAATAGAACGCTACAAGGCGAGACTTGTTGCGAAGGGTTATTCGCAAAAATTCGGGTGCGATTATGATGAAACTTTTGCCCCTGTCGTGGCGCACACCACAATAAGAAGTTTCCTAAATGCTGCTGTATATAAAAATTTAGATATAATTCATTTAGATGTAAAAACAGCATTTTTGCACGGAAACTTAGACGAAGAGGTATTCATGAAACAACCCGAGGGATATATAGTAGAAGATCAAAAGGAAAAGGTGTGTAAACTGAATAAGGCTATTTACGGGCTAAAACAGGCTGCTAGAGCCTGGCACCTAAAAATTAGTCAAACACTCAAAAACATGGGATTTAAACAGTGCACATCAGATTTATGCTTGTTCAAACGAAATAAAAACGGAAACTTGTCTTATATTATAGTGTATGTCGACGATATTTTAGTAGCAGGAAAGAAAAGGGATACCGAAGAGATATACAAAGAGTTATCAAGGGAATATGAAATAAAATCGTTAGGTAAAGTATCGCATTATTTGGGGATAAATATCAAACAAACAGAAGATGGAAGTCTAATGTTAGATCAAGAAAATAAAATTGACGAAATTGTTAGGAAATTTAACTTAGTAAATTCTAAACCAACTTATACTCCCATGAATACGGATTAATAATTTAGATCCTGATAGTAAACTAATGAGTAATAATACCCTTTATCGACAAGCAGTGGGGGCACTCTTATATATCTCCACCATCACCAGACCTGATATATCTGCCTGTGTGAACATATTAGGTAGAAGAAACGAAAAACCTAGAGAAGTAGATTGGTTAGCAGTTGAAAAGGTTATTCGATACTTAAAAACGACCTAAGATCTCAAACTACTAATTGATAAAAATAAAAAGCCCGTCTTAACAGCATATTGTGATGCTGATTGGGCATCAGATAAAAGTGACCGGAAGTCCACTACTGGCAATATCTTCAAATTGGGCAACAACTTGTTAAGCTCGACAAGCAGAAAACAGTCCAGTGTCTCACTCTCCTCCACTGAGGCAGAATACATTTCTGTCTCAAATACCTGTCAAGAAATGGAGTGGTTACTGGCATTATTAACAGATTTAGACCTACCACAAACCTTACCGATTTCGATCTATGAAGATAATATTCCATGCATAAAAATCTCAAAGAATGAGAAACATTTATCGAGAAGCAAGCATGTAAGTGTCAAATACTACAACGTAAAGACTATGATAGAAAACGGAACAATGTGTCTACACTATTGCCCTTCAAAGCAAATGATTGCTGATATCATGACAAAACCCCTTGCGAAACCTCAATTTGAAACTTTGAGATCTCAGCTGCAACTGAGGCCAGCACTTTGAAAACAAAAGTGGGGGTGATGGAAAAGACTCTTTTTCTCTTCATTAAAAACTGTTTGTTTCCAAAGCACTCGCCAGATGGCAGCAGCATGAAACTTTTGTCCTGAAACCAAGAAAAGAACTCTTTAAAAACTTTCTTTGACGTCACATTTTTCTGCGAAGCTACACTCACTCGAAAATGATTCTAAGCTGGTGATGTTTACCTTTTTCCTGAAACTGTTAAATCGGAAGCAAAGTATTCAGCTCCGATAATATTTCTTTTTTAAAAGGACCTTAAAATTTAAACATTTAAATTCTACTTATCTTTGTGTTCATGTAAATTGTGCTGTGAATTTTCCTATTTGTATAATTAAAGAAGTCATCTTTCCCAAAAAGGAAGTGAACAAATTATTTGTTCCATAATACACAGTAATAAAATAATAATATATTATTATTCCAGTAACTTCTAAGCAGGCCTAAAGAAGATGAAAGTTATTATGTCCGAAGAAGATTCCTAGAAAGGTAGGCCTGAACTTATATATTTTTCTTTTTATTGAAAAATCACTTAACCGAAACAGAACTCACGCCCTATACCTTTCAGTAAGCGGGGGCGTATTTCAGCTCTTGGCACTCAGTGAAGGGCGCCATTTTTCACTTGACTGAAATTTATGCAGCATTATTATCGCACAATAGTAGTATAAACACACGTCTTAACATAATGCAAATGTGTGTTACAGTGGTAGACAAAAGGTCCCTACGGTTCTAGGGTTACATGTATTAAATTTCAAATTTAACATTTTTCTATGAGAAGTCTATACTAAATTTTCAAATATCAAGAAAGAAAAATTAAGCTCATTTATTCCTCTTATAAAACAGCCAAATGGGTCGGTGTGACAATACCAAAAAATAATAAAATGAACATTTATGAACGTGTGTTATCAAAGAGGCAGAAAAAAGTGAGACATATTTATTTTTATGTTACTTCTTAAGAATTAAAAAGGGCTATTTCCAAATTTAACCACAGTAATTAAACTTTCTTTATAAACAATAATTACAAATTATGAACATATGCATGATTAAATTTTTAAAGTCTGTTTCTGGTTTTTAAAACTTTCAAAGTCGATGGTTCATTTTGGGACGACTTTATTTTAATTCCTAAATACCACAATGGCTAAAAAATATTGGAATGAAAATTTCCCTTGTATTAAGTACGTGGACAAAAGCTTTCCTTATTTTAAAATAAAATAATTTTTAAATTCTAGTATCATTTCTTCATAGTAACCTTTTAGAAATAGAAATACTTTCCTCCTGAAAGGTTTATTGCATTTTCGCAGATTTTGAAAATATATCCGGTGGGTCAATCCATTTCAAGTGGTCCAGCACCGGTTGCTCGACTATTTTTAAAAAATCTGAAATTTTTTGTACAACAATCCTAACATGACGGAAGTTCAAAATGACCGTTATTTTAATTTTACTATTTTTTTGTTTGGGCATGGCGCCCATCTTTGTTTCATCGTGCTCAGCGATTTTCTCAGATACTAGGATACACAAAATTGCAAATATCTCGTCTTTTATTTCCCCAATTGAAATGGGGTTTGCAGCATTTTGTTCAGAATAAAATAGGCTAAATGTACGGTTGGTAGAACAATTTTGAAAAATAAATTTTTACAAGTGAAATTTTAGCACAAAATTTAAGATTTTTTTCAAAATCTATCCGTTTGCAAGAGGAAATTTTTCATGTAAGGAAAACTGTCAACCTAAAACATTTTTTTCTACAAATAGGTCAAAAGTGCGTGTACTGACACACCAAGTCCCAGATCTGGGAGTTGATTTCTCTTTGCGAAAAAAATTCCGAAATTCGTCAAAAATTTCAAAAATCGCACTTTTTAGGCTTTGATATCTCTGGTGGGGCACGAGATAAAAATCTGAAATTCTGGCCTTTGGTAGTATTGTGTAGTAGTGTTATGTACAAAAAATTTCAAGAAGGAGATTTGACTACAAGCTGAGATATGACATGAACAATATGTGAAAACAATACTGCCAAACTATTGTAACCTACTATGTAATTGTTCAGCAGGACTGTCAACCTTACACAATTTTTTCTACAAATAGATCAAAAGTGCGTGTACTCATACACCAACTCCCAGATCTGGGAGCTGATTTCTCTTTGTGGAAAAAATTCTGAAATTCGTCAAAAATTTCAAAAATCGCACTTTTTAGGCTTTCATATCTCTGGTGGGGCATGAGATAAAAATCTAAAATTCTGGCCTTTGATAGTATTGTGTAGTAGTGTTATGTACAAAAAAGAAGGAGATTTAACTATAAGCTGAAATACGGTGATTAAAAAAATGTTAAGAAATACTATTACGAGTACATTAGGAGAAATGAGATTAGTCTCTTTTACTACAATATTTACACAGAAAATATCTTTTGTTGAAAACAGTTAAATAATAAACATTTAATTTACAAAGATACTATATATACTCAACAAAGAGCTTAACACTATTTACGAGAGATGTTATGAGTTCGACCAGTTACTGTTGTCAGTCCATCAGGCTGTTCTTTCTCGAAATTTTATTTGAAGCCACCCAAGTCTTGGCATCCCTTGTTAACTTGAATGAAATTCTCTAGGTTTAATAATTGAAACCATGTCAACTCGATCAGTTGCAACCCATTGTCTGTAATTTACTTTTCCTGAAATGTGTTCGGAGTAAAATTGTTGCATTAGCATTTCTAGTAGGTTTGTTCATCTGGACAAATAGTGTATTGGCTTAGTATACATTCTGAATTGTTTAAATCACACAGAAGCATTTGAAGAAGAAAGTTTTAATTAACATTTAATTTTGTACCATAAATAATTAATTTAAAATTTTGGAGGTATGAACAATTACATAGTAGGTTACAATAGTTTGGCAGTATTGTTTTCACATATTGTCCATGTCATATCTCAGCTTGTAGTCAAATCTCCTTCTTGAAATTTTTAGTACATAACACTACTACACAATACTATCGAAGGCCAGAATTTCAGATTTTTATCTCGTACTCCACCAGAGATATCAAAGCATAAAAAGTGCGATTTTTGAAATTTTCGACGAATTTCGGAATTTTTTTCGCAAAGAGAAATCAGCTCCCAGATCTGGGACTTGGTGTATCAGTACACGCACTTTTGACCTATTTTTAGAAAAAATTGTGTAAGGTTGACAGTCTTGTTGAACAATTACATAGTAGGTTACAGTAGTTTGGCAATATTGTTTTCACATATTGTCCATGTCATATCTCAGCTTGTAGTCAAATCTCCTTCTTGAAATTTTTAGTACATAACACTACTACACAATACTATCGAAGGCCAGAATTTCAGATTTTTATCTCGTGCTTCACCAGAGATATCAAAACATAAAAAGTGCGACTTTTGAAATTTTCGACGAATTTCGGAATTTTTTTCGCAAAGAGAAATCAGCTCTTAGATCTGGGATTTGGTGTATGAGTACACGCACTTTTGACCTATTTGAAGAAAAAATTGTGTAAGGTTGACAGTCTTGTTGAACAATTACATAGTAGGTTACAATAGTTTGGCAGTATTGTTTTCACACATTGTCAATGTCATATCTCAGCTTGTAGTCAAATCTCCTTCTTGAAATTTTTTGTACATAACATTACTACGCAATACTATCAAAGGCCAGAATTTCAGATTTTTATCTCGTGACCCACCAGAGATATCATCTGCGATTTTTGAAATTTTTGACGAATTTCGGAATCTTTTTCGCAAAGAGAAATCAACTCCCAGATCTGGGACTTGGTGTGTGAGTACACGCACTTTTGATCTATTTGTAGAAAAAATTGTGTAAGGTTGACAGTTTCCCTTACATGAAAAATTTCCTCTTGCAAACGGATAGATTTCGGAAAAAATCTTAAATTTTATGCTAAAATTTCGCTTGTAAAAATTTTTTTTTCAAAATTGGTCTACAACCGTACATTTAGCCTATTTCATTCTGAACAAAATGCTGCAAACCCCATTTCAATTGGGAAAATAAAAGACGAGATATTTACAATCTTGTGTATCCTAGTATCTGAGAAAATCGCTGAACACGATGAAACAAAGATGGCCGCCATGCACAAACAAAAAATAGTAAAATTAAATAACGGTCATTTTGAACTTCCGTCATGTTAGGGTTGTTGTACAAAAAATTTCAGGTTTTTTAAAAATGGTCGAGCGACCAAAAAAATATTTTCTGGACCACTTGAAATGGATTGACCCAAATGCAAATGTCAATTATTTTAAAGAAAGAATCCTTTATAGTCGATTTTTACTACTAAAAAGAATATCATCAAAAGGGCGCCAATAAAATCTGCAAAGGGCGCCATGGCGCCCGCGGCCGCCGCGTTGGACAGCCCTGACATAGAGTATTAAAAGTTTCTTTGGCTAAAAATTAAAAAATACTTACCTTTTATTTTTTTTAATTTAAATAAATGTGAAATCTTTGCACATATTTATATATGTTTAGAGAAATATTAATTTGCACTACAAATAGATAGTATACAAACACTGGTAGAATATAAATAAAAACTACAGGTTTTGGTGATAAAAAAAACCTGAGATGATGAAAAACCTGAATAGATGCCTTGAAATTCTATTACCTGAAACTTATTTGGAAAAAAAAAAATCAAATATTATTGTTTATTTTATTTATTTATTTATTTATTTTCTCAATAGTTTCTTTTTCGATGCACATACTATTTCAGTTAATATTAGTATCATTTCGTGATTGTTTCGCTGTATATGTAAAAATTTTGTAAAAGCTTTAGATTCTTAAGAGCTTTTTAGCTCACAGGCTATCATAGCCTGAGAGCTTATGTGCCCGTCCGTTCTGTATGTATGTACGTAACTCGATAACTCATGATAAAAATATCCGATCCACTTGAAATTTTGTATGTAGGTATATCCTGACAAGGAGCTTCCCTGATTAGTTTTTGGAGTTCATTCGATAGGTATAAGAGGGGGAACGGGGGGCTCATGCCCCCCGTTAGTTGATATAGATGGGATTTTCATGCAGAATTAAGTTTTCAAAATTTAGATTAGGATCATTCTGATGAGGCGATTCCGTGACTGTTATTAGGTGTTCATTGATTAGTATAAATAGGGGGAACAGGGGTTCTAATGCCCCCCCCCCGTTAGTTGATATAAATGGGATTTTCATGCAGAATTAAGTTTTCGTTCAAAATTTAGATTAGGATCATTCTGATGAGGCGATTCAGTGACTGTTATTAGTTGTTCATTGAATAAGTATAAATAGGGGGAACAGGGGTTCTAATGCCCCCCCCCGTTAGTTGATATAAATGGGATTTTAATGCAGAATTAAGTTTTCAAAATTTAGAGTAGGATCATTCTGATGAGGCGATTCCGTGACTGTTATTAGGTGTTCATTGAATAAGTATAAATAGGGGGAACAGGGGTTCTAATGCCCCCCCCCCCGTTAGTTGATATAAATGGGATTTTCATGCAGAATTAAGTTTTCGTTCAAAATTTAGATTAGGATCATTCTGATGAGGCGATTCCGTGACTGTTATTAGGTGTTCATTGAATAAGTATAAATAGGGGGAACAGGGGCTCTAATGCCCCCCCCCCCCGTTAGTTGATATAAATGGGATTTTCATGCAGAATTAATTTTCGTTCAAAATTTAGATTAGGATCATTCTGATGAGGCGATTCCGTGACTGTTATTAGGTGTTCATTGAATAAGTATAAATAAGGGGAACAGGGGTTCTAATGTCCCCCCCCCTTAATTTATATAAATGGGTTTTTCAAGCAGAATTTTCAGATTTCGTTCAAATCTCTGAATAGTTTTGGAAGTTTAATGGTTAAGTATAAAAGAGGGGGATAACTCTTTTTAAATTATATAAATGCTAAATGGGTTTTTATTAAGAATTATCTAATTTGCTCTGAATTTTGGATATAGATTTTTTATATGATAAAGCATGTCTTTGATAGTATAGGAGGTTCAATGATTAAGTATAAAAAAAGAGAAAAGGGGAGAGCTGTTTCCCCTTCTTAATTTTTTTTTTCGAACGGAATTAACCCTTGAAAATATAAAGCTTTAATGTGCAATTAGTATTTGTAGCCTGTGAGCTCAATGCCTTCAGTTTAACTGGGCAGTATTCTTTATTTAAAGGGTGTTCTCAACTGCTCCGCTCAACAAGCGCAAAACGTTTTGACACATTTACAAATTCATTTTATAACAAAAAGTTATAAAATTAGAATGCCTGACTATGGAAGCGATTTCGAATCGAACTTATTTTTCCATTTTATGATAATTAAATTACCTATCCAATTCTAAACTATTTCCATCTGGTGTTCACCCGTTTTTCTCCTGCTTTTCGACCGGTTTTTTCTGCTTTCGTCAGGAAATGTACTCAAAAGTGTCAACTTTGAAGGTTTGTTATGAAAAATGTATTGTGTTCTTAAAAAAAAAAAAAAAAAAAAAAAAAAAAAACAGAAAATTGAATGAAATTAGACAGTTTCTGAATTATAACACCTGCTATTTTCATGCATTTCCGAACAAAAATAAATTAAAGCATGTGTCACAAAGTTGCCCTTTTTGATTTAAGAACACCCTTAAGGATAAAGTATTCGACTTTTTTTTTATTTATTATCCAGTTAAGAATAATGACCTAAACTATATTACAATTCCCGTTTTTATAATCTACGAGTGCATACGACTACGATAACGTCTTCCATCTAGCACTTACTGAGTTAAACACAAACTAAAAAGTTGCTTACACTTTCACAGACTGTATTTTCTTCATTTATTGAAAAAAGCGTGTAGATATTTCGGAAAGGTCTGGCAATATTCCTTTTGTCTGAAATTCGACGCAGATATCAGCCTTTGTTGTATATCATATGGCAAACGAAAATTAGCGGTTGACCAGGTGCCAAACTATTTCGGGAAATGGTGAAAGGCAGGGGCCTCGCTAGGGGGGGGGTGATAGCCTCCCCCCCCCAAAAAAAACCTTTGCACATGCTGTTACAGTTGACAAATTTACAAACTGAATTGGCAAATTAGCTCAAAACTTTAATAAAAAACTATAATACACTGTCCATTTCTGATAGATTTGATGAAAGTTATCAATGTAATTAGAAATATTACTATGTTTTGTACAAATAAAAACTATATTACATTTTCTAATTTTGATGACTTGGTAAAATTATAAAACTAGTTGGCCCAGAACTATTTATGTTTGTTTTTCACTGAGTTGGCAAATACTGAATTTTGACTTGGCAATTTAAGGCTCCCCCCCCCCCCACCAATAAAAATTCTTCGCGAGGGATTTGCACACGCACTTTTCTTTCTTAACCTTCCTACCAAAGTGGACACCATTAACTGTTTCATTTAATTTATTTGTCGTAGCTGAAAGCTTTATTCAGAGAATCACTCTGTCAAATGCAAATAAATTAAAAGAGTGAAGTGTTAATGGCGGTTTTAATTTCCCAACTTTGAAATTCTACAAAACGTTTCCCCGGTAAACCGAAACCGGAACTGGAGTTCAGTGACGAGAAGAGAACCCAGGCTGCCGGAGACCAATTACTACATTCGTCCAACCCCAACACGGCGACACTCGAACCTGATAGGACACCAGAGAGCAAACGCCGCGACAGGGACGACAATGTGTCGCTGTGTCCTGTCACGTGGCGTCGTTCGTCGCATCTGGAGGCGGGGATGTTTTCATATTCCCATTGGACGAAACTGTGCAGGTAGAAAACAGGTAATAACCACGCCCCCTTATAACTAAAAACTAGTTAGATATGGTTGTAATAATTCTAATTATTGAAGAAAGAAAAACTATAAAATCCTATGTATTATTGTGTCACAGCAGTCGTTATAGGGAGTAACGAAATTTTGCTTGCGGCTTTAAAGAGAGAAATCATGTTATATTATTGATTTTTTTTTCTCCCCCCGAAAGAGTTTGAACGAAGTTTCTGGCGATGAAATATTATGCCAAATGGTGTTCTCGTAAACTTGTGGATGTAAATTTGCAGTGAATTCATTTGCAACGTATGTAAGAAAAGGTTTCCAAAAAGTTCCAATTTCTTGTTAATTTTTGCTATATTTTCCAAACTTTTCTTGCATAAAATTGGCTTTTTATTTTTTATTTATTTATTTATTTATTTATTTATTTAAGATTTTTGTCGTAATTTTGTGAATTTGAAATTATTGTTACATTCAGGCACTATCATTCATATACAAAAAAGTAATCAGTTATTTGATAAATTCAGCCTTTTTTTTTTTTTTTTTTTTTTTTTTTTCCGTTCAACAGTTTAGATTTTATTTTAAATGAAAAGTTATGAAATTTAAATTTGAAATTGGGAAAATTTTGTAAAACTTTTATTTATAAGACAATGAGTTTTATGATAGGCATTGTTTTGAGAGGAAAAATTTTATGAAAGTTCCTGTTTTGGGAAGAAAATTTTTATGAAGAACTCTGAACTGTGAAGAAGAGAAAAAAATTTCATGAAGGGTCTTGCTTTAAAATAAAAAGTTTTGTGAAGGATCTTTTAAATGAAGACTTACATTTTTCTTAAACACATTCCTGCTGTATAAAGCTAAACTTTAAATTCTTGACCTTATATAGTGGAGTACCATACATACGTCTTTTCATGGAGTGCTTCTAAAAGCATGTAACAAACAACTTATACTTCAACATGTTGAAAAATAGCAAAGAGTCACATAATAACAAAAATTCTGGTGCATTTCAACAATTTTGATTTTATCTGTTCTATTAAAGTAACTTTTAAATGAAATTTAAAGCTACCTAAGGGTGTCCGGGACACATTTAAAAATAGTTTTAATTTATTGTATTTCAAAAATCTGAAATTGTCTGTAATGGTTAACCATATCATTTATAAACAAAATCATGTGATAAAACTTCTCTTTAAAAAAATAATAATAATAATAATAATAATAATATTTATTAAGAAAGTGGGCTAATTTAAAATCGTTATAACTCGAAACATTATTTATAGAAATTGAATTTTTTACCATTTAAAAAAAAAAAAAAAAAAAAAAAAAAAAAAAAAAAAAAAACATAAATATATAAGTGTTAATTTTGATTCAGACTTTTCTAAAACATAAATTCAAATAAAAATTAAAAATATTTACATAAAAAAAGTGTTTTTTTTTTTTTTTTTTTTTTTTTTTTTTTTTTTTTTAAATTTATAGTTTTACATGTTCCAAGTTTGAACCTTTAACTTTAAAGATTCTTGGCTTATAAGTATTTAAATACGAGAAATTGAGGAAAAATCCATCACAAAGAAAAAAAAGTCGTTTCCATGATTGTTCACTTTTCAAATAATTAAAAAATATACAAATTGTATTATCGTAATGTCGGAATGTAGTTTCCGACATAAACTTCCAGCATCGGATTTTTTGTAGAAAAAGGAAAATAAAAATAAATCAAAATTTCTTAGATATATATATATATTTTTTTGAAGGGGGGGGGGGGGGGCACAAAAATTTGAATTTTTATATTTGACTATTCTTGTAAGCGAAAATTACGCTTCAAAAAAATAACAACTTGGACTCGGAAACAGCTCTTTAATTTTTTCTCACTTAAAAAAGTCATGTTAAAGGACATACGAAGAGGAAATTTAGGGGTCGTTAGACATCATGACATGAAAGACCTCCTCACAACAATATATTTTTTTCTAGAAGAATAAACGTTTATTAAAAATGTCACAATATCATATCGCACCTTGAAATTTCAGGGCATGCACGCTTCTAATCGACCCTTAATACCTTTTTCGCTTCTATATATGTCTTAATTTATTTTTCGGAAATACATGAAACTAGCAGGTGTTGTTGTTTAGAAATTATCTAATCACACTCTTTTCGATTTTTTTTTTTTTTTTTTTTTTTTTTTTTTTTTTTTTAACCAATAGCAATGGATGTTTCAGAGAATTGTGTCAAAGTGGGCATTTTGAATCGAACTTCCACACGAAAGGAGAATAACCTCTCTTAGATTGGAAGGGGAAACGTATTTGTCACGTTTCCCCTTCCAATAAAAACGCGTGATCGAAATCATTTATAACTCAATTGGTGATTTAATGATTTAAAAAAAAAAAAAAAAAAAAAATAGAAAATTCAGTTCGATTCCAAATCGCTTCCTATACACCACAGTTGGGTAAGGGGAAACTCACTTGAAAAACCGAATAATACATGTACTGGTTTTTAAATCCGTTAGGATCAGAAGTCTTTATGTTCTATGTAAAAGATCTTTTTCTTGAACTAACTTTTTCCAGATTATTTTTATTATTGGCAAAGTAAATACTGTAATTCATTGCAATTTAATACAGCCATCGATCATAGCCGTGATATTGTTAAATTATAGCTTTCTTTGTTTCCACATTAGTGTCTTAGCACTAAATCCATTTCGGTTTTACCTTAAAGACATGAAATATTTGCGATCTCAAAATTGTATTCATTGCTGTGTGTAAACACCCTCCCATTTTGCTTGTGTATCTCCTGCAGCACCTGTTATTACCTACTTTCTATTCAAGCTTTGGTTGGCAAGTACTTTATCATAGTCAGTCAGTCAGTCGTTCAACGATACGAACTGGCCTGATCTTTGAGCTGTGTGGAGGCAGTAAATCTGACACGCATTAACCCTTGGAGGTCAGGAAATGTGTGTTTCCCTTTTATTATTATTGTTTAAGAAACATCATTTCTCATTAGTTTACATGGAAACATTTTAGACAAAGAATTTATCATTATAATTTCAAAATTTAGTTAATTGCTGAAAATTGGAATGACAATCATCAGACGGGGTATTTTATGCAAAACCTAAAATAGGGCGAATTTTTGCAGGAGGATGCTGAAGTAATACTGTAAAGCTCTATACTGATTCTGTACATTTTTGATATGCTTATTATACACTGTTAAAAAAAAAAAAAAAATCTGTGAATTCACGGTAAAACTACTGGCAGCAAAGTAGCCAGACATTTACCGTTCCGTAAGTAGATTTTCTGTTTTGGGAAGCAAAAGAAAGGAAAACTCCGTTTGAAGAAGCGGCAACTTTCCATTACAAAATTTGATTTTCATTGATAATAATTTAATTTAAATTAATGAACCGAACAATCGACATTGAATTGGATTTTTCTGAGCGATTTTAAGCTGCTAAACTATTTAATTTATTATTTTAATAATTTACTTCAAACCGTCCTGAGGATCGAACGCGAGACCTTTTGACAGCGGAATAGGTCCTTACTGGCTAAACCAAAGCTGCTGATACCAGCCCGAATAAAATGTCTTTTATGAGTTTGTGGGAAAATCTGTTGTGCTTTTCAAAGATTTCCTTTCAGTACATTCGTCAGAATATTCGTAAGCGGTTTATTTTATTTTATTTTAGATAGATGCATGTACTTATTATTTTTTAAAATCAATTTCAAAATTTTAACTAGTTTAAATTAAAAAAATCACTGTTAAAAATTATTATTATTATTATTATTATTATTATTATTATTATTATTATTATTATTATTTTGAATGAATGTGTGAAAAAAAATTTTATTCATTTTTTACAAAAATAATGTTATAGACAATTTTTTGAAATTATCGCGCACAATTTATTTATTTTTTTGGGAGGGCTAATTAATTAAAACATTTTTAAGAAGAAATAAGAGAAAAATATCAGAAAAAATGTAATTAAAAGAGACTTTTAATTTTTTCATGGCACTAGTGGAATTCGAACCCACAATCCCAGGCATTTAGCGGAGTGGTGTCTTGACCATTCGGCCATGGAGAACCCCAGATAACGGAGTGTGTCCGTTTTTTTTTTTTTTTTTTTTTTTTTTTTCCCTTTAGCCTCCGATGCTATTTCTTTCAGACAAGCTAAAAGATGTGTCATCACTCCTGAATTTTCTACTCAACCGATTTTGATAATTATTTTTTTAAATGAAAGCTATTTATTTGTAGTTGTACCCATTTTAGTTATTTCTTAATTTATTTCCATTTTTATATTTTATTTTTAATTTTAAATGCTTTTTACGATATTTCTTCAAAATGGTCGCAACCCAGTTTAGCTTTTCTCTCGATAATAAAAATTTATTTTCTAAAATGATTGCGTATAACTATGCACTAATTGAGGTAAAAAAATATTTTACTGAGAAATAATATTAATAATGTAAATAAAATAATAGAAAATAATTTATGATAAAAATTAATGTCTAAAGCAAAATAAGAAAAATTTCAAATGAGGAAAATGATGCCATTCAGCAACCAAATAGTAAATGGGAATTACAATATTATTACGGATGCCTTTTTCATATTACTAATAACGGTAACTTTTAAAAAACATTGGAAGAGAAAATGACGTCACTATTTAAAACATCGCATTTTTACTCAGAATGATATTAGGTACTACTCTGTTATCCCGTCGACCAATTTCGCCAAATTATACAAATCGCCAAACTAATAGCCAAATTATACATATTGACATAATTTTTATTTTAAATAACGAAAAAACAAATAATTAGTATAATATTAATAAAAATATTAATAAAAAGTTGAAATAAAAATCGCTTAATGATATTTTAAACACATGAATCGTATTTAATGTTATTGAATGTGACATTCACGATCATCCATTATTGGCATTTAATCTTATAGTTTGGCGATAATTTTTCGGTTGACGGGATAACCTAATAGTACCCGATATTACATTTCAATATTTCTTTTCATTATGGACACTGAGATTGAGATTTTACTTTCAGATGACTTCAGTTAGTGAAAATAATGTCATAGTAAAATGAATTTTTTTTTTTTTTTTTTTTTTTTTTTTTTTTTTTTTTTGTATATATATAAAACTATTTTTTTGTGACTTGTGAGTGCATATAAAATAAAATTTCTGGATTTCGCCGGCACTCAGATTACATTTTTAACTGAAGATGTGCGAATATCTACATGCAAAATTGTAACTAGCAAACTTGACATTAAATTTGGAAATATATTTATTATATATCGATTCAATAATGTAATTACTTTTGCTTTTTTTTAAACCAAATCGATCGGGTCATTTAAACATTCCATTCGTCGAATTCGATGGGATTCAACTCGTTTTATTGTTAAATTGCATTTCCTTTTACTCAGAGTCTATAAAAAAGCGTTTAAACTAAAGAAAAATCCGTTTTTGATGAATCTAGTCAATGAAGAAGTAGCAAGACAAATTGAATCTCTTTATTATTCAGCAATTCCAATGACTCAGAGAGAAATTGCTAATCAATTGAGTATTTCACGCCGTTCTGTTTGCTATTATATTGATAAACACTAGAAAAATGAAGTTAGTTCATTGCATTCTAAACGGGGTCGCCCTTCTAAAAAACCAACCTCTATATATATATTTTTTTTTTTTTCTAATCGGAAGCGAAATTGAATTATGCAATGGCAGAAACTACATTCAACTTTTTTTTTTTTTTGTCTATTTTGATCCTTTTTGTTATTTTCAGGAAATATGGTGGAGTTTTCAGATTTTTAACGGAAAATACCCTTTTGTTGTAAAAAGGTACTTTTTTGTGAAATTCAGGAAAAATATATCCGTGAATTTCAGATTTTTTTTTTTAACTGTGTAAAGATTACTGGTTTTTTTTTTTTTTTTTTTTTTTTTTTTTTTTTTTTTTTTTTTTTTTTTCTATCGCGTACATTTTATTATTATTATTATTATTATTATTATTTTTACAATATCTGTCAACATTCATTCCATTTACCTAATAATGGTACATAAATAAAATAGAACTTATATATATATATATATGCGTAGATATCCGTATGTATGCATTTTGAATATGATTTCACGATTAAATGTCAGTCAATAAATCGGCAATCATAATGCACTGATTTTGGTAATATTATATAGATTCAGAGGCACATTTGTTCTTATTACGAAAAAGGACATTTTAAAGACTTTTAAGAATTTTGAATATAAAGTCTCGCTTACTGAACTTCAGTTAATGCTCTAAACTTGCGCCATCTTACCTGAAAATGAAATTTTTTTTCTTTTTTTAAACATCATTAAAAAACACAAATACATTTACTCTTGCAAATAACGTCCTTTTCAAGTCAAATAGCATATTTTGCTTTAGTAGATCTTTATCAGCGACTACCCCCCCCCCCCCCCTCTGACTTTTTCTTTTTAGAGTGAAATCTAACATAAAAGTATACCAAAAACTAATTCCTAGAATTATTTATAATGATTATTTCTAATTTGCCCAGATAAAAAATTTAAGGGTTTTTTCGACAAAAAATAAAATAAAATAAAATAAAAATAAAAAAAAGTTTTAATACATTTACAAATTTATTTTTCGATAGAAAAATATAAAGCTAGGAAAACCTGACTATGGAAACAATTTGGAATCGAACTGTGTTTTCAATTTTTTTTATCAACAAATTATCTTTTGAGATATAAAAATTTTTGATCACGTGACCTAGCGTTTTTTTTTTTTTCTCTCCGTTGATTTGTTTTGCTGTTTTCATCTGTATTCGGTTCAAAATACCAACTTTGATACTATTTTCTGAAAAATCTATTGTGTTTGCAAAGAAGACGGGAAAATGAGTGTGATTAGATAGTTTCTGAACAACAACACTTGCTCGTTTCATGCATTTCCGAACAAAAACAAATTAAACTTATGTCATAAAGTTGACATACTTGAGTACTTAATAACGAAATGTTTTCTTTTCCTTAAATATCATTTAAAAACACAAATACTTTTCTCTTGCAACAATGCCCTTTTCAAGTCAAATAGCATTTTCTGCTTTAGTAGACAATTTTCAGAAACTACCACCCTGCCTTTTTTTTTTTTTTTTTTTTTTTTTTTTTTTTTTTAAGAGTAAGACCTAACATAACAGTAGTGTTGCTGAGAACTAATTGCTAAAATTATTTCTAATGATTATTTCTAATTTCAACCAATTAAAAAATTTAGACTTTTTTACTTTAAATTTAATGTTGTATTATTATTATTGCTGTAGCTTTTATACACACACAATTGGAATCTGTTGAAATCAACCAAAATTTTGGCTTTATGTTAATTTGCAGACAAATGTGTTTGTTTTTATATTTATGAATTTGTAGTTCTTGATTTTACTGTTTAATAATCCGTGCAAA
Organism: Maratus speculifer; assembly: GCA_964019185.1. NCBI lineage: Eukaryota > Metazoa > Arthropoda > Arachnida > Araneae > Salticidae > Maratus > Maratus speculifer. The sequence goes on from OZ025291.1 coordinate 361,469,663, forward strand.
ATAGTTATTAAATGAAATATTTTTATAAAAAATTATATCTCCTTTTAATGATGAAGTATCTTGAAGTGAATTTCTTGTGAACTGTAATAATAATAAAAAAAATTTCTCATACATTCCAAAAAATGTTTCTGTTAAAAAGCAGTAAATTGTCAACACATTCCCCGTAAAATTGGCCGTTCCCCCCCCCCCCCCCGCTTTAAATAACTGCAGGCATTCAATAAACTTACTTCTTAGGAACAATTTCAAGAAAAATAGTGGGCATAATGGTGTAACTTCAAATTAAATCAGAAAGTTACAAATGACTTCTGGAATTTTATAGGTCAAATTTTTACAGGAAACTATTACCTGGATTTTTTATAATTTATTTTTGTTCTAAAATCATTTTTCAAACATATTCATTTACGTCTGAGGGAAATTTACATAATTCGGTTCTCAACTATGTGAGTTTAATTCTACAACAGAGACTGACTGATTCTCTTGAGAATATTTCGAACTTTCTGTTTTATCAAAACTGTTTGTTTTCCAGTTATTTGATTTGTAGGTTGCAGGTTAGCAATTGATGAAGTGATTATAATGTATTTCATTTACTTATTGTTTTTTCTAATAAATGTATGTTAAAATATTTCAAAGAAATGCTTGTTTCTTCTTATTCAACGTGTAGCTAGATGTCATCCAGTATTAACTACTTTGAAAAGTTATGAGCTTTCCGCAACCTTTACTTACAAGTTTTAACCATGTAAGACATTTAAATAAATGGGATATGATCTTTGGATTCAAATGTTAAAACAACTTTCAACTTTGTCCATTTTATTATGTCTTACATCTCAGTAGGTGTTAGTTATTATTATGATAATTTATTTATTTATTTATTTAGAACTATTATCACTATTCTTTCTTTACACAAATGTAGAATATTATTTTTCCAAATAAACCCTCCAGTTAAATTTATAATAGATCCAGAAACTTAAAGTTCTCAGCAATAGCTGCAAAGCTAACAAATTAAATCAGAGAGTTCATAAATAGAAAATTCCTTCATAATAATAATTCACAAAATCTGATTTAAAAAAAAAAAAAAAAAAAAAAAAAAAAAATCAGTTACATGTATAACCTCTGATTTTTCTTTTTTTTCATATAATTTTTTTAAGATTTTTTTTTTTTTTTTTTTTTTTTAAGAATATAAAGTTTTTTTTTTTTTTTTAAAGAATATTAAGGTTTTTTTTTTTTTTTTTTTTTTTTTTTTTTAAGAATATAAAGATAGAGAAACATGCAATCTATGGAATTTACGAAATAGTGATATATATCCAAAGTTATAACTATAGTGATATATAGTTATATTTATCCAAATGTACTTCAAAATTTCCAATAAATAAGAATTTCAAAGGAATTATATATTTCTACGAGCTAAACCAAACACAAATTTCAATACTTTTTTTTTTCTTTTAACTGTGAACAACACCTGCTAGTTTCATGCATTTTCGAACAAAAATAAATTAAAACTTATGTCATAAAGTTGCCCTTATAAATTTAAAAACAACCTTTAAAAAATTAAAAAATAAAAATAAAATGTTGTTTTTGCTCTAATGAATTTATTGAGTATTTTTTACTTTTGCGGATTACAATAATTGCAATAATAATAATAACTAGATGTAAAACAATGAAAACTGGTAGAAAATGTATGATTAACAAGCTGAAGAAGATAAGGGCAAAATCTATGCTTAGTAATTTAACAATCTTTTGCAGATACTTGACTAAATTACAAAGTACAGCTCCAATCTTTATTATTTTTTTTTTCTAATTTTTCGTTTTAGTATTTTTTCGCATTTGATTAAATTTACAATTTTATACAGTCTTTTTTTTTTTTTTTTCCCCTTGACATTGCTATTTTCTAAAAAAGTCGAAATGATAATATTTACATAACACTTTTCAATCGAAAAATTTAATTACATGTGAATTTTTAAAGAAAGCAAACTTTAAAATATTTAAATTATTACATACTAAAACCCTTAAATGGTGAAAACACGTCACATATAATACTATTTTCATATAGCATTTGCAAACACTATTTTTAATTGAAATACAGGTAAACCTCGATTAGCCGAACTGCTCCGCTCAACAAGCGCAAAACGTTTTGACACATTTACAAATTCATTTTTAACAAAAAGTTATAAAATTGGAATGCCTGACTATGGTAGCGATTTCAAATCGAACTGAATTTTCCATTTTATGATAATTAAATTACCTATCCAGTTCTAAAATATTTCGACCACGCGATCACCCGTTTTTCTCCTGTTTTTCGACCGGTTTTCCTGCTTTCGTCGAGAAATGTGTTCAAAAACATTAACTTTGAAGGCTTGTTATGAAAGATCTATTGTGTTTTAAAAAAAAACAAAAAAAATGAGTGCAATTAGACAGTTTCTGAATAACAACGCTGGCTATTTTCATGCATTTCCGAACAAAAATAAAATAAAGCATGTGTCACCAAGTAGCCATTTTTGATTTAAGAACAAATTTATGAATTGATTTTAGAATTTGATTTATGAACAATTCTTTTCTCAGTATAACCCGTTTTTTCGTTCCCAGATCTCCCGAATCGGAAAAATCAGTTCAAAAAGTTAACTTTGATTGCATTTTTTGCAATATTTTTTGCATTTATCAAAAAATTGATAAGAACGCCACCTTGTGTGCTTTTTAAATAGGACAATATGCCAATTTTATGTTAAAAACATTATAATGTAAACTCTAAATGAAGATTACAGAAAACAATAAACAAAAGACTTAAATTGTTTTCCATCAATCATCGCATAATTAAAGAGCAACCAGGAAATGATTTTAGCAAGAACAATTGTTCTTTTATCGAAAGTGAAAGAACAGTAATCATACGCAACATAACCTTCAGTTGTTTACAAAAAGAGTATAATCTGCAAATAATGAAATTGATTTATAGTAAATAAGTGATAATTAACTATCAAGGACATTGTCATCAATAAACATTAAATTACTTTCACTATATAAACATTAAAATAATAAATTTTGTTTTTTCATTGTAACATAATAATAATTTTTCTTGTATTTTTCACAGATTTCAAAATGTAACAACAGAGAAAGGAGCTTTTTGTGAATGCTCCGTAAATTTTTAACCAAGTTTAATATAATATTCTTTTTTCTAAATGGTGCAGTGTTTTTCGTGTCTTCATAATTTTGCGTTATAACAAGTGGATACCACATAAGGATACTACAATACGAATCTAGCGACGGCCTGCCCTGAGATGAAAACTAATTGAAGGTAAGTCAATCTTACCTGGCTTTTTTCTGTTAATAACAGTTTTTTTAGTAAAACTGATGAGGGCGTACTCATGCAATTAATATGTTATGCAAATTATCGCTAACAATTTGATTTATGAGACAGAAATAAAAACAAAATCAGGTCAGGCAGTCCATAATTAAACAATTTAGCAAACTCTAAAGAAAAAAAAAAAAAAAAAAAAAAAAACTTTTCTATAACAATATCATGGCTACTGTAAAAGACAGCACAACAATTGAAAAACTAAATGCCAATAATTACTCAAATTGGCGATTTAAAATTGAAATGCTGTTGATTCGTGAAGACTTAATTGAAGTTATTACGGAAGAGGTTCCAACCCCCATAACCACAGATTGGGCCAAAAAAGACAGGAAAGCCAGAGCGTTAATTAATCTCAGTATTGAAGTAGTCAAATAGTACACGTTAAAAATTTGAATTCGGCGCGGGAAACATGGGACACTCTAAAACAAATTCATGAGAGATCCAATCTCTCCAGCAAGCTGTACTTATTAAGAAAACTGTACAGCACAAAACTAAATGAAGGTGGTAACATGATAGCCCACATTACTAAAATTCTAGAAATTGTGGATAAACTATCTGCCATAGGAGAAAACATCACAGATTCCCATATTTCCGCATTACTATTGTGTTCACTTCCCCCTTCTTACGATACATTAGTGACGGCTCTTGAGGCCCGTCCAGAATTTTGAACTTACAGTACTATTTATAAAAAATAAATTAACGGATGAATATATCCGTCGAACGGAAAGCTCTGAAAATTCAGAAAATAACACCAGAGCATATAAAGCTCAAGGAAAATCTGTCAACTCTGATCATAAAAGAATGAACAAATATTGTTCACACTGTAAAATGAAAAACCACACAAATAAAGAATGTTGGTTCCTAAAAGGGAAAAATAATAACACTTACACTCAAAACAAGCAAAATAAAACTAAAAACCATTCCACTTCGCTATGTTTTGAAGAAAACACTGAAGGCAGAAAAAATGCTGTATATGAAAAAAATGATGTAGCCTTACTTACAGAGCAACCTGATAACAAAAAAACCTTTATTGTAGATAGCGGAAGTTCCAGCCATATCGTAAACTCAAAAGAAATGTTTACAAAAATAACAAACAATGTTGAAACAAATGTCACTGTAGCAAACGGTAGCAAATTGATTTCATATGGATCAGGTGAAGTTGTTATTCAAACCGGAAAAAATAATAAACAAGTAACACTAAGGGATGTTCTGTTCGTACCAGATATTGAAACCAATCTGTTATCAGTTAGCAGGGCAACAAAAAACGGATGCCAGGTACATTTTGAAAGGGATAGGTGCAACATTACACACAAAGGTGAAATAATACTCCAAGGTAAATTAAAAAACAATTTGTATGAAATACACGTAAATGAAGATGAAAATAGTAGCTACTACACAAATGTAACGTATAATTGCACAAATGCAAATTGTATAGATTTATGGCACAGAAGAATGGGCCATAGAAATTACGACACAATAAAAAACATGGTGTCTAAAGGATTAGTAAGCGGTGTAACGATAAATAAATGTAAACACAACAATGTATGTGAGGTATGCATTCAATCAAAAACAAGCGAAACACCATTCCCAAAATCAGGAGCATATAGAGCCAAAGAAAGACTAGAATTAATTCACACTGATGTATGTGGCCCTATAAACACACCCACTATAGGGGGGAAAAGATATTTCATCACTTTCATCGATGACTTTTCGAGGTTTTGTATAATTTACCTAATGTCAAATAAGAGTGACGCGTTTGAAAAATTAAAAGAATACATCGCTACAGTTAAAAATAAATTTGGTAAAATGCCAACTGCGATCAGATCCGACAATGGCGGCGAATATATAAATGACGAAATTGAAAAGTACCTAAAGTATAATGGCATAGAACACCAACTTACCGTCCCATATTCTCCAAGTCAGAACGGGGTTGCAGAAAGAAAAAACAGGTCGCTTCTGGATATGACTAGGAGCATGCTAAACGAAGCAAATCTCCCACATAAATTATGGGGAGAGGCCATATGTACCGCAAACCATTTGCAAAATCGACTACCTTCTAAATCCATCAACACCACACCATATGAACTTTGGCTAGGTAGAAAACCGAACATAAAATATTTAAAGGTTTTCGGCTGTACCGCATATGCCTATATACATAAATTTAAACGAGGAAAACTTGATAATAGAGCAGAAAAGGGCACTTTCGTCGGATATGACAATCGCTCTAAAGGGTACAGAATCTACACCAGTGATGGAAGAGTCATACTAGCTAGATCAGTAAAATTTATCGAAAACAAAATAGATAACGCAAACACTAATGAAAATACAAACACAAATGATTCAAAGTCTGAAATCAAAAAACAGGCTCAGCAGAAGGAAAAAAATGTAATGGAACTAAATCTAACACCAGAAAACATCGATACGGATACACCATCCACATCTTTACAAACACAACACGTTAGAAGATCCGAAAGGGAAAACAAAGGAGTACCACCGGACAGATTTGCTTATGCAGTCCGGCACAATCCAATATATGAGCCCAAAAGTTGGCAAGAAATGATAAATCTTGAGAACCCACACGAAAAAAGGAACTGGATCGATGCGACGCGAGAGGAAATAAATTCACTTAAAGAAAACAAAACATGGACATTAGTGCATCCACCACAAGGAGCTAAAGTAATCGGATCAAAATGGACATTTAAAGCAAAATATGATGAATTTGGAAAAATAAAAAGATACAAGGCTAGGCTCGTAGCTCAGGGTTACGGACAAAAATACGGGATAGACTATGACGAAACATATGCGCCAGTGGTGTCACACACGACACTCAGAAGCTTTTTAACTGCCGCAGCATATCATAAGTTAAAAATACATCACATTGACATTAAAACAGCTTTCCTACATGGAGAACTGGAAGAAGAGGTATATATGTCTCAGCCTGAAGGATACATAGACACAAAAGAACCTTTCAAAGTGTGTAGATTGGAAAAGGCAATTTATGGCCTAAAACAAGCAGCACGAGCTTGGTATATAAAAATTACCCAAACACTTAAAGAATTAAACTTCACACAAAGTACAGCAGACACTTGTTTATTCATACAAAAACAAGGGGAAAATAGTATTTACATCATAGTGTATGTCGATGATATACTCATTGCAGGAAATGATGACCAGATAAAAGATATAATAAATAAATTGAAAACAGAATATACTCTTGAAGATTTAGGAGAAATAAACAACTACCTCGGAATAAAAATAGAAAAAACGCAGAATGGATTCAAACTGAATCAAACTGCAAAGATAGAAGAAGTAGCAAAAAAATTCAACTTAACAGAATCTAAACCATACAGCACTCCAATGGAGGTAGAATTTCAGCGATTAAATGATGAAGGTAAACAAATGCCAAACAACACGAAATACCGTCAAGCAATAGGTGCATTGTTATACATCGCCACGATATCTAGACCAGACATACTTGTAGCTGTAAACATTTTAAGCAGAAAAAACGAAACCCCCTCCGAATCGGACTGGAAAGGAGTCAAAAGACTTATACGATACCTAAATTCAACAAAAAACCTAAATTTGGTTATCAGCACACAAGAACCACCGATCTTGGAAATATATAGTGATTCGGATTGGGGGGGTGATTTAAAGACAAGAAGGTCAACTACAGGAAATTTATTCTTACTAGGAAAAAATCCTATAATGTGGATCACGAAAAGGCAAACCTGCATTGCACAATCCTCTGCAGAAGCAGAGTTTGTAGCAGCGGCCAGTGCTACGCAAGAATTGACGTGGTTATTAAAATTATTAGAAGATCTTGGCGTACCACAACAATTGCCAATTACTATTTTCGAAGATAACATCTCTTGCATAAAGATGACAGAATCTGGAAAATATTCCAACAGAACAAAGCACATTGATATCAAGTATCATGTAATTAAACAGCTTAAAGAAAACGGAATAATCCAACTACATTATTGTCCAAGCAAATCAATGATTGCCGACATCCTTACAAAACCGGAACCCAAACCTGAATACATAGAAAATAGAAACAAACTCAAACTACTGGATAATCTCCATTGAGAGTTTAAGGGGGGGTTTGTTAAAAACATTATAATGTAAACTCTAAATGAAGATTACAGAAAACAATAAACAAAAGACTTAAATTGTTTTCCATCAATCATCGCATAATTAAAGAGCAACCAGGAAATGATTTTAGCAAGAACAATTGTTCTTTTATCGAAAGTGAAAGAACAGTAATCATACGCAACATAACCTTCAGTTGTTTACAAAAAGAGTATAATCTGCAAATAATGAAATTGATTTATAGTAAATAAGTGATAATTAACTATCAAGGACATTGTCATCAATAAACATTAAATTACTTTCACTATATAAACATTAAAATAATAAATTTTGTTTTTTCATTGTAACATAATAATAATTTTTCTTGTATTTTTCACAGATTTCAAAATGTAACAACAGAGAAAGGAGCTTTTTGTGAATGCTCCGTAAATTTTTAACCAAGTTTAATATAATATTCTTTTTTCTAAATGGTGCAGTGTTTTTCGTGTCTTCATAATTTTGCGTTATAACAAGTGGATACCACATAAGGATACTACAATACGAATCTAGCGACGGCCTGCCCTGAGATGAAAACTAATTGAAGGTAAGTCAATCTTACCTGGCTTTTTTCTGTTAATAACAGTTTTTTTAGTAAAACTGATGAGGGCGTACTCATGCAATTAATATGTTATGCAAATTATCGCTAACATTTTATACATTTGAGAGCAGAAATGAATTTTAAAATAAATCAGAAAATAATCAGTTTGAATCGTAATACACCCTTAAGTCTGCTATTTAACAGAGATTTTGTTAAATAATGTTAAATAGCAGAGTAATTATTTGGCAAATTTACAATAGACTCTGTAAATTAATAACGTTAAAAATACACAAAACTCTGTTTATTTACTTTTAATGATAATAATTTAGTTTAGTTTTCAAAATCAGTAAATCACTAATGAGCCTTTCATGATCATTTGAATGCTTCAAGCAATTTTGAACTGCTATTTCATCTATTTTTTACACAATTTCCTTCTATCCATCCAGGGGCTTGAACCTGAGACCTCTGAAAAGTGGAAGAACATCCTGCTCGCTGAGCTACAGGAGCTTTTGCCATTTTTTCCCCCCAAAATATATCTTTTATCATTCAGCTAGAAAAAAACCTATGGAAATCTCCACTAACACAGAGAAGATGATTTTCTCTTTCTAAATTATTTTACTTAAAAAATAAAGTAAAATATAATAATAATAATAATAATAATAATAATAATCTAAAGTGTGTATTTTGAATTATTAGTTTTAACAAAGATAAAAATATTTTTAAATAAAGACGAAATCCCTACAAAGAATTAGATATAATATAAGGGGAATATCGGTAAAATGATGACTGAGAAATTCGATCGAATGCATTTAATAGAGAACTATACAGTAAATTTACAGAAAGCCTCGCTTTGACCCTCGCATTCGTTCGCTAATGCTAGCTATATGAAAGAAATTTATAACGATATCTCGGTTGCATTTCAATATTTTTAAATGATTTTTTATTTCATATATTATTATTTTTATTGTTATTTAATTGCATAGGCGAGATCTATCTGTATGCAGACCATTTTTTACTTTATCGATTTTAATTGCAGATATTTTTTATGAGGATGATTTCACTTTCTAAACCGGTTCTGAAAATGAAGTTTCTGTCCATAATAAAAATACCTGTAAGTAGGGGAAAAATGAGAGTCCGACCCCAGGAGGAGGCGTGAGGCGCGTGGTGGTGGTGGTGGGCTCCTCCTCCTCAATCCTCCTCCACAGCCCTCCTCCTCAAACCTCCTCCACAATCCTCCTCCTCCTCAATCCTCCTCATTCCTCAAGGTTGTCTTATAAGAGAAGGGGTTAAAAAGGGGGATTAAATTTTTTTCGTGAAATTTGAATATTTTATGCTATAAGAGAGGGGTAAAAGGGTGATTAATTTTTTAAGTATACTTCAGTACGAGCGGTTCTTTTGACTGTTGATTAAGAGATGAATGATTCATATTAAATTAAAAATAGTAATTAATTAAAAAGTAATTAAAAATAATAAGTGATAAATAATGAAGGGACTTAGAATTTTTCGAGCGGTATTTTTTAGTCAAGTGTAGTACGTAGTGGAATTTAAGAAGTGAATAACAGCAATTAACGATAATTAGTAATTAATAAAAAGTAATTAAAAATATTGAGTAAAAATAATGAAGGTAATAATTAAAAATGATAATTAAAAATAATGAGTAAAAAATAATGAAGGGAATTTTTCGGTGAACTTTAGTTTAAGGATTTATTTTTTGATTTGAAGCGGAAATTTTGGGGAGATTGATTTTTTTTTTTTTTCACCGTGTTTTTAATAAGGGGTTAAGCGGATATTTTGGGGACACAGAATGTTTTTTTCTGTACTATTGTACGAGTAGTTTTTAATTTTAATGTGGTGACTTAAAAATTTTCAGTTTGGTGTAATTTAAGAGTTTATTTTTTGATTTTAAGCAGAAATTTTGGGGAGATTGATTTTTTTTTTTTTTTTTTTTTTTTTTCACCGTGTTTTAGATAATGGGTTAAGCGGGTATTTGGGGACATAGAATGTTTTTTTTTCAGTACTATTGTACGAGTGGTTTTCAATTTTAATGTGGCGACTTAAAAATTTTCAGTTTGGTGTAATTTAAGAGTTTATTTTTTCGATTTTAAGTGGAAATTTGGGGAGATTGATTTTTTTTTTTTTCCACTGTGTTCTTACATGATGAGTTAAGCGGGTATTTTGGAGGAAATTATTATTTTAGACTAATCATTCACGAAGGATATTTTGCGGATATAAGTGTTTAATAGGGGGACTTTAATTTTTTTGCAATGAGATTGACGCGCGCTCGTCGACCTAACCGTACGGAGTTTATAGTTTTCTTTAAATCATGTATGAATATTGGTTTAGAATTTCTTAGAATGACTTCCACCACTTTTATCCACCATTATCATAAATAACACATGCTGGTAATGGGAATAATAATTTTGAATATTTATTTAATGAAGGAACTTTAGAATTATTTCGAGTATTATTTTTAGTGAACTATGTTATACACTTGATATTTTAGAATAGTTAAAAAATAACTTTAAAATTTGAATGAAAAATATGTTTCAAAATTGAATTTTACGTACTAACATTTATTTACGCTCGTCGACCTAACTGTTCAAAGTCCTTGATTATCTTCGAGCAATGGAAAATTTAATTTTATTAATTTATTTATTTAGTTAGATTATTTTTTGATGATCCCGGTTTGAGGAAGTTATTTTTGGATAATGAATAAATTTTAATGGTGGTACTTTATTTTTAAGGGGTGTCTTATGAAGCGACTTAGATTGTTTTCGAGTGGAAAATTTAATCACATTTAATTTAAGAAATGGTTAATTAAAGGAAAAAAGACAATTCAATTTAACTGGGTTCCTTTTTCGATAGATAAAAATAGGAATTAAAAATTTTATGAGAAATTTATTAATGAGGGCAATTGAAGCTTATTATGAGTGTGACTCTATTTTAAGTAAAGGTTAGAAGAAAGTTTAAAAAATGACACTAAAAAATAAATATATTCATAACACATATATATACATAGAATTAACTAGCAGTATTTTTAAACTAGAATAACAAACTGAACAATTTTCGTGAATATTATGAAAAAATAAATGTGCTTTAGAGAACGAAACTTTACTATTTGATTGTTATTTAATATTATAAAAATATTTAAATCTAAGCATTTCGTTTTAGGTAACAAACTTACTTTATTAGTTTAGTACATATTAATTTTCATCGTATAGTATTCAAATCACCTGTGTTCATGCAATACGGATTTTCCTACTTATCACATGCGAATGACTAACCATGATTCATTCTTATCTTAGATAAGGTTTTACCCCAGAGTCTTCAATTCAATCGACGTTATATTTTAACTTTGATTAACTAATGAAGATGCCAATTGGGTCGCAATAATGATTTTATTAATTCAGATTTTAAATTAATATCAAATTGGAAGTTTTTTTTTCTTTTCTCACAGATTAACTTTAAATAAAACTTAAATATTTATATATTCATTTACTTTATTAGTAAAATAATGAATGTGTCACATTCATTTAGGATTAAACTATTTGAAGATTTAAACTAACCTTTTATTTAAACGATCACATAATTAAAACTATTATAAAATTAAGTGTTTAAAAATATAAACGAAGAATTCATTTTAAAATGTACTCATACTTGGGGATAATTTACTTGGGGAATATTTCTTAGATGACTTATCATGAATAACTAAGTATACACTCAGAAACAAGAACCAGTAAACATTTTTAACGAAAGGTTTTCATAAATATATACTAAGGTATATATATGTAGTAACATTTCATATAACATCAAATTTTAGCAAGTGCATGTATTGGAACACCCCCCTTTTTTTCTATCACACTTTTTCTCTCTTTGTTGTACTACTTTGGTTGAGAAATGCGGTTCAAAAAACCCTATTTGACAAAACGGAGTATGATTAGGTAGTTTTTGAATACCTGCTTTACGAAAATAAATTTAAACTTTTGACATAAAGCTGTTCTTTAATAATTTAAAACAGAAATTATTTTTTATAATTAATCCTTAACAACTTTAGACATGATTTGATGAGTCATAAGGTCATTAAAAGGTTTTTAACGTATTAATTAATTTTCTTAATCAGTTCTTCTAAATATTAAAAACTTATTCATAAGAAAATCTTACCTGGCTAGGAAAATTCAACCTCCTTGTATGTTGGTCTCGCAAGGACTGACTGATAACATGCCTGCTTATCTACCGAACCATGTGATAAGTGACGTTAGAGATCACGTGACCCTCATTATCTGCTGATAAGATAAGCACTGACTTGGAATTATCTTAATTAATTACCAAACTTCTCATTTTTTAAAAACCACACTAAACATTGCTCCCATTAATTAATCATGTAAATATAATTTATATCGTTTATGATTATCAGTTTTATACTAACATTTAACACCTATACGTATGTGTTGTATTAATTCTGTTAGTTTAATTCATACAAATTTCAACTAAAGCATCCTATGCTAGTTTTCATATATTTATTATTACATCACGTGATACAATTTCTTGTGATGTTTTAGAAATAATAGATATTTAATTTTTTTAATTAGTTAAAAACATTAAAAAAATTTTATTGCTTTTTAGCATGAATATTTTAAGAAAAACATATTTTATTCTGAAATATCAAATTTAAAAACTAACTCTTAAGAATATGACTCGATGCAGTTTACTCATTTTAAACAAGTTAACTTTACTACTTGACAGAAATATATTCAAACGCAAAGCGATTTAACTTCCACATTTTTAAAGTTATTTATATAATATACTAACATTTAATTGTAATAGGTATAATTTTATTAAAAATATTGAAGAAAATAAAATTTATACTATGTAAAAAATTAAAACACCATTTAAAAATATTAAACAACAACAACAAACTTGTAATTAAGAGATGAATAAATATATAAATATATGAATCACACAATAATAAAAAGAAATACTTAATCATTCATAAAAATTCTTCCCTTGAACATTCCCATGTATGTTAGTAAAAATATTATACTAAAGTGTTCAAAAAGATTATAAGCGTTTGCAAATTAACAAAGAAAATTGAGTATTAAATATCAAATAATGGACATGCACTTTTTACACTCACATCTTACAATGTACTTAGTAACCAAATGTAATGATTTTTAAGCATTTCTTCTTAAATTTTTTTTTCAATGAAAGACTATCACAGTTGAATATTAAGCTTTCTCTTCACAACTTTATCGAGAAATATGTAATGTATACCACACGATTTCATTAAATGAATCACAATACAATTCAAACTTCTCATTTTCAATGTTTTATATACTAGTGTTTATCAAATAGGTGGTTATTCTGAACAATCATTACTTAGTATATTGATGAAAAGTTTGTGTTGAACGGTTTTTAACTTAAATGGTGTGAGATAAGGATATATTAGGACAGAAGTTATTAAATATAGAGTCTTTAAAGTTTATACCCGTGCAACAATTGGCATTTCAAGAAACAAAGTTGTGTCATATTTGAAAGCATTCTTTATATTCGAAACGCACACGTGATCACGATCACATCACTGAAGAGCATAGAGAAGCTGTTTATGTTGTATATAATTTGAATTTTCATTAACACAATATTATAACCGAAGTTTTTCGACAGTTTGAAAAATTATGATGTTCAACGTCTGCACACGTTAACACAGAATAAGATTAGCTTATGCCCTTTCGATGATAAGCGTTATTTGCAGGTAAGATGTATTAACATAACAAAATTTTCTTGGTAATTTTACTCGCAGGTTTCGAAACCACAAACATCTGATCATACTTCTCATTTTTAACACGCGACACTAACCATTGGGCCATTAAAGCCCGTAATTTAGTAACTTAAAATTAAGAAAGATCATCGAAAATGATTACTTCACACATGCAAAAATAATTTTTATTGTGACTTATCAGTTTAAAATCACGAAGAAAAGAAAAATATCACATATGTTTTGGATTACTTTGAGATTTTATGAGTCACTTCATCAGTTAAATAGACATAACCACTTCTTATGAATCACTACTTATGCTTAAATTTTGAAACACTTGCTTATATGAAATGTATTATATTTTAGTTTATCAGTGATAGTGCGATTACTTGTTAATAATTTTAATGTTATTAAAAAAATTTAAAAAAATCAAATGTGAATAATTAATTAAAAAAACACAAGTCACTATTAAAGGTTTGAACAAATTATTAAAATTATTTTACAAAACTTTTCAAATTATTTAAAAATGTTTCACTAATATTTAGTAATCGTCAAATTTTAATGTCGATAATCATTTATGTGAGTCAGGTTTTCTGTTTTAACTGTTAAGTTATCAGATTCCCCCTTCAAGTACATCTCATTGATAAGTTTTAATCAACCAATCAACTATTTATTTACCCCAGCAACCAGCTATTTGTTTACCCTAGTAACCAAAAAGCTTTTGTCGACACATGAACAAAATTTTGATGATGCAAGACTCTTCATTTTCATTCGAAAAAACAATGACTTATGTAATAAATTTTTTCTTTACTTAAATGAAACCTTCACATGTGTATGGTAAAACTTGGAAAATTTCATTTAATGCACAAATTTAAAGTTAACAGACAAGGTCTTCACACATCTTTTAGTATTTTACTAACACTTTGCCAAATATCTTTAGAAAACAACAACAGAATTTTAAATAATTATTTTAATAAAAATTCTCTTTTGTAAGTGACATTATTAAACTAACTTGAAAAATTAACTTGGCAAAGCAAGTTTTCACTATTCCAACTAAGTAATATTCATAAGTTTTATATGATAAACAACCTGTTTGGTTATGTCCCAGCATGGCTTTATAAAATGTATCTAAAATAACCTTTAATATCAATGTTTAAAAATATGCGAATAATTCAGTTAGTCTTTTATAGATGATTATTTTCCCTTCTATTATTTAAAAGACATTTTAAAATAAAATTATTACTGATGCCAGTTTATCCCAGTGTTATGAAATATGTATGCAAAACTTTTAATTCTAATTTTCACATTTTATTATTTCAAATTATTGTTTTCAAGTTGTACTAAAATTTGGAAAAAATATTTAATTTTCATGCATAATTAAATTGAAATACTTTAATAATAAAGACACATTTAACATTGTATACTCACCTAATCCAACACTTTCACAAATACACGTCCGACACGCTCCAAGGTTTAGGAAGAAATGAGAGATTCAAAGTCCTTATCAGAAAATGTTATCAGATAGTCTTATCTTAAGATAAGTGACGTCAGAGAACATATGTCATCAACTGGTCACGTGATGTATATCACATGACCAGTGCTTTGTTAATTAATCTTATTAATTAATTATTAAGTATTAAATTATTAATTATTAATTAATTAATTATTAAGTATTAAATTAAATTATTTAATATTATTAATTAATCTTATTAAAAATAGTTATTATTTTTTAATAACGAAGAATTAATAATATTAAATAATTTAATTTAATACTTAATAATTAATTAATTAATAATTAATAATTTAATACTTAATAATTAATTAATAAGATTAATTAACAAAGCACTGGTCATGTGATATACATCACGTGACCAGTTGATGACATATGTTCTCTGACGTCACTTATCTTAAGATAAGACTATCTGATAACATTTTCTGATAAGGACTTTGAATCTCTCATTTCTTCCTAAACCTTGGAGCGTGTCGGACGTGTATTTGTGAAAGTGTTGGATTAGGTGAGTATACAATGTTAAATGTGTCTTTATTATTAAAGTATTTCAATTTAATTATGCATGAAAATTAAATATTTTTTTCCAAATTTTAGTACAACTTGAAAACAATAATTTGAAATAATAAAATGTGAAAATTAGAATTAAAAGTTTTGCATACATATTTCATAACACTGGGATAAACTGGCATCAGTAATAATTTTATTTTAAAATGTCTTTTAAATAATAGAAGGGAAAATAATCATCTATAAAAGACTAACTGAATTATTCGCATATTTTTAAACATTGATATTAAAGGTTATTTTAGATACATTTTATAAAGCCATGCTGGGACATAACCAAACAGGTTGTTTATCATATAAAACTTATGAATATTACTTAGTTGGAATAGTGAAAACTTGCTTTGCCAAGTTAATTTTTCAAGTTAGTTTAATAATGTCACTTACAAAAGAGAATTTTTATTAAAATAATTATTTAAAATTCTGTTGTTGTTTTCTAAAGATATTTGGCAAAGTGTTAGTAAAATACTAAAAGATGTGTGAAGACCTTGTCTGTTAACTTTAAATTTGTGCATTAAATGAAATTTTCCAAGTTTTACCATACACATGTGAAGGTTTCATTTAAGTAAAGAAAAAATTTATTACATAAGTCATTGTTTTTTCGAATGAAAATGAAGAGTCTTGCATCATCAAAATTTTGTTCATGTGTCGACAAAAGCTTTTTGGTTACTAGGGTAAACAAATAGCTGGTTGCTGGGGTAAATAAATAGTTGATTGGTTGATTAAAACTTATCAATGAGATGTACTTGAAGGGGGAATCTGATAACTTAACAGTTAAAACAGAAAACCTGACTCACATAAATGATTATCGACATTAAAATTTGACGATTACTAAATATTAGTGAAACATTTTTAAATAATTTGAAAAGTTTTGTAAAATAATTTTAATAATTTGTTCAAACCTTTAATAGTGACTTGTGTTTTTTTAATTAATTATTCACATTTGATTTTTTTAAATTTTTTTAATAACATTAAAATTATTAACAAGTAATCGCACTATCACTGATAAACTAAAATATAATACATTTCATATAAGCAAGTGTTTCAAAATTTAAGCATAAGTAGTGATTCATAAGAAGTGGTTATGTCTATTTAACTGATGAAGTGACTCATAAAATCTCAAAGTAATCCAAAACATATGTGATATTTTTCTTTTCTTCGTGATTTTAAACTGATAAGTCACAATAAAAATTATTTTTGCATGTGTGAAGTCATTTTCGATGATCTTTCTTAATTTTAAGTTACTAAATTACGGGCTTTAATGGCCCAATGGTTAGTGTCGCGTGTTAAAAATGAGAAGTATGATCAGATGTTTGTGGTTTCGAAACCTGCGAGTAAAATTACCAAGAAAATTTTGTTATGTTAATACATCTTACCTGCAAATAACGCTTATCATCGAAAGGGCATAAGCTAATCTTATTCTGTGTTAACGTGTGCAGACGTTGAACATCATAATTTTTCAAACTGTCGAAAAACTTCGGTTATAATATTGTGTTAATGAAAATTCAAATTATATACAACATAAACAGCTTCTCTATGCTCTTCAGTGATGTGATCGTGATCACGTGTGCGTTTCGAATATAAAGAATGCTTTCAAATATGACACAACTTTGTTTCTTGAAATGCCAATTGTTGCACGGGTATAAACTTTAAAGACTCTATATTTAATAACTTCTGTCCTAATATATCCTTATCTCACACCATTTAAGTTAAAAACCGTTCAACACAAACTTTTCATCAATATACTAAGTAATGATTGTTCAGAATAACCACCTATTTGATAAACACTAGTATATAAAACATTGAAAATGAGAAGTTTGAATTGTATTGTGATTCATTTAATGAAATCGTGTGGTATACATTACATATTTCTCGATAAAGTTGTGAAGAGAAAGCTTAATATTCAACTGTGATAGTCTTTCATTGAAAAAAAAATTTAAGAAGAAATGCTTAAAAATCATTACATTTGGTTACTAAGTACATTGTAAGATGTGAGTGTAAAAAGTGCATGTCCATTATTTGATATTTAATACTCAATTTTCTTTGTTAATTTGCAAACGCTTATAATCTTTTTGAACACTTTAGTATAATATTTTTACTAACATACATGGGAATGTTCAAGGGAAGAATTTTTATGAATGATTAAGTATTTCTTTTTATTATTGTGTGATTCATATATTTATATATTTATTCATCTCTTAATTACAAGTTTGTTGTTGTTGTTTAATATTTTTAAATGGTGTTTTAATTTTTTACATAGTATAAATTTTATTTTCTTCAATATTTTTAATAAAATTATACCTATTACAATTAAATGTTAGTATATTATATAAATAACTTTAAAAATGTGGAAGTTAAATCGCTTTGCGTTTGAATATATTTCTGTCAAGTAGTAAAGTTAACTTGTTTAAAATGAGTAAACTGCATCGAGTCATATTCTTAAGAGTTAGTTTTTAAATTTGATATTTCAGAATAAAATATGTTTTTCTTAAAATATTCATGCTAAAAAGCAATAAAATTTTTTTAATGTTTTTAACTAATTAAAAAAATTAAATATCTATTATTTCTAAAACATCACAAGAAATTGTATCACGTGATGTAATAATAAATATATGAAAACTAGCATAGGATGCTTTAGTTGAAATTTGTATGAATTAAACTAACAGAATTAATACAACACATACGTATAGGTGTTAAATGTTAGTATAA
This sequence comes from Maratus speculifer, assembly GCA_964019185.1. NCBI lineage: Eukaryota > Metazoa > Arthropoda > Arachnida > Araneae > Salticidae > Maratus > Maratus speculifer. The sequence continues at coordinate 361,488,201 of OZ025291.1, forward strand.
AACTGATAATCATAAACGATATAAATTATATTTACATGATTAATTAATGGGAGCAATGTTTAGTGTGGTTTTTAAAAAATGAGAAGTTTGGTAATTAATTAAGATAATTCCAAGTCAGTGCTTATCTTATCAGCAGATAATGAGGGTCACGTGATCTCTAACGTCACTTATCACATGGTTCGGTAGATAAGCAGGCATGTTATCAGTCAGTCCTTGCGAGACCAACATACAAGGAGGTTGAATTTTCCTAGCCAGGTAAGATTTTCTTATGAATAAGTTTTTAATATTTAGAAGAACTGATTAAGAAAATTAATTAATACGTTAAAAACCTTTTAATGACCTTATGACTCATCAAATCATGTCTAAAGTTGTTAAGGATTAATTATAAAAAATAATTTCTGTTTTAAATTATTAAAGAACAGCTTTATGTCAAAAGTTTAAATTTATTTTCGTAAAGCAGGTATTCAAAAACTACCTAATCATACTCCGTTTTGTCAAATAGGGTTTTTTGAACCGCATTTCTCAACCAAAGTAGTACAACAAAGAGAGAAAAAGTGTGATAGAAAAAAAGGGGGGTGTTCCAATACATGCACTTGCTAAAATTTGATGTTATATGAAATGTTACTACATATATATACCTTAGTATATATTTATGAAAACCTTTCGTTAAAAATGTTTACTGGTTCTTGTTTCTGAGTGTATACTTAGTTATTCATGATAAGTCATCTAAGAAATATTCCCCAAGTAAATTATCCCCAAGTATGAGTACATTTTAAAATGAATTCTTCGTTTATATTTTTAAACACTTAATTTTATAATAGTTTTAATTATGTGATCGTTTAAATAAAAGGTTAGTTTAAATCTTCAAATAGTTAAATCCTAAATGAATGTGACACATTCATTATTTTACTAATAAAGTAAATGAATATATAAATATTTAAGTTTTATTTAAAGTTAATCTGTGAGAAAAGAAAAAAAACCTCCAATTTGATATTAATTTAAAATCTGAATTAATAAAATCATTATTGCGATCCAATTGGCATCTTCATTAGTTAATCAAAGTTAAAATATAACGTCGATTGAATTGAAGACTCTGGGGTAAAACCTTATCTAAGATAAGAATGAATCATGCTTTTACTCATTCGCATGCGATAAGTAGGTAAATCCGTATTGCATGAACACAGGTGTTTTGAATACTATACGATGAAAACTAATATGTACTAAACTAATAAAATAAGTTTGTTACCTAAAACGAAATACTTAGATTTAAATATTTTTATAATATTAAATAACAATCAAATAGTAAAGTTTCGTTCTCTAAAGCGCATTTATTTTTTCATAATATTCACGAAAACTGTTCAGTTTGTTATTCTAGTTTAAAAATACTACTAGTTAATTCTATGTATATATATATATATATGTGTGTTATGAATGTATTTATTTTTTAGTGCCATTTTTTAAACTGTCTTCTAACCTTTACTTAAAATAGAGTCACATTCATAATAAGCTTCAATTGCCCTCATTAATAAATTTCTCATAAAATTTTTAATTCCTATTTTTATCTATCGAAAAAGGAACCCAATTAAATTGAATTGTCTTTTTTCCTTTAATTAATCATTTCTTAAATTAAATATGACTAAATTTTCCACTCGAAAACAATCTAAGTCGCTTCATAAGACACCCCTTAAAAATAAAGTACCACCATTAAAATTTATTCATTATCCAAAAATAACATCCTCAAACCAGGATCATCAAAAAATAATCTAACTAACTAAATAAATTAATAAAATTAAATTTTCCATTGCTCGAAGATAATCAAGGACTCTGAACAGTTAGGTCGACGAGCGTAAATAAATGTTAATACGTAAAATTCAATTTTGAAACATATTTTTCATTCAAATTTTAAAGTTATTTTTTAACTATTCTTCAAATTCAATTGCATATTATGTTTCACTAAAAATGACACTCGAAATAATGTATGTGAATGTGTGCAATACGGGAATCATGTGATCTGCCTCCCCGTGGCGATTCCTGGGTAAAAGTTTTGACTCAAGGTCACTTTCAGCTAAAGATCACACCTATTGGCAAAAAAATTTCACACACATACATTCAACATGCACATACATACAACACACACATACGCACATATACATACAACACACGCACATGCATACAACACACATACATGCATACAACACACACACACATATATACACATACATACAACACACACAAAATAATAATAATAATCATTTCAATTAAATTTTCACCAAGGTTCGAAGGAAACCACATATTCCAAACCGTTAGGGCGACGAGTGCGATTCAATGCTAGCACATAAAATCCCATTTTGAAACATATTTTTTCATTCAAATTTTAAAGTTATTTTTTAACTATTCTAAAATATCAAGTGTATAACACAGTTGACTAAAAATAGTACTCGAAATAATTTTAAAGTTCCTTCATTAAATAAATATTCAAAATTATTATTCCCATTACCAGCATGTGTTATTTATGATAATGGTGGATAAAAGTGGTGGAAGTCATTCTAAGAAATTCTAAACCAATATTCATACATGATTTAAAGAAAACTATAAACTCCGTACGGTTAGGTCGACGAGCGCGCGTCAATCTCATTGCAAAAAAATTAAAGTCCCCCTATTAAACACTTATATCCGCAAAATATCCTTCGTGAATGATTAGTCTAAAATAATAATTTCCTCCAAAATACCCGCTTAACTCATCATGTAAGAACACAGTGGAAAAAAAAAAAAAAATCAATCTCCCCAAATTTCCACTTAAAATCGAAAAAATAAACTCTTAAATTACACCAAACTGAAAATTTTTAAGTCGCCACATTAAAATTGAAAACCACTCGTACAATAGTACTGAAAAAAAAAACATTCTATGTCCCCAAATACCCGCTTAACCCATTATCTAAAACACGGTGGAAAAAAAAAAAAAAAAAAAAAATCAATCTCCCCAAAATTTCTGCTTAAAATCAAAAAATAAACTCTTAAATTACACCAAACTGAAAATTTTTAAGTCACCACATTAAAATTAAAAACTACTCGTACAATAGTACAGAAAAAAACATTCTGTGTCCCCAAAATATCCGCTTAACCCCTTATTAAAAACACGGTGAAAAAAAAAAAAAAAATCAATCTCCCCAAAATTTCCGCTTCAAATCAAAAAATAAATCCTTAAACTAAAGTTCACCGAAAAATTCCCTTCATTATTTTTTACTCATTATTTTTAATTATCATTTTTAATTATTACCTTCATTATTTTTACTCAATATTTTTAATTACTTTTTATTAATTACTAATTATCGTTAATTGCTGTTATTCACTTCTTAAATTCCACTACGTACTACACTTGACTAAAAAATACCGCTCGAAAAATTCTAAGTCCCTTCATTATTTATCACTTATTATTTTTAATTACTTTTTAATTAATTACTATTTTTAATTTAATATGAATCATTCATCTCTTAATCAACAGTCAAAAGAACCGCTCGTACTGAAGTATACTTAAAAAATTAATCACCCTTTTACCCCTCTCTTATAGCATAAAATATTCAAATTTCACGAAAAAAATTTAATCCCCCTTTTTAACCCCTTCTCTTATAAGACAACCTTGAGGAATGAGGAGGATTGAGGAGGAGGAGGATTGTGGAGGAGGTTTGAGGAGGAGGGCTGTGGAGGAGGATTGAGGAGGAGGAGCCCACCACCACCACCACGCGCCTCACGCCTCCTCCTGGGGTCGGACTCTCATTTTTCCCCTACTCCTGTAAGCAAATTCAAAAAAGTAAAAAAACGGCCTGCATACAGATCGATCTCAGTTACCCTATGGAAAAAAGTCTTTTTAAAATATTGAAATGCAACGGAGATATCTTTATAAATTTTTTCCATAGGATTAGCATTAGCGAATGGGTCTTTTCATTTGACTGAAGTAGATTTTTCTTAGCTCGGAGTATGAAAAATATTATCAACATTTCATTTTTGGTATACACAAAAGCATACGTATCATATTTATGTTAGTTTATACATTACATACACATGTTTATGCACACATGCGTGTTTAAATAAGGGGGAGGGGGCACTATTCAGAGGTATCAGATTACAACTATACAAGCGTTAGAAATTAAAAAAGTATTCAATAGCGATGTCTGTTAATTTCAATTTATTTTAAATGCTTTCAGTGGAACTTGGATTAAAGAACATATAGCAGACATCAAATACAATAGGAAAACTACAGCCCTCTCAAGATTATATAGCAAAGAACCATTGCAAATAGATTTTAAAAATAGCAGAATAATATACCCTTCTAGATCATATTTTCCATCAATCATAAGAGAATCAATTAGAAATCTTCATCCGTAGAGACAATGTTTGCAATGAATCTGCCTCCATGGAGCTCCCTAAAATTTGGAAGGAAATGCTTCAAAGGTTTTTACGACAATAATTTGCAATATTTCACATTGACAATTATTTTTATTCATTTTTTATTTCCAGTTTTATTTTACTATGCTCATGTTCACGTGATTTATGTTTTTCTGTTTATTTTTAAATTTGAAGATATTTTAGCGAAAAATTTCTTTTTATCATGTATTTTGTTTTTGTAAAAGTTGCCGTAAGAGCAATGAAACTTGTAAAACTAAGGTATTTGTGTTATTTTTAATAGATCACTTAAAGCATTTAAAATAAATAAGATATTTTAAAGGGATTTTTTTTATATTATATGAGGTGCTTGTTTTTCATAATCGGCCTTTACAGAGTTTTATCTATACACAGATTTTAACCTGAAAGAATATTTTGGACATTATTTTGAAAATTGGATCAAAACTGACCCGCAAGAATCAAAACTTAGCCCGAAACTGACACTGTACCCGATACTGTAAAAGTTACCCTACCAGAACACAACTCGCAGCAAAAAATTAGAAGTCACCCTGGTCCGAAGCTGACCCACAACGAAAAAAATATAGTTTTAATTCAACCCGACCCGAGGTATACGTGTAAAAATGGTTAATCCGGCACGATGCAGAGGACTAATACCGATCGAACTAATCGGGGATAATTCGTTATGCAATAAAACGATTTAATTACATAATTAATTTAAAAGCAATCATTTAAAAACTCAAGACTTTTTCGAATGAAACATTCAATAGTTATTTACCATCAAATCTTAATGGAGTTCTATCCAGTTTATACTTTATTTATTTACTCATTTTATAAATATCCCAGATGGGTGTACATAAGCTCATGAATTTAAAAAATAAATTGCAAAGTAAATTATAAACGGTAAAAATTTAACATTTAGATACTAAAAAACATGTAAATCTAAGCAGAAAAAAAAAAAAAAAAAAAAACTTAAAATATGCCGTTTGTTTATATGTTCCCCCTTTCATAAGAGCTTCTAAATACAGTGCTTTTTTGCTAATGCTCTGATATCGTTGTAACAAAACATTATGATTATTAATACATCGCTTGAGTAGGAAAAAAAAAAAAAGAAAGAAAGAAAGAAAGAAAGAAAAAGAAAATCTCGTAAAAAATTAGAGAAAGTCATTCCAAATAGATTTTGCTCTAATAAAATATAAAGTACAAAATCCGAAATCCTCCTGACCTCGGCACTTCCGAATTTCGGATCATTTGCAGTTTATTTTACAAAAAATAAAATAAAACAATAATAAACATAATCTAAGGCATTTGCAATACCAATAATAGATAATACCAAAACATATAATTGAGTAGATTAATATACTTCAATATACTTCTTTTTTCTTTTTTAAATGTCTAAAAAATGGCAAACATTTTTTTTTTTTTTTATTTAATTTTTTATGTGTTTTTTTACATGTTTTGTCCCTTAATTTTGCGCTTATTTTTCCACTTTAGTAAAAGGAATCCTGTTTCAAACTTTTAACCAAAGTACAGTAAATATTGATCTCTGTCCAATAAAGTTTATTCGGGATTCGTGCAGCGATTTAGAATTTTCCGCGAAATTTTTATGCAATTTTAGAGATTTTTTTTTTTACATTTATATATATTTAAAAAAAATTCGATTTCAAATTTTTAGCCTGTGTAAATTTTATCCTTAGCGATTTTCAACTTTTATTATTATTATTTTAATTATTTTATTAGTTTCGTTTTGCTGCATTAAAAAAATCGATTAGCAAAAAACCCGATTTTGGAGAATTCCGAATTTTGGATATCCGGGTTTGAACTTTGTACTGTAACAGACAAGACTAAAATAGGACTAAATTTGTCCGCTAATTTGAATACCAAGCTGCCAACTAACGAGTTTATGCAGTGGCTGGTATGGATATATATACAGATGCCAATCAAATACCAAATACTCATCTAAATACCGTGTTTTATTAGGTAAATCTTTAGCGAAAAAAAATAAACAAATAAATAAACACGCGACATAAATAAAAATACAGTATATTTATTCGCAATATTTCGATGGGCAAAGCCAAATAGATTAGAAATTTCAGTTTCCTTACCAATAAAAAAAATGAAAATTATACGAAATTTTTAACGCATGAAATTATAAAAGTACGATAAAACCATATACAACATTTCACATAATAAATCGTGACGAAATTCTGCGCTCCATTTCATAAAGTAAGTTCGAAAAGCCGGTGATTAAAAGCCAAATCTGGTAACCCTGTAGATCAGATTTTTCCTCGTGCGTGTTTCGGGGTATGGATGGAACCCGCTCTTCAGATGCTTCATTGGAAAGCTATAACTCAGCTGGGGAAGAGGGGAGAGCATCCGCATTCGGTTTTTATACAACCACGTGGATAAAAAAGGGGGAAACCGGAGCAGATGATTCTTGTGTGTTAGGAGGAGAATTATCTCTTCTGCCGGAGCAGGAGTAATTGCGGCCAGATTGTTACACAACATCCCCCCGACCCCTCCTCTCATAATTGTTCTGCTGAGAAAAAGATTTGTGTGTAGATCGCTCTGATTGATCATTTGCTATAGTGATTGTTTTGACTAGTTATCCCATTGTAGAAATCGTAGTTCTACAAGTGATAGCTGAAGAATCGGTCATTGCCAATCAGTTATTGAATCTGTATTGTTTGTTTGGTATTAAGTTGTTGTTTGGAAAATATCTGACGTAATATTGGTGAACTGACTTTGCAATTTTCGGGTTTTTTTTAAATAATTGTGTTGATACCAATTACTTCGACAAGATAACTGTGCAGATAGACAAGCTTTTTTTATATATACATATAAGAACAAAAACTTCCTATATATTATACTTTTTGGTTATTTCTAAAGCTACAATTTCCAGTTCCGGTCAATGCATTTCTTCAGCGAGAATTACTCTTTTCATCTTAATATGGACTAGTACAGCATAACAAAATATCAGAAGCTCCAAAATATTTTAATTATTATATTATCAATTGCAAAATGTAAACAACCAGTTCAAGGCAAAATTTATTGCTATATGTGTGAGATGAAAACATGAAAGTAAGCGAAACTTATTCGCCAAAAAGAAAAACAGTTACATCTCCATCCCCTGGATTGTTTATGTGTTGTGTCTTCTGTGGTCATTCCCTAGGGTAGACTTTGCCCTTTTTCCCGTACGCTACCTGCGACACGTGATCTCACCTGGCAAAGTCCACTCCCTCTCCTTATGACGTCATCCCACTACGTGTCCTGACGTCACCTGTGAATGTCCCCGGAGGGGGAGGAGTGAGACTGAGAATCTGGGAGTGGCTTACCGTGTTTGCGGCCCCTCCCCCCGCGGTGTCCGCCGCTCCGACAGTCGGTTGGCTGAGCCAGCGACGGCCGGTGTGCAAGATGACGACGACGACGAGCGACGGCGGAGCAACGACAGCAGCCGGCGGCGGCGCCACGGCTGCCGCTTCTACGCCACCGCCGCCCGGCATGGCCGCACAGCGCTCGGGCTCTGTGTGTCGGACCGTATCACCTCAGATACCATTGCCAAGGGCGCCTTTGCTCATGGAAGTGGTGAGTGGAGGATTTATATTTTTTATTTCACATACAGTACTTTTTCAAGAAATAAAAAAGTTGAGAGATTTACAAACAAAGAAAAAAAAAATCTGATGAACTAAGAGCAGGTATGAGGGCAAACCTGTTTTGGACATTTGGATATCATGTGACGAATTTCAATGATTTGACCCCACCACCTCCTCCACCCTTCTTTCTATATCCGGGAATTATCTTTTACTTCATTGTTAACTCTTGTCAGTTTCTGCATTTATTTATTGAAATAATGATTTTTTTTTTTTAGGTTGGAGGGGGTAATATTTTTTTGGAAAAACAACATTAACAACTCTCACCATAAATAGATTCCCCCCCCCCCCCCCGCCGAGTTCGCAAATGTCACACTAAATTATAAGAAATTTTGTATTTTTTTCGTGGCTGTGAAATTTTATTCACAGGTACATTATTTTTTAAATTTATATTCGGTTCCCTAAAGAAAATAGCCAAATACGTCTTTCTAACTGTAAGTTTGCACTCTTAATTTATTCTCAGTAATTCATTTATTACCAGTTTGTACTGTAAATTCATTAGAAACCACCTTTAACAGACAAAGCAACATAGAAAATTTTTATCACAAATAAACTCTTTTAGCATTTACCAATATTTTATAAAAATAATATTATGTTATAATGTGTATATTTGTGTGTGTGTGTTTTCTCTCTGTGGGCTCACCATGTCGTTGATTATAAAATTTTTATTCGATGCTTTGAAGAAGTTAGCGCGTACAATAAATTTATCTTCATGGAATTTCATTCATCAGCAATTATATGCAAATTTATTTTATATTTATTAGATAATGACATTGTTAATAGTTTTGACGCCCCGTAAAAAAATTAATAAGCTTTTTTTTTTTTTTTTTTGTAATTTATATTGAATTATTGTAACAATTCTTATAATTACTCAAAACATATTTTAACTATATTTATATAAAACTTTACATTCGAACGCATGGACTATTGTTTAGAATAGGAGGAGTTTGCTTATACAATGCCATAAATGCTAAGGTGAAAAAGTAAATATTGAAATATAAATTAAACCTGTGACTTTACTATCCATGGAGAATCCGCGCTTATCGTGTCCGACCCAGTCTATTTGACCCTGGGCCTTGAGATGCTATACAGCATATGTCCAGTTCAGGTAGTCAGCCCTATGTTTGAAGAGTTTTAGCTTTTAGCCCCAGTATTTTAGCTCCCAAGCAAGTTTGCACTCAAAATAAATATTATGATAAAAAACTGTAGGCAAAAAAGATTTTATATCATGTAAGAATATTTGCTCACATGAATATTTGTGATGGGAATGTGCTGATTGCTTTCAAGAAAATTAAAAAAAGAAAAAAGTTTTATATGCATTTTGTAGGGCGATAATCATTTTTATAATACTATAATATGCAGTTTATTCATTATTATATATTATTAAACATCATAAGGGGGAAAAAAATCAAGAAGTTATATAAAAGCAAAACCCTTCATCAACAAAAATTGAATAACAAATTTCATTGCAGGACTAAAAAGTGAATCCTGAAAACTAAATGCAACTTTTTTCAAAGTAAAAGATAATTCGTACTTAAAAAGGAAAAAAAGAACAAAAGAAGAGTTCTTTTCCTTTTTTGTTTCTTTTTTTTTTCATTCTTGTATCAAAATTTTGTTAAATTAACTGTGCACGAATTCACAGAAATGGATCTCAATTTATTGTTTTAATAGAAAAAATTAAAAGATTATTCATGAATATTGACTAACTAATTTTGACATTTTTAATGATTTAAAAATTAATTCTGTTCATTCAGAAATGCGATTTTTCTTGTTACGTTACACAGTTACAAAACTTTCCCCAAAATAAATTCCATTACGATTTTGTAATGTAAAGATTAATTGTATAAAAAAGTAAAAAAAAAATCTTTTTTTTTTTTTTTTCCTTTGGTAGCGCTAAAAATTGTTTTGGTATTCTTATAATCGCTGTTATTGTTCCTATTTTTATTACTATCTAGAGCCATTGACAAAAATAATGATGCTAATACCAATTATATCCATATAATTGTCTCGTCCTCTGGTTTGCCCTAAAAGACAAATACAATCTAAAAGCCGTCGGCTAAGTCTTTTTTTTTATTATTATTATTATTTCAGCTCCACAACTGCCCTGTTTGACCCTTGTCCATGGTTTCAGTATCCAACAATCTCAATCATCCAATAATCACCATTTAAACAGTTTAGATTTATCATTTAGCAATCATAATAATTCCTGTTATTTAATAATTTACATTTACTGTAAAATGTTGATTTTTTTAAAAAAAGGGAAAACAAGAGAAAGAAAGAAAATATAACCCTTCAAACAAATTTCAACTATACCATATGCATATTGCCTTAAAATTTTTCAATGCTTAGTACATTGAAAAAAGTTTTCGACATCCACAATGAGCAGTTCATTTAGTTTTTTAGAAAGAGATTGCAATAGGTAAGCAAGGTAAGAATTCGAAAGTTTAGTAAATTGTTTAAAATAGATAAATTAACTATCGAACATTTTTTTAGGATTGAATAGCACACTTATTTACACATTATATACTTTATTTGCCTTTATCACACTCAATACACACATTGTATCTTTATTTGCCTTTATCACACACATTATATACTTTATTTACTTTTATTTATGCACCTTTATATTTACACAAAAAAGAGGCCATTTAATATAGACCAGAACTTTCAAATGATCAAGTAGATGTTATAAATAACTTATTTTTAATGGCATTCAATCAATGCATTCATAGTAAAGATTATTAATTTAAAATTGTTTTTATGATTTAATTTAAGACAAAAACCAGAATTTGTATATACCTAAATTAATTTTATGTTTGGCAGAGAAAGGTTTTTTTTTTATTCTTCACTAAATCTATTTCATTGTTGATTATAATAAAGGGTATATTTTTCCTTATTATTTATGTGATTAACACGATTCAGGTATTAAACTATTGCAGGTATAGCGATATTAGATTAAAACTTACACAGTAATAAATGGGTCAAATAAGTTTGTTTATACACAACGAACGAAATAAGTTTCTGTTAATTTGCTTTTGAAAATGCCTAAATAATAAAATCAATTCATTGAAATTGAATTAAATATAATAGACGTTTTCAGTAAAGTACATAAATTATTATTATTAATAATAATAATCATGCATGAAAATAAATAACAATATTAGAGCTTTGCTAAGAAAATATAACAATTTTTAGCATTGGATAAACCAATCTATTTTTTTTATATTATTTTTATTTATTTATTTTTCATCAAGCATAAACTTGGTATATTTTTGAAAATATTTAAATAATTTATTTAGAATATTATCGGTATAGTTATTAGATTGAAAATAATAATAATAAATAAATAAATGTGCAACTTATCTTGCGATGTACTTATATGATTTCTAAAATAATTTTTCATTTCATATTTGTCCCCAATGTTATCGAATTTTGAAAATTATATTACGCGGCAATTTTGTCGCCTGTGTCACCATAAAAACACATTGATAGATTTTTTTTTTTTTTTTAAGTGCTAAAGCATAAATTAATATTCTTGTTACTCTTCGGATAATTAAAAAGAAAAAAAACAACAATTAATAAATTTAAAAGCTTTTATAATTTTTTCCTATAAAGCACGAAATGACAATTATAGGTGTATGATCCTTTTATAAAAATATAGTCATAGATATTGATAACACAAACATTTCGACATATTCATTATTATTATTATTATTATTATTATTATTATTGAAGTCATAATGCAATTGAAAAATGGAATTTAATTTACCTGAGAAATAGATTTTAATAAATAGATAAAATAAAATAAAAACTGCATATAATTTTATAATTCTAAAATTTGCATCGTGAATTCATTAAGCTTGTAAAGTATGTGAGAATATGTATTATACATGATACAAAAAACAGACATATATACAACATAAGCATACAAGTATACGAAACAGAGGCAAAATTACAGTGTATGCTATCATATTTCAGAAATATGAAGAATTTTTTAACTTTAAAGTATAAGTGCAAATGCCCAAAATCAGCAAGGCGCCAGTGTCACTTATATATATATATATATAAAAAAAATCCCACATTGTGAAACAAACACAACAGCATTTTGTGTATTTAAAAAACTAAACAAAAAACTCAGAATTCAAAATGAAAAAAAAAAAATTTTTTTTTCGATATAGACACACGTACAATAACACTACAGACTGATTATTTTAAATGTGTGCATTTTATATAAGCATAAAATTCTTGAATTTGCAATATTAAGTATAATATAAATCTTAAACTATGTACTCTCAGAAGATAAAATTAAGCAAATGTATAAAATAAAACGAAGTTTTTTTAATAGATTATTTATAGCATACAAATAATTTGATTTATCATGGAAACATGCATACAAAAATTTGAGAATGTGTCAAATTATTTTACATTATAATAATCAAAATACATTTCAGTCATTTGCTTTGCTATAAGGAACGATAATCTTAAAAAATAATACATATAGTATATGGCGATTTAGACACTGAAAGATAGTGGCCAAAAAATTTAGTTGCCCTTTGGCAACTGGCGACCGTAAATCTGCACTCATACTTCTAGTTAGATTATAAACTCGCGCACAGTTTGAGAATGCAGTATTGTATACATTTAAATTTTTCATTTTGAAATTTATGCATCGAGAAATAAAATATAAACACCAAACATTCGTTAATGTATTTTTTCTTTTACCTAAAAAAATTAATTTATTTATTTCAATTTATTTATTTTTTTCTTGTGGGGGGAGGGGGGTTATCAGTAGGTAGCATTATTATATGCATGTTTTAAATGTAAAACTATCAGAATAATTTTAGTGCTAATAAAAAGTGATATATACAGCTTAATGCTTGTATAAGAGCGTGGGAAAATTTTTCCAGCAGTTAAGTGAGAAGCATTGTTATGATAAGTCATTTACATTACAATCAGAAGTGGAGTATTTTTAATTGTGATTGTTTGTGATAGAATTACTAGCCTTACAAACCAATTATTATACAAATAGGAAGTTTTGAATTCTTTTATTTGCATGCATTGTCCAATAATTGTTTCTCTAAACAAATATAAGTCAGAATAACCATATCATATTAATTCTATACTACTTTTAAGAATTAAAAGGAGAAAAATCAGTGCCAAGGGGGCAAATGGGCATTTCAATTGCACAGAATATTGTTATAAAATTAGCTACTTCGCAAAAAATCTCAGTTATCATACAACAATGTAGATCTGTAATTAAACGAGTTATAAGCACTGCATTAAAAAAATTACCTTTTTTTAAAATGAAGCATTGATGTTAGTTTACATTTATTTATCTACTTAAATGTGTATATTTTGATATTTTCTTATTATCAATTACAAATGCAATCTAATAAGTTTTTTTTTTTTTTTTTTTTTTTTTTTTTTTTTTTTACCAAATTAGTACAGAAAGTTAGTCATTCAATGTACTAATGTTTTGATTTATTTTAATGAATAAATCTAATAAAAGTTTCCAAAAGAAATAAAAATTAAAAAAATTCTGAAATAATATTTGAAGTTTTTAAATTGATTTATTATTTATTTCTAAAAATGTCTGCATATTTATTGGAATATTTTTTTATTAAAATATTTTTTTTCGATTAGATTAAATAAAATATTTTAATTTTTTACTATTAAAAAATAACTTACCTCTCATTTTACTTTATTTGAAGTTTATACGATCATATGGGAAGGAAAGGGGGTAGAAAGAGCATTTGATAGAAGTAGCATAACAAACTTTTATATAGAAAAGTTCAACTTTTATTTACTCTGAAATTATAATTATTTTTTTCTGATTTATATTCAATTTTTTTATATATAATTATGTTTGTGACTTTTCTCTCTCTCTTTTTTTTATTTAATATTTAAATAATATTTTTAAGATGCTTAATAAATTAAAACTTGTAAAAAAAAAAAAAAAAAAAAAAAAAAAAAAAAAATCAAAATTTTAATATTTTTTTTGTTTGTGTAATAATTTAAACATCTTCAATGGTTTGTTAATAGTAATGATAATAATTAACACATTAATACAACGTCGCCATGCCTCAGTAAATTTAAACACTATATCTAATCTTCGATTTCAAATAAGCTTATATAAACTAAATAAATTAAATTAAAAATTTATGAGTATCTTAAGAATCAATTACTTGAAATCAGTACATCAATTTCGTTTGTTAAAGAAAATTGGCTATTAAATTATGCTGGTTTATATATTAAGTCATACAACATAAACATCATAAAAATTCATAAAAAAAACACGTTTCCTATTATTAATTTATATAAGTGGTCGATTAATCATTTTCGAACTTTTGATATATGTAAAAGATTTGAGAGTTTAATTTGTCACATTGATTTATGCCATGTCTAATAAAATTACAAGAATAAAACGAATTTCGAATGAAATGAAAAGACACGTTTTAAATTAGCATATAATAAAATAATAATAATAAGAAGAAAATAGTTTTTTACACTTTTTCTTTTTTTTAGCTTTGCCACATAAGTTGATGATACAAGTGTGTTTTATAAGGACACTTTCCAAACACGCTATCCAAACGGAATATTAATGTGGTTGCAAATTGATTTAATCGATGGATTTTATATGTTAATTATTTTTAAATTTATTCAATTATTTTACCGTGCATTTTAAAATCCTTTGACTAGCACACACATACGCCATTTGACGGCATATAGCCTTTATTATTCTCAGCATAATTTCTGTTTTTCTGTATATGCATAATTTATTTAAAAGAAAAAAAAACAGTTGCAATAGTATTTTATTCTTTATTATTCTTTTTTTTTAAATAATACTTTCTGATAGTTTACAATATCGGAAATTATTAATTGAAATTAAACCTATAAGAGGTAAGGGAATATTCAGACCCTTGCTTCTTTATATTGGACTCACAAAAAATAAATAAATAAATAAATAAATAAAATAAATAATAATAATAATAAAATAAAAATAAAAATAAATAAATAAATAAATAAAAAATAAAAAGTAAGATCAAAACAGACATCATTAAAAGCGTTTTCTAATTCTATACCTACCGGCGTATTTCATATTATTTACAAAACCGACGGCTTTGATCGAGGGCTATTTATCGTTTTGATCACCTGAACATTTGATATTTAATTTAAATATATGAATAATTATGTATGCGTCTTTTAAGATAAGTTGTGCAAAGAGAATGTTGATAATCGTCCGTTTCGTTATTCTTATACATTATTTAATATTTTAATTGCATTTATTGTAAGTTAAAAATCTATTTTATCATCTTCTGATTAGTACACAGCCTGCGATTTTGGGGGGTTTTTAACTGTTAATAATTAATTTTCATGTATTTTTTTAAGTGCTGAGTCCAAAAATGTTCTTCTTTTTAATACATTGTGTCATAGAACTTTTTGCAAATAGTAAATTTCAAAGATAAGATATGCACATAAAAAGAGAGAGAGAAAGAATCAGATTCTAAAAACTATAAAAAGATAATCTTTTTTTTTTATCTTTTGATAATTTATTTTTATGTATTTTTTAACGCTGAATCCGAAAATGCTCTTCATTTTTAACCATCATGTTAGGATTTTTTCTAAATCGTAAATTTAAAAGTTAAAACGTCAAAGAGAGAAAATTGTATGCTAAAAAATAGATGTGGTGGTTATGTTTTTTTTTTTTTTTTTTTTTTTTTTTAATATTGAGAATTGACTTTTATGTACTTTTTAGTACTGAGCATGAAAATGACCTTCATGTTTAAGTATCATGTCAGAATGGTTCGCAAATCATAAATTTCAAAAGTTGAAAGGAAAAAAAAAAAAGTTAATACTATTACTAATAATAAAATAAAATAAAAGATAATGAAAATCCAATGCAATATATATGCAAAACTTTTTTTTAATTCAATTTAACTTTATTTAATTCAATAATTTATTCAATATTTTGATTTATACTGGGGTTATTTTTATGATAAATTTTTAATTTTGTTTCTGTCTTCAATCGCGTGAAATTAGCAGTTGCTCTTATTTAGAAACTAACCGAACGGTTTCTTTTCTTTTTTCTTCCATTTCTTTTCTTTCTTTTCTTCTTTTTTTTTTTTTTTTTTTTCACTTGTTGCATTTGAATTTAAATTTATGAACTTGAATTTAAGTCTACAAAAGAATCTATACAGATCAGGAGTCAAGATGATAGGAAAAAGAAGGAGGTTGTATTTTTAATTCTGAACTTTTGAACTTTGTAATTTATGATTTGCGAAAAATCTTAACGTGATAATTAAAAATGAAGGTCATTTTCAAATTAAGCTATGAAGAATACGCACAAATCAATTATCAAAAGTTAAAAGAAACAGCAATCTCACCAATTTTATAACTTTTTTTTTTTTTTTTCTAACATTGGAATTTACGATTTTTCAAAATATCCTTAGGTCATGGCAAAAAATGAAAATGATTTTCGGATTAAGCTCTGCAAAAGAATCAATTATTAATAGCTAAAAAATAGGAGACAACCCAAATTTTGTAAGCTAATATTATGACTTATGATATCTTTTCATTAACTTATCTCTCAACCTATTCCTCCAATATTTGTATATAGAATAACTTGTTAAAATGCTCTCTTATATTATCTGTCGTACAATTCTATTTCTTTTCTTCTGATTCATTTTATCAAAACGCATAATCCGAGATTTTACAATTCGTTTTGTATGATAGAATAAGTATTTCACTTATCGATTTATTTGTTTATTTTGTGGATAAAAAAGACACCATAAGAATAAAATAAGAGTAGCTTAGAATAGAAACATCATTAAAAACGTATTGATTCTTACCTGTCTCCCCATTATTTCCAAAACCGACAGATATCATCGCGCGCTATTTGTCTTTTCGGAGTAACCTCAACATTTGATATTAGATTTAAATCTATCCTGTGTGGTATTGATTTTAATGGGAAGCTCGCAAGTGAAACATAACCGATGCGAACCGCAGTTTTCTTTGAAATCTCTTTACAAAAGACTCATGGCGAGGTAATGATGTAATTTCCGAGTAAAACACATTTATACTGAAAATTTACATCTGGTGTATGCGATTGAACCTCCAAGAATGTGCAAATGATATTAGCTCTTTTTTTAACTCGTTACATTTGAATTACAAATATATTTACGCACGTGAATTTTAGACTACAAAGGAATCTACGATTAAGATATTATTTGGCTTAAAAGAGAGTTTATTTTTCTTACTCGTAAAATATCTGATGTCACATTTGAATGAGTGAATTAATTTATTCATTCAGAGTAATTTTTGAGGGAAATAATTAATTAACTCAGATTATTTATAGGAGTAATTAATTAATTAACGATAATTATTGAAATAATTAATAAATTATTAAAAATTATTATTATTTTTCTTATTCGTAAAATATTTTTATTATATTTGAGAGAGTGGTTGAACTCATTCATTCGGAATAATTATTGAGTGAATTAAAAATTTATTAATTATTGAGTGAATTAAAAATTCTTATTAATTATTGAGTGAATTAAAAATTCTCATTAATTATTGCATGAATAAAATAATCTTATTAATTATTGAGTGAATAAAAAATTATGAGTAATTATTGTATAAATTAATTAGGTAATTCAGATAAATTATTTATTTTATTCTTTGTAATATCAGAATTTTATATTTGGAAATTAAAATATTAGCCATTGAGAAAATTACATTGAAATTAAAATAATTGTGCTTTTGCTTATTTGTTTTTGTAGATGAATATTTCTCTAATATGCGATTTCGAACACATTCAAACTGTTCTCATATCCAAACTGCCTACAACCGATGCATTTTCTTTTCTTTCTTTCTTTCTTTCTTTCTTTCTTTCTTTTCATTTGAATTTCAAATGAATTTACGCGCAGGAATTTTAAACTACAAAGATATCAATGATTAAGATATAATTTGGTTAGAAGAGATAATAGTTGTTTATTTTGCTTACTCTTAAAATACCTGTATCACATATGTACGATGAATTAATTAATTCGACCAGATTACTTATAATTTTTCTTACTCCTAAAATACTTGTATCACATTTGAATGAGTGGATTAATTCATTAATTTAATTATTGAGCGAATCAATTAATCAATTCAGATTAATTGTTTAAATAATTAATTAATTGATTTAGATCAATTATTAATTTTATCCTTTATAATATGAAAAAAAAAATTATATTTAGGTTGAAACTGATTAAAGTATTTTTTCCCCTCAAATTTCTTTGAAATTCAAATGAATATACGCAGATGAATTTTTGATACTACCAAATGATGAATCTATGATTAAAATTGTATTATTAAAAAAAAAAAAAAAAAAAAAAAAAAATGGACAGTTGTTTATTTTTTAAACTTGTAAAATATCTGTATCATATTTAAATTGGTGAATTAATTATTAAATTCTCTAATTAATTCAAATTAATTATTATTGTTACCTTCTATGACATGGGAATTTTTATATTTTTGAAATTAAAATATTAGTAATTATAAAATTGTGAAAAATTATATTGAAGTTAAAATGATATTTTTCTGAAGAAAAATAGCTTTATAATACAACTTCACACATATTAATTGCATAAATATGTTTTACTGTCATTGTTATATTTTTATTGAGATATTTAAAATAAAATTTGTATTTGTGCATTGTTTTTTAGAATTATTAAATTTATTTAAACATAAATTTTCGAAGGAATCGTAATCCTTGCATCGTATAATCTATCACGTATAATTGTTATTTTTATTGAATTATGTTAAAAAAAAAAAATGTATTTTTTCATTCTTTTTTATAAAATACCTAATTTATTTCAATGTGGCTTTTCAAAAGAATCGCAATTCTTGCATCGTATAACCTATCACATATAATTATTATTGTTTTTGCAATACATTTTTAAAAATAATTTAGTATTTGTACATTGCTTTTTATAGCTATCCAATTTATTTAAATACAGCATTTCGAAAATAGCAATTCTTGCATCATATAATCTAACACATATAATTGTTAAAAGAAAATAATAATAATAATAATAATAATAATAATAATAATAATAATAATAATAATAATAATAATAATAATAATAATAATAATAATTTAGTATTTGCGCATTGCTTTTAAAAATTACCTAATTTATTTAAATACAGCATGCATTTCGAAAATCACAATTCTTACATCGTATCATCTTACATCTATCAAGTGTAATTGTTAAAAAAAAAATAAATAAATAAAATGAAATAAAATAATAATAATTTAGTATTTATGCATTGCTTTTAAGAATTACCTAATTCATTTAAACATAGTTTTTCGAAAGAATTGCAAGTTCTACATCATATAGTTGCTATTGAAATATCTTTTAAAAAATAATTTTGTATTTGTGCATTGTTTTTTACAATATGCTTAATTGATTTAAATATATATAAGGTGGTCTGGTGTAATAACGCCAGGCGGGGTAATAACGCCAAGTGCTAATATTTTGCATAATTATGAAATAATCTGGTAAATGACACCCATGTGCTCTGCGTAGAAGGGTTTTGAGTCATATAAATCGCAAAAAACCGCTTCAAGTTAATTTGTTTCATTTTTAGGTCTTATTGTTTTTACAAGCAACTAAAATTAACGCTTGATCTAAAATTTGCGAGATACGTTTTGTGATGTGAAGACTACTATTTTTTATCCGGAAATACTTAGTTAATTACATAAATTTGTAGTACATTTCATGGACTTTCAAAATGTTGTTGAAGATTTTGGATATCTTCTCGAGATAACTTGTAATTTAAAATGTACAGCGCAATAACTATAACGGGGTAATAACGCCAATCCTTGGCATTAATATCGCGGTTGATTCCCTACAGTGGCCGAGCTACATCCTAAATACTGATTCAAATAAACACAGTTAAAACTGTGCAATGTTTCTAATAATTCTATTTAAGCGGTCCTTTTTAAGCAAAAAGAAGCTCACGGTCTGATATTCTTTTGCCTCATCCCCCCCCCCCCCACCACCACCACACCTTTCTTTTTCTTACACTTTCACAAAAAAAAATGAACATTTACAATAGCTTAGAATGTAATTTGTCAATTTCTAAGTTTGTAGAGTTTGTATTTTTAGAATTGGGCAATCTAACATGCAATTATTCCATCTTATTTCATAGTTTTGTTTGCATGGCGTTATTACCCATATACGTGGGTAATAACGCCAAATAGCATTGGTCAAGAAATCACGCCATTACATTTTATGAATACATATCTGTTAATATTTTTTTTTTTTTTTTATATATATATATATATAGTTAGTCAATGAGTTGCTGTATCAAATCATACATTTGTTCGAAAAATACAAACTAAAACTGAGCCGTGAAAATTGGTAAAACCTTACAGTGGCGTTATTACCCCAGGGTACCTTATATTTTTTAAAAAATCACGATTTTTGCATTCTTCTTTCACATATAAGTAAAACTCTTAGATTAAGATTATGCGTACACATTTCAACTGTTTACTTAATCAAATGTTTTGTCCCCAATATTCTTTAGAATAATTGACAAGCAGCTGCAAACGTGGGCAGCTCAATAATTGATTGATTGTTTCATAAATTGTGATAACGTAATATGAGAGGTGGTCCATAAGTTGATATTCGAAAACAAATTATAAATTAATTGTAACATGTTTTGTGCTTAAAAAAAAAATGCTCGAAGGAGTTCCAAAATTTTATTTGTATATTATTATGTTTGAATGATTTGGTTTTGTTTGACATTTTGAAAAATAATTTGCGTTGGGTTTTAGTTTGATTTCTTTTAAAGAGTTAATTTGATTTTAAAATCTTTAAATCAAACAAGTTAATGGTCACAAAAATGAATACATAGATGCAATCCTTATTTTAACTCTCATAAAAAGTAAATAAAGGAACTTATCCAAATATTTTATTCTTCACATATTCTCGAAAACAAAATTCTAGTTTCCAGCGATTAAAGTCGTTTTTATCTGGTTATACACATTTTTTCCGTATTATTCTGATTTTTCCTTTATCATTTTCGTTTCTTGTTCTTTATCTGTTGTAATTGTAATATATATTGATAATTATGTACAGTGTCTCACAAAAGTGATGGGACACTTGTGCTTTATAAAAAGAAACTGCAATAAAATAAATAAACAAACATGTGCAAAAATTTTTTGGGTGTGTTTCATATTTAAAGTTAGTAACAATTATTACATAACATACATTTTGTCAAAATATTAAAATATTAATTTAGTAAAAATACAATTGTTCAGAACGGAGCAAAAAATGGCTCACATAAGTGATGGGACACTTACTTTTCCATCAAATATTTATCCAAAAATTTTACTTTTTAAAAGGTTTTAATATTTTGTTGGATTTCCTTTTACTTTTAAAACATGATTTAATCTTTTTAGGATGGATTCGACTAATTTTGTTGTGATTTCTGGAGTGATTTTACCCCATTCTTCTTGAAGCACCGATTTTAGTTGTTGTTTTGAAGAAATGGTGTGTTTGCGAATTCTTGATTCCAATTCTTGCCAAATATTCTCTATGGGATTTAAGTCTGGAGATTGTGGTGGGGTTTTTATTATTTCAGGACAGTTATATAGCAGCCAGAGTCTAACGTTCAGAGCAGTGTGCTTGGGGTCATTGTCCTGGTAGAATTTAAAATCGTTATGAAGGTTCAATTTTCGTGCTGAAGATTTCAAATTTTGCTTTAAAATATCAATATACTTGTACTCATCCATTATACTGTCAATAAAAACAAGATTACCAACTCCAGCGGACGACATACACCCCCATACCATAACTCCTCCTCCACCATGTTTTACTGTTGGTACCAAGTTCTGTTTGCGAAATTCTTCCCTGGGTTTTCTCCACACCAAGATTCTACCGTCAGAACCAAATATATTAAATTTACTCTCATCAGCAAATATAACTTTATTCCAGTAATCAGAATTCTTATTTATGTTGGATTTTGCGAAAGCTAGTCTGAGTTTTCTATTCTTTTCACTTACGAAGAATTTTTTCCTGGCTACTCTACCGTGATATCCAGCAGATCGAATTACCCTTCTAATAGTCTCAGGATTAACAATTATTCCATATAATGCTTGTAAATAAGCTGCAACTTTTGAAGCACTATTTCTTGGATTTTTTTTAATATTTCGAACGATAATTCGCTTTATTCCATTGGATAGCTTTGATGGTCGGCCAGGTCTTCTTTTATCCTGAATCATATGATTCTTTTTATATCGTTTAATGATAGTGAAAATTGTTGAACGACTCAAGTTAACTGTTTCAGCAGTTTTTCTAATAGATTTTTCACGTTCAATATGCAAATTAATAACTAATTTTCGAATTTCAGGCGAAGTTTCTTTTCGTTTAGCATTCATGGCTACACAGAGCTAAAAAACACAAAAATTCCAAAACAAACTGGAGAGAAATATTGCAGACGATTTTATAAATTATTGCCAATTGCTTTTAAGTAAAAATAAAACCCCCAAAAATATTTTTATTGCTTATTTCAGACGATTTTTGTTGCATATATAATGGTGTCCCATCACTTATGTGAGCTATTTTTTGCTCCGTTCTAAACATTTGTATTTTTATTAAATTATTATTTTAATATTTTGACAAAATGTATGTTATGTAATAATCTTTACTAAATTTAAGTATGAAACACACCCACAAAAAATGTGTACATGTTTTTTTTAATTTATTTGATTAGTTTCCTTTTGTAAAGCACAAGTGTCCCATCACTTATGTGAGACACTGTATATATTAATAAATATATAATAAATGTTAATAAATATTAATCACTTCGATCAAAATAATAATTTGAAATTAAATTTGATTCAAAATAATATTTTTTTAAGAATTTTTGCCGTATGAATTCCACAGAATTCAGGATGAGGAAAAGTCTTTTTTGCAAATAATTAAACGAAAATTATTATATATCTTATTTAACTCAAAATTCATGAAGCATTCTCCGCTACAATTTACTTTCAATTGGTAAAATGTAATTCGGGATTTTTTTTCTTTATTTTTCTTAGCTTTTCTTTTCATTTCATTTCTTTTTTTTAACTACACCGAACAATAAAAGAGTAAAACAAAATTATGTCATACAGATGAAAAGAAAACTATTTCAATTTAAACAAATAAATATCGGCGAAAGAATAAAAGAAAATATAGTAAACCTCTTAATTATTACAATTCGTTCCAATGTTTTTCAACGCTAGCTATCAGATAGAGAGAGAAAAAGATCGCACGAAAGGGAAATTATATAAATATATTTTTCTTATTTCCTTCTTAACTCTGTGGCAAAATAACTATATGAAAATATTATATCAAGATGCAATTTCTAATTTTTAAAGCCTTTTTTATTTATTTATTTATTTATTTATTACTATTTGGTATTTTTCATTTTATTAAAAATTACAATTGTAAAGAGATATAATGTATACTGAAATACTATATTTTAATTAGATGTCTTCCATGTAGTTTTATGTTAATATAAAAAAAAGAAAAAAAGAAAAGAAAAGAAAAGAAATTATCAAGTGGTTCTTTCTTTTTTTTTATATTATTCATATGTAAGATGAACAAAAAGCTACAAATAATCTGCATTTACAATATATATTACATTTTAATTTGTCACTGCAAATTAGTCTTTAAATTATATTTTCAAATCCAAAGCGATCTTTTACGTTCACCAAAAAATGGAAAACATCTTTCGGTTACATAGATTCTGAATAACAACACCTGCCAAATTCATGTTTAACAAAATGGAATTAAAACTTGTATAATAAAGTTGTCCTTCATAAAATACTGTCAATGTGGTCATTTTGAACCGAATTTCAGGGCGAAAAGAGGGGGGAAATACTCAAAGAGAGGAGAAAAACTTGTCGCCAAGTGATCGAAAATTTCTTATAATTTGATAAATTTATTTATTTATAAAAAATGTAAATAAATAAATAAATAAAAGAGAGAAATGAAAAGACAGTTGGATCTTCTGATTAACTCAGTTTTAGCTGTTCACGAACACACACATTCTTAGAGAAAGAGAGGGTATCAGTTTTTAATGATAAAAATATAATCCAATCTCTTAATTATATTGTTTGTAGAGTTTTAAATCTAATTTTTTAAAATAAAAAAAATAAAAATAAAAATAATGTTTTTATATTATCAATAAGCAAGAATCATTAAATAATAATTAAAAATATGCTTTCAATTAAATTCATATAAATATCGTTTTCAAGTAGTCAAAAATGATAATTTTATTTTAAAAATACGTTAATTTCGAATGAAAACTTTCATAAGGATAAATTTACAGCTGTCTAACAACAGCAAAAGATGGTGGTGGAAATTACTTTCAATTTATAAAACACTGCCTCTTAAAAATAATTTAAGATCATCTATTTAATTAATTATTTAGTTGTTTTGAATATTTCTGTATAATCGATAATATCGTTTTTATATTTTAGAAAATTTGAATGCAGAAGCAAAGTAAGTTAATCATTCTGTCTGAAAATTAAAATTGACTTTTCTAAATTTTTATAATATCAGCATTATATTAATGGTATAATCCTAATTAATAAATTGAAAAATTTAAATACATGTGTAATAAGATTATTTCACTTACTCTCGCTCGTAAATATACTCTTAATAATTTTTTTTATGGAATCACATTATCGATTTACAGAAAAAAATATGTATTTTGATTGAAAAAGTATCATTTCCAATTTTTAAGAACATATCTTAAAATCCTCACGGTTTACCTCCCCTCCCTCTTCCCCCTTAAAGATAATTTAAAGAAAAATATTAAAATATACTATAGAAGAAAATACATTCAGATTAAAAAAAAAATTTTTTTTGAAGTCTAGATTTTAATATATTAATATAAAACATAACTAACATTATTTGAAAATATGAACCTTGTTATTCAAATTCCAAGTAAAAATTATATTTCAAAATAAAAATAAAATTCAAAAATATTTAATTCAAATAAAATTCATTCAAAATAAAAATAAAATTCAAAAATATTTAACTCAAGTAAAATTCATTCAAAATAAAAATATTTAATTCAAGTAAAATTCATTCAAAATAAAAATTATTTTTCAAAATAGAAATTAAATTCAAAAATATTTAATTCAAATAAAATTCATTCAAAATAAAAATAAAATTCAAAAATATTTAACTCAAGTAAAATTCATTCAAAATAAAAATATTTAATTCAAGTAAAATTCATTCAAAATAAAAATTATATTTCAAAATAAAAACAAAATTCAAAAATATTTAATTCAAATAAAATTCATTCAAAATAAAAATAAAATTCAAAAATATTTAACTCAAGTAAAATTCATTCAAAATAAAAATATTTAATTCAAGTAAAATTCATTCAAAATAAAAATTATTTTTCAAAATAGAAACAAAATTCAAAAATATTTAATTCAAATAAAATTCATTCAAAATAAAAATAAAATTCAAAAATATTTAACTCAAGTAAAATTCATTCAAAATAAAAATATTTAATTCAAGTAAAATTCATTCAAAATAAAAATTATATTTCAAAATAAAAACAAAATTCAAAAATATTTAATTCAAATAAAATTCATTCAAAATAAAAATAAAATTAAAAAATATTTAACTCAAGTAAAATTCATTGAAAATAAAAATATTTAATTCAAGTAAAATTCATTCAAAATAAAAATTATTTTTCAAAATAAAAACAAAATTCAAAAATATTTAATTCAAATAAAATTCATTCAAAATAAAAATTATATTTGAAAATAAAAATAAAACTCAAAACTATTACATTCAAATAAAATTTATTTAAAATAAAAATTATATTTAGAATTTTCGAACAAGGAAAATTCATTTGCTGATATCAATTGAATCAATTATAACAACTACAATTTGGGGCTTAATATTCTTCACGAGAAGTGGAAAAACTGATTTTTCGATGCTTACGATTCCTTTGCTCTACAAAACAGGTGTAACAGGAGTAAATTTCTCGAAAACGATATGCGTTTTGCTATAAATAACAATAAAGTTATCCTAATATATAATTTACAGCACCATCACTGTTAAAAATTTCTGTAAAAACACAGAGAAAAGCAACAAAAGACAAATAAACGAAACTCAAAATTTACACTAATCCTCGGTTAAGGGTGTATTTGGTTTCAAACTGCTTGTTTTCCGATTTATTTTTGAATTCACTTTTGCTCTCAAACACATGAAACTCGCAGATTCTCTTATTTAGAAAGTGCACAAGGTGCCGTAAAGGTCAATTCTTTGATAAGTGTACAAAATATTGCAAAAAAAAGCAATCAAAAACGGCAATTTGAACCGATTTTTCCGAAGTGGGAGATAAGGGAACGAAAAAAAGGGTCTTCCTGAGAAGTTAATTGCTTATAAATCAAATCTAATGAATTGAGCGTAAAAAGACATCACACGGCACCTTATACGTCCCTTCAAAAATCCCCTCAGCAAATTTCATGTTTCTACTTTTAAAAATGTGTCTGAAATTGTATCGGAAAATTTCGAGCTGCTGAAGGTGGAAAAGAGTTTTTTCGAATACACCCTTAAATGCATTCGATTGAGCTCCTCTATCAGCATTGTATACTATTCTCCTTATCTTATCCTAATTCCCTGTAGATATTTCCAAGTCTTTATTTAAATAATTTTTATCTTTGTTAAATTTTGTAATTAAAAATGCACACTTTGAAAATTCTTTTGCAATTTTATTAGAAATATTTATTATTATTATTATTATTATTTATTTTAACTAAGACTAATTTAGAAAGGGAGAAAATTATCTCATCAGATTTAGTAGGTATTTTTCATCGCTGAATCATAAAAGACATACTTTGTACTCAACAGAAATATCTACTATAGTTCAGTCAGTAAGATGGTTTTCCACTGTCAAGAGGTCTCGAGTTCAAACCCCAGGAACGTCTAAAAACAAATTGTGTTCAAGTTTAATGATACAACAGTTCAAATTTACACGGAAATTTCAACTTCTTTGAAGCTCACTGAAGATTGAATAATTAACTAATTTTAAAAACTAAATTAAATTATCATCATTAAAGGTAAATTTACAGTCTTTTGTATTTTTAACGATATTAATTTAAGTCTTTTCTAAATTTGCAGAATAACTTCTCTGTTATTTAACATAATCACTGTTTTTCTAATCTCTGTAATTTTACATAAGATTTAAGATAACGGATTACCCGTAGACTCTCTGTAATTTCACTGAAAATGTTTTAACAGTGTGGCATTCAGTCATGAAATCAGAAATTTTTGACACAGCAAAAAGAAACGCGTGTCATTGATGACTTCTGCACATGCTGGTATTTGCATCCTCAGATGCGCGTATCGTGCAGCTTAAATTTTGCTTTTAATTGTAGTTATTATTTTTTTATATACAAATAAATTACGACTTTTGCCGTAAAATGGGAGGATAGACTTCCTCCTCTCTGTCTCTCTATGCATGTGACTTCCTACCAGTCATAATCATTAAAGTAAATTTTCTTTACCCAAGCATCTTCTGTTCAACGCAAGCAGAATGTCTAAACGGAGAAAATGAGGTATTTCGAGTACTCAGTAATTACAACACATTAACTTTTCTTGACCCATTTCCCTCTTAACATTTACTTTTATGATTATTATTTAAGAAGTCATTTGGTGAAGAAGATTGTTATTTCTTATGTACTGGTATTGGGAAACCTCTAGACACAGCTGTCGATAAAGCAAGTCGGTTCGCACATGGCTTGCTGTGCATATTAAGTCATCCTTTCATCCGGCAAGAATCGATGGTACATATCGCACCATATTTCATCGGCTAAGCAGAGGTCGGCGCTTTGATGTCCGGTGTCCTGAGTTATTGGGTCCGCAATTAGCAGCGTCGCATCAAAGGGCTGGGTGCGCTTGGTCGTCGCGATTGGTTTATTTATAGGGATGACGCATAAATTTGGCGGTCTTACGAAAAGCGACGCCTCATTATGGACTGTCTCATTAATTGTTACCGAAGAGGATCCTTTATTAGTTCCTTCCTCTCTCTTGTCTTTGATAGTAAAAGATCAGAAGCGGAATGATATTTCTGGAAAAGTGTTGTGAAATTCTTCGTTTGACTATTTTCATAATCCTCTTAAAACGTCACTAAAAAAATAATAAATAAATAAAAAATAAACAATAATAATCCATTTATTAACGCGAAACTTTATGACACATTTTCTAAGTCATTTTTCAACGTGAAAGCATGATGCTTGCATAAAGAGTAGTCATGCACGGATTAGATACAACCCGATTATGTCAAACCGGAATTCCATTTGAAGTCAAATCTCAACCCGACTCCAACTCAATTAAAAAAAAAAAAAAAAAAAAAAAAAAAAAAAAAAATCTTTCCACAATTTGACCCACAACTCAATCTGAACCCGTCAAAATAATTTTTGGCGAACCCTAATGAAAGCCTTCACAGTAATCATAATAATAATAATGACAATAAATGAATAAATAAAACAGTTTAACAGATTTTTTTTTTATTCTAATTTTATGTCTGATCATTATTTTCAGCTATGTATTTGTTTTAAAAGTATAAATAAATCTGACTGCATCTTCAAAGAGAGAAGCTTTCAACTTATCAATCAATCAATCTGCGAGTAACTCTATTGAATATTTAGGTATTTTGAGTATCAGCTGAAAGCTTTACACTACGCTTCAATGACTCTGTTAATACCGTTCCTACCTAGCAACTCTATTTTCCATTTTAAACCGCGCATCATTAAATGTGAACCGATTAAGGCATTCACTAATTCCCGTTGTATGCGAATTAATGATTAATACAAATCTGTTTCATCCCCTCTGCTCCAATCTGCTTCGAAACTCATCAATAAACACTCAGCTGATTTCGCTCACAAAATAATTTATACTGTTAGATTTTCATTCTGGGTGTCGTTAGATAAATTTTTGAGCAAAGATAGCCTTTGTTAGAAATAGCTTAAGGGTGTATTCGAAAAAACGCTTTTCCACCTTCAACAGCTCGAAATTTTCCGATACAATTTCAGACACATTTTAAAAAGTAGACACATGAAACTTGCTGAGGGGATTCTTGAAGGGACGTATGAGGTGCCGTGTGATGTCCTTTTACGCTCACTTCATTAGAATTTGATTTATAAACAACTACCTTATCAGTATGACCCTTTTTTTCGTTCCCAGATCTATTGCTTCGGGAAAATCGGTTCGAAATGCCGTTTTCGATTGCTTTTTTTTACAATATTTTCTGCATTTATCAAAGAATTGACAATCATGGCACCTTGTGTACTTTCCAAATAAGAGATTTTGTAAGTTTGGTGTATTTGAGAGCAAAAATGAATTCAAAAATAAATCGGAAAATAAGCAGTTTGAATCGAAATACACCCTTAAGGCCCCTGTCCCTGTCCGCGAAACACTCGCGAGCTAATGCTGTTCCTATACGGGGAGGCATTTTTCTAATAACTCTTTTGCATTTCTACATTTTTATAGAATTTCTTTTTTGCAATGGATAGCTGAGGTACCTCCCAAGATTGCTCCTTGATTGCTTTTTCGATTTTGGTCGCAGATATTTTTTATAAAGTTACTTTCACTTTCAGAACCGGCTCAGAAAGTGAAAGTAACTTTATAAAAAAAAAAATTGCAATCAAAATTGAAAAAGTAATCAAGGTGCGATCTTGAGAGGGACCTCAGCTATCCAACTCAAAAAGAATTATTTAAAAATGTCAAAATGCGAAAGAGTTATTAGAAAAATGCCTCTCCATACAATAGCATTAGCTCGTGAGTGTCTTCGCGGGCAGGGACGGCAGCCTTAATTGGCAGAGTACTAACAACTGTAGTAAAAAGGTCATGGGTTCGAATCCCTGTCTCAGAAAATTGATCTACATGTTTTATGCTTGAGCATCGAATATATTACTCTTACTCTTAAAACCTAAGTTCGTTTTTGTCTAAAATGTCAAATTAAGAAATAAAATGATATACCAACTTAAGAAATAAATTTAAATTTCTCCCCAATTCATACGTTCATGAAAACACATTGTACTTTTTAAAATAAAGACTAAATAAAATTTCTGGATTTAAACCAAGAACTAACCAGAGTTTAGATTCACAGAAATAATTTTTTGGTGAAAAATTGTTGTCATAAAATAGACTTGGAAATGTATGATATCTTGAAAAATAAAAGCATAAATTTTTTGTGAGTTCATACCGAGGGAGGGACAATATGCATGCATTTTTCTTTTTCCAGAATCCCTGTAGCTGAATTACAAATCATAAAAAAAGAAAAAAAAAGAATTCGTAATGGAATAAATCAAAGTCATTTCATCACATCGGTATGTTAGGATTTTATATAAAGGTACATAATTGCACAGGTAGTTTTTGCATTCATCTCGGTTACAATAGTCGCTAATATCATTGAAACCAATAACTAACTTTAAAACATATTTTTATTATTGTTATTTGAATCCGTATTTAGTTACGACTTGAATCTATAGTCATTTTATGACTTATCAGGCATAAATTCGAAATTAAAGAAATAAAAATTATAATAAAACATACTAAAACAAAAGAAGTACTAAAACAATAATATTACATTTGTGTTGTAGTTTAAATTTTATATTATGTCTATACCTTATAGCTTTCAATTGTTTGTTTAGAAAACTTTTAAAATAATTACATTGTTACATTCCTTTTTTTTTTTTTCTGGCGTTTTTACTATTTAGTTACAACTTAGATATATTGTCATTTTATGTCCTATCACACATAAATTCGAAATTAAAGAAAGAAAAAAAATATAATAATTACATACTAAGACAAAAACAAATGTAGTAATGATACTAAAACAAATGAAGTACTAAAACTGTAACATTACACTTATGTTGTAATTTAAATTTTAGATTATGTCTACACCTTAGCTTTCAATTGTTTGTTTAAAAAACTTTTAAAACAATTACTTTATTACATTCTTTTTTTTTTTTTTTTTTTTTTTTTTTTTTTTTTTTTTTTTGGCGTTTTTTCTTTTTATTTCAATCATACAATCTATGTCTTATTGTAAAGCTTAAATATACATAACCAATATATTATACCTAGTCAAACATAAACTAACTTTAAAACATGTTTTATTATTATTATTATTATTATTATTATTATTATTATTATTATTATTATTTGAATCCTTATTTAGCTAACAACTTAGATATATAGTCATTTTATGCCCTAATCACGCATAAATTCGAAATTAAAGAAAGAAAAAAATTATAGTAATACATACTAAAACAATTACTAAAACAATTACTAAAACAATAACATTACATTTATGTTGTAATTTAAATTTTACATTATGTCAATGCCTTAGCATTCAATTGTTTGTTTAAAATACTTTTAAAATAATTACTTTATTACATTCTTTTTTATTTCTGGCGTTTTCCCTTTTTATTTCAATCATACAATCTACACCATATTGTATAAGCTCAAATAATATGTTTTCCTCAAACCGTTAAGCTTCTTATGTTTGCGTGATCTTCCAAAAAATGGTTAATGGCTTTTACAGAGATAATAACTATGTTCTTTCACGGCTTTATCTCTTCCTATAATAAAACATTTTTTTATTCCTTTTTTTACAAAAGAAAATAGTTCATCAGTTACTCTATGATTAAAACCAGCTTATAACTTTAGCCAGTGCATATAATCACATTAGATTATGTCACTTCTAACTAATAAAAAATGTTTTTATCTTGTTATCTCTCTTTATAATTTTTTGTATAATTCAAGTTTACCTGATATTTTTATTATCAGTTAATATGTTATTATTAATTTAAGATAACGATACAAATTAAGTTTATACGATAGGGTTAATTTAAAAATAAAAACAGTAAATAATTATTTTAAGATTAGTAAAAGATTCATTTAAATCATTCATAACCCCTTTACCCCTCCAAAGAAAGTAATCTTTTATATTTAATTTTTATGTTGGGTGTCGATGAGAAAACAGAACTTTGAAAGCGGATTAGTATAATGATAATATTCAAATTAATGAATATTTTTATGCAGCATTGATTCCGTTAAAAAACAGTGAGTTATACTGGTGTCCCGACTACCAGTACACAATCTCCGTAAAATCGCCCGTTTTTCTTTTCTTTTTTTTCTTTCTTTTCTTTTTTTCTTTTTTTTTTCTTTTTATCACAGAAGCAATACTTTAAATATTATATTCTTTCGTTAAATTTAACTTTTGACTTGCTAGCTCTTTTTCTGTATACAATCTCATTACTTAGTTAAAAATTGTTGCCTTACATCAAATCTATTGACATTTTGTCAGTATAGGGAAAAGTAAAATATCTAAGCATTAACAATGCCGCTTGCTCTCAGTCTCTTTTGTATTTCAATATAGCGTGCCTTATTTCCATTCTTCAAAAATCTTTCAAGGTCAGAAAATCTTGTGTTTACTTTTTTCCGCTAGTCTCCGAGGGATAAGTGTTCTCGTTTTGTTTTTGTAAACGCCCTGTCAAATGTTCAGAGTTTTATGTTTACATTATGGCGTTTTATTATAGTAAGTGATCGTTAATCTAAATATTTTCTTTTTTTTATTCAAAAAGTGTTCTTTTTAGGCTAAATATCATATAAACGTGCATTTTGGATTTTTTTTTTTTTTTTTTTTTTTTTCAAATTCTATATTTAGGTTTCAATTTTTTAAAAATAAATCCGAAACTTAGACATTCTGAGTTTGGCAGAGATCTATCATAAATTTAAAAAATTTTCAATAAAAGTTCATAATTTTATTTACCGTATTTTATTTACCTTAATTCATTTACCGCGATGTCAAGAAAATGACTGTCGCGAAAATGACGGTTCGCCAGTAATTGTTCTATTATTAAAAACATGCTTTCGTTAGGCCTACATCGGCACGTTTCCTTCTTCTG
Organism: Maratus speculifer; assembly: GCA_964019185.1. Taxonomy (NCBI): domain Eukaryota; kingdom Metazoa; phylum Arthropoda; class Arachnida; order Araneae; family Salticidae; genus Maratus; species Maratus speculifer. The sequence goes on from OZ025291.1 coordinate 361,521,228, forward strand.
GTTTACATTCTATATTAAAATAAAACTTTATTTTAAATTTTAATATAATGTTTTTTATTTTTTAAGCAACTTGAAAATGACAAGCAATAAACAATAAAAATAATGTTACCACTTTCCTATTTTTTATTAACCACTATAATTATATTACCAATCAGTTAGATTGTGTTGAAAATAATAGTATAAATTAATAAAGTTATTCTCTTAGTAAGTTGGAACTGAGATTTTACTTTTGAGATCAATAAACAGTATTTTGGCTCCTGAGGACAAACAAAGAGTCTATGAGATTCAAAAATTTTTTACCATATATCTACAGATGTTACCATCTTTCATAATTTTTTGAAATAAAAAAGCATATAATAACCAGTGAAAAATGACATCATTCACATCTGTCCCATGTTCACATGTGCTTCGTATCCCCTACTGGATATACTCGCGGATAAGTTGAGAAATTTTAGAAAAATAAAATGATTTCTATACCTACAGTAAATACATAAATACAGAATTTATGTAAGTCTGTAACATATCATAAAATTTTGAGAAATTTCTCATACATATAGGGGTAAATGTTGAGAGTAAATATAGTTTATGCACTCCTTGCTGTATTTTTATATCCCGATTTAGGTGCCACTGTCCTTCTTTTTTTGCCACCTTATCCCGTTTTTTGTGCCGCTGAACCCGGCAACATACTACTATACAGTCGAGTCTCTCTATAACGAAACTCCATACATCGAATTTCTCTATATAACGAATTTTTAGTAGGAACGGTCCCCTTTTCGCATGATTACATTAAAAACAGTCTCTATATAGCGAAATATCTATCTCCATATAACGAATTTTTTCATAAATCGGTCTTAATTTATTCTGTTTTAAAAAAGCTTCGAAATCATATGGAATCAATTTTTCATCACTTATTTTTGATTTATCGTCAGTGCTGAGTTTATATATATGTATATTACTTTTCTCCTCCTTGTTCTTTAAATCCAAAGAATTCATCCCACCTCCCACACACCTTTCCACATCCTTCTCAAAACAGAATCAACTGGATTGATACACATATAAGAGAGGAATCAATGAGAGGCACACAAGAGAGGCCTTCAAATGGAGGAAAACGTTAATTACAATTTTTCATTCCTTGCTAAAATTTAATTTTTTTTTTTTTTTTTTTTTTTTTGAGAGTGTAACAATTTTAAAATCAAAACAACAAAAAATTACAGAGTTCTTCGTCTGAAATTAATGCAAGTCTTCCTTATTTGATTTTCACTAAGCTTTCAAATAAATGTCTGTTCTCTTTTTTGAAACAGCTTAAATAATTAAGAAATAAAATGTTTGGTTGATATTTACTTTTAAACATTTCTAATTCTTAATTCAAAATATCAAAAATAATATTTGTTCAAATTTTACACATTAAATACGATATTTAACATCATTTTCTATACATCGAATTTCTCTATATAACGATTTTTTTTACTGGAACGGTGGATTTCGTTGTATAGAGACTCGACTGTATTTTATCCTATACAAGTTTCCATCTGTATCCCTGAGACAAATCTCTCATACTTCTCTTCTCTCAATACACTTTTTGGTGCAGTCTAACAACCTCCAGTAGTTATTATTTATCATCTTGGACGTTTATTTTATTTTTTTTAAAACCTTGCAATAGAGCAAACAGACACTGTGCATTCCCGGATGTGTAAACTGCGGAGACAGAAATAGTTCCTAAAGCATCCGGTACTTTGTCTTTAAAAGCAGTCTATTGACAGATCTGAACGCTTGATGGGCGAGTCAAGCGTTAAATCGAAAGGTTGTCTTGTCATGCAGAGAAGTATTTGGATAGCGATGTTTGGATAAGAGAGCTTCAAAGACAAGACGCAATTTTGACGAAATGAACGTTAATAGGCAAATTGGATAATTCTTCATCGTACCATTTCTGTTTGTCCTTGTTATTGTAGCTGTGGGAAATATTTAAAAGTCGTGAAGGTAAAACAGGAAATTTATCTGTTGCTTAGTGGATGAATTGAAGTGAGTCTCTGTGTGTTTGAGATAATTGCACTCATCTTTTAGTCTTGGCTTTAAAACGTTTTAGACGCGTTTCATATACTGTTATTTAAAGGTTCTGTGACCCGCAGCGTGCTTTTATCTTACATGGTATAGTCTTTCTTTTCTTTTCTTTTTTTATGAATAAAGTTAGAATCTATCTATATTGCAATCAACATTCAATTCCATTCCTATTCTATTCTCTTTTGACGATGATAAGTTCAAGCAGAATAGTTGTCGTAATATGGACTTGTTGTAGCTCAATTAAAAATCAAAAACTTGTAATATAGCTTTCTTTACTCTATCGAAATCAAAACTCAACCGCAAATCGACCCGAGTTTGGATTATGTGGATTCGTGTTCCAGTTGGCCGACTTTACAAAAGAAGATCCTAAATATTTTTTTATTTATAAGAAAAAAAATGTATATTTCAATATTAACAAACTTACGTATAAGTAATGTGAAATTCAGCAAGTACTTTTCTTTACTTATAAATACTTATTTAACAGTTATACAGAGAAGTATTTGGATAGCGATGTTTGGATAAGACGCTTCAAAGACAAGACGCAATTTTGACGAAATGAACGTTAATAGGCAAATTGGATAATTCTTCGTCGTGCAATTTCTGTTTGTCCTTGTTATTCTAGCTGTGGGCAATATTTAAAAGTCGTGAAGGTAAAACAGGAAATTTATCCGTTGCTTAGTGGATGAATTGAAGTGAGTCTCTGTGTGTTTGAGATAATTGCACTCATCTTTTAGTCTCGTCTTTAAAACGTTTTAGACGTGTTTCATATACTGTTATTTAAAGGTTCTGTGACCCGCAGCGTGCTATTGCTTAGAACATTTTTATCTTACATTGTATAGTCTTTCTTTTCTTTTCTTTTTTTATGTGTAAAGTTAGAATCTATCTATATTACAATCAACATTTAATTCCATTCCTATTAAACCAGGAGGCAGCAGCACAGACAATGACCTCATCGAGTTCGTTTGGACGGATGAAAATAGAGTATTTGGGAAATCTCGATCCGCATATTAAAACACAATCGGTCTGCCAAGTCATATCTTGGTGGAAAACAACTAGAAACCCGATTTTAGCGGTTGATTCATAGGTTTACCATTACATTATCCTGTTCCCAGTCCTGTGCGTTTTCTTACTTTTAAGTGAAGGAAAGCACATATTAAACCAAGAAGTCAGCCACTAAAATCAGAATTTTATGTTTTTCACCAAGATATGATTTGGCAGACCGATTGCATTTTAACATGCGAATCAACTAATCCTAAATTTTCATCCGTGAACTCGATGAAGTCATTGTCTGTACTGCCGCCGTCCGGTTTATTCTATTTTCTTTTGACCCTATGAGCTCACGCAGAATTAGAAGATTCACAGTTGTCTTATGGACTTAGTGCAGCTCACTGAAAAAGCAAAATTTAGTATATAACTTTCTTTACTGTATTGAAATCAAAATTCAACCAGAAACAGACCCGAGTTTAGATTTTGCCGATAAGGGTTCGAGTTGACCGACTTTACAAAAGAAGGTCTTAAATATTTTTTATTGAAAAAAAAAATAAAATAAATAAATAAATAAATATGTATGTTTGAATATTAATGAACTTATATATAAGTAATGTGAAACTCAACAAGTGCTCGTCTTTACTTATTAATACTTATTTAATAGTTTCTTTATAAACATTACAATAAATCATATGATACAATACAACTATATACAAGATTCAAAGAGAAATGTGGGCTCTTTTTTTTTTTTTTTTTTTTTTTTTTTTTTTTTTTTTTTGCAACATAAGCAGCGATGCTTTATCATCTGTTGCTATAGTTTGCCCGACGTATGAAATCATAGCCACATATATATGTTCATTTTATGCACGAAAAAAATATATAAATTGTTAATATAAAAATAATTACAGACTATTTATTGATAGTTGTATCAAAATTGTTTGCTTTTCTATTTTTTGTAAATATGTTGGTGCAACTTTTTGTTAATGATAATTTGCTGTTATAAGAGTTTACTTTTTTATAAAATGTTATTTATTATTCTAATGTAATAATTCAATAGAAAACTCGAACTTTTGGTAGGAATCTGCCATATCGTAATACTCTGTTGTTTTTATCCAAAGGTAAATATTAAAGATTTTTCTTCAGTAATCGCCTAGATACATCACAAGTTCATAGTATCATAAACTATATACTTTTCACTCATGGTTTAGATTTTAAATGTAAAGTATAAATCAACACAAGATGAAAATAGAATTTTCTTACAAGATTCTCAGCTGGTAGATTGTCTCTTTAACTTTATTAGAAAAAAAAATGCACCTAGAATATTTGAATCATTCAACAGTCGTTTCTCAAGTTCCCTGCCCAATAACGCGAAAATTTTCAGCACATTTTCTGACCCATTCTGAAATGTAAAAGAATAAAACTGGTCAGAAGATAACTCTTTTGGATTTGAGAACAGCCTTAATCTTCAAAATTTTTAATGTAATGTAATTTTAATGTGACTATAAAACCTGAAAAATATTTGTGGGTGGGTGAGTGAGGGGAGATAAGTAACCTCTTTTTCAGTGCTTTTTCATTTATGTACTTTTATAATAATTTTTTTTTAAACGGATTTCCATTCCTGAAATTACTCCTGTATACAACTTCAAACAAATAAAACTAAAATAATAATACTAAATATATTGAGAGATTTACTTTTCTTAAACGAGTTTTTTATCCTTCGACAATATTCATAACACCTGTCCCACTGTTATTAACTAAGTATTTTTACTTTGTCTTGTTTTGTTTTTCATAAAAATTACAACAGACTTTCCGTAACTCCTTCTTGAAATAAATACCAGGCAATAGATGTGAATTTTCTCCCACATAATTACCACACAAGCGGAAAGAAGCTTCGGCTCATGTTTTAGCTCCATTTCTCTGAGCGACCTGCAATCGAAAAAGGGAACTTCCGTAATCTGTCTGGCTGTCTTTAATGCTTGCCCCTTCCACTCTATCCTGGAGAGCAATCAAACTGAGGAGGAGGGGGGCAGGAGGGGGAGGGAAGGGAGCAGAAAATTGCCGAAGAAGAAGAAGAAGAAGAGGAGGAGAGTGATTGCTGTGCGACTCCTGAAGAGCTCGAGTCCGTAATGAGTCATTAGTCAAACCAGGCTTAAGAGCTTATATGGGCGCAAAGCCATTACCGATCCGGCGGGCGAAAAACGATAACAATTACAATGGAAGAAGAAAAAGGCCCCGCTTATATAAAAGTCCGGGAGCTCGGATCACGATCTCTGGGATGAATGTCTAGTCTAGGTCCTAATCGCGGAAGGTGAGGCAACTTTTGCCAGGGTGGATTGAATTGAAAACTCTTCCTTCCCTATGTCATTACCTGGAGTGGCAAGAACTCCCGGCAAAAGTTGCGGTCTTAACCTTCTTTTGCTCTCTTCACCTCATCGCGTATTCTTCTGGACATTAGCGTCCATTGTGAAAGTCAAATGGGAGTTTTCGCTTTCCTTTTTCGCAGCTTCGACGCGAAAACTTTTCAAACAGAAGTGACTTTTCTTTTGCGCCCGGCGATTGTCCCTCACGACTGACGTCGAATTTCTTTTAGTTCTTGTTTCTTATACTTCTTCCACTTTGTGGATATCTCTTGATTTCTTTTAGGAGTGAAACTTGGGAAGTAAGTTGAGGTGGGTGGTTGAGGGAGGGTGGGAAAAAAAGTACTTTTCGGAAGGCACGTCTCGTGGTTGTTCTGTCAAATCAATTTCTGTTCCGTTCCCCCCCCCCCTTCTGTTCACTTTTTCTTGTACTAACTGAAATCTTGCAGAGAAAGAAAAAAAAAAAAAAAAAAAAGTCTTGATGTTGATCGCAGTTTTGCCACGCGCCAACCTTTTTGTACTTTCATTTGTTAGAAACTATGTCGTCAGGAGCTTTTCGTCGATTTCTTTATTTTTTTTTTTCTTTTTTTTGAGGTTAAGAGTTTAACTGAAATGAGTGTGCTGTAAGCTATCAAAGATGAAGTAAATAAAATGGAAAGAAAGTGAGGAAAATTCCGAATAAACACAAAAACTTTTTTAATAAAAAAAAACTTTAAATTTCTAAAAAGTATTGTTAAGAGTTGCTACAAAAACATGTTGAATTATAAAATTTTATTTCCACTAGAATATAATTAAAATATTACAAGGTAAATTTAATGTAATTTAATAATGTTTAATTAAAATTAAATTTTCTTAAAAAAATCATGTTTTTTTTTTTTTTTTTTTTTTTTTTTTTTAACATTATTATTGACTTGCCTCATACTGAGAATTTATTATAATAAACACCTAAATTTTTCGTTCATTATACTTTAAGGTATCTTTTGCCTAAATTATGCTCAATAAATGCTTCGTATATTGCTAATATTTAGTGAAAATATTAGCACTAAATATATTGTACTTTTTTAAATTTTCGAAAAAATAAACATGAAAAACTTCCAGCCTTTTGCTTTTTTTACAAAAAAAGTTACTATTTAAAATTTCCAGTAAAAAATAATGCATCTAAGTAAGAAAAAAAGAGTCTTTAATTTATAACTACGCATTTTTCTGTTAAAAATTCCGCTTTATTTCACTGTAAAATAAGAGCAATATACATTCGAAATACAAACTGGAAATTATTATTTATTGGAGAATTAAGTTTACAACTAATTTTCATGATGTGTCCCTACGTCCGTATTATGAAAAGTTTTAATCATAGCTCTTTGAAATCACAGTGCATTCTTATATTTGTTTTTCTTATGTTTATTATATGCTGGATGTTCTAAAAATCGATCTCTATTTTTTCAAATTCTAATTAAGTAATTTGCTGTAGGCTATTTTCTGAAACTATATAAACAGTCATTTTTTTATGTGTCCTTGCTGTAACAACTAGTGAGAATACACCTGTGGATTTCATGTTATTTATTCTTACATCTCTATCCTTAAAGCGTATATTCCATTGGAATTTCTCTTTTCGAATTTGTACAGCGTTTATCTCATATACCTTGTAATCCGAAACCTGACATTGCTCAGCGTCAATTGGGTCTGAAGCCGTCCACTTAGAACAACCGTCTTGTCTTTTTTACACCTGAGTAAACGCGACATGAGTCGGGAGAAATTGGAGGACTTCGCGAAAATGGAAGTCTTGTCGACGTTTGTCCTCCGATTCAGAAGTGGCAAAAAAGGCAAGCATGTTGACACAAGGTCTTCGACTATAAATAGTCGCTTGGGAGGTCTCCTTAGCCAAGTGCTTACCAAGAAGACACGGTGTTTACCCCTAGCATCGAAGAGTGACACGAAGTTTATGCAGCAATGTTAAGACACCTGGGGGGAGCAATGCTTTTAGACATCGTTTTTGCACGAGAGTTGTGAGGATGTATGCAGAAGATTGACTTGTCTTCTTGATCTCAAATATAAGTTTTGAGAAGCAGGTGGGGGGAATAATATTTGACTTTTTTTCCACTAAATATGTGAATTAAGATAAGTTGTACATAATGCCTGTCAAGAAGAACCTTTAAATATCCCTGATAACTTTCTTATTTTTGTATTTACGTTCGTTTATCATTTCGTATTTTTCTTTTTTGGTTTATATTACTATATTTTTATTAGCTTTTCTTTCGTTCTTTTTTTACTTAAATATTTTTTGAGTATTCTGTTGAAATGACAACATTTGATAGTATCGATCTAATTTAATTAGGATAAATAATTACAAATGAAAAATCAGGCAATCCTATGATGTTGACGTTTTATTTATGTGAATGGTCTTCTTACTTTACTTTTGATTTGATTAATTTTTTTATTTTTGAATCACTAATTTTATAGTTTTCGAAACTCTTTTTTTTCTCTCTCTCTCTCTCTTCTCTGTTGGTGTGTGTATGAGAGAGAGTTGAATATGTGTTTGTCTGTTTATGATACAAAAAATTCAGCTATAGCAACTTTAAAAATTAACTGATTCATATGACATTTTATTTGATGATTTATATCCTAAACTTTTGGAAAGCAAAATTTTCCTTAAGAAATATTTTGCTGAAAAGAATTTTATTGCTCCGATTGTAAATTTTTACATAGACGAATAACAAACTTTAATAGATACATGATGATGTTGAAAATAAAGTTAATGCAACAAATCTCGAAGTGTAGCCGAACGTTGCTAACATGTTTTTGATATGATTATTAACATATTTCGTACACGGTATCTATTTCCGTTAATTTAATTACTTTGGCATCTAAATATTTATAGTGTGTATGTGTGTAAGAGGGAGGGTAGAAAGAGACACAAAGTTTGAATTTCAATTTTTTTTGTAATTTGAAGAATGTTAAATAACATTTATGTAAAAACTTGTGAACTACTTCAGTTTTGCACTACAATACCGTTTGAAAATAATTTATTATTATTATTATTATTATTATTATTATTAAAAAAATAATAAAATTGTAATTTGTACTGCTAGCTTGCACAAAATTACTATAAAATGTTTCATTAATAATAAGTTTACACAAATTCAAAGTTCAATTAATATTTTTTTCACCCTTTCATTAATACAAACATCATTCTCATTATTTACAAAAAAAATATAATAATGAATAATAATAAATAATAATGAAAAATAATTTATGTATGAGAGTGTAAAGTGTAAGATTACACACGCATAAAACTAGTTCTTTTGATGTATATGGATGATTTTGTGGAAATTGTATTGTTAATCGGGATGCCAGTACATAACTGTTTTTAACGGATCAATTTCCGTAAATTCCAATAAGTTTTCCGTTTTCTCGTAAATTTTCCTGGAATTTACAGGAATGTTAAAAAGTTAAGGAAGTTAAAAAAACAGTGAATTGTACCTGTGTCCCTATTACCAGTGCAATTTCTGCAAAATTGCCCGGGTTTTTTTTTTTCTTTACAGCATGCATTTTATTACGCATTGTATTGTTTTTTGCGAAGACAGGCAGATGATCTTGATGTACACATTATGTTTCGCAAAACTGAACTTTGATTAGCTATATAGTATAACTAGCTGGTTATTGTTTCATTAAGGGTGTATTTCGATTCAAACTGCTTATTTTCCGATTTATTTTTGAATTCATTTTTGCTCTCAAATGCACCAAACTTTCAAAATCTTTTATTTGGAAAGTACACAAGGTGCCGTGATTGTCAATTCTTTGATAAATGCAGAAAATATTGTAAAAAAAGCAATCAAAAACGGCATTTCGAACCGATTTTTCCGAAGCAAGAGATTTGGGAACGAAAAAAAAGGTCATACTGATAAGGTAATTGTTTATAAATCAAATTCTAATGAATTGAGCGTAAAATGACCTCACGCGGCACCTCATACGTCCCTTCAAGAATACCCTCAGCAAATTTCATTTTTCTATTTTTATAAATGTGTCTGAAATTGTATCGGAAAATTTCGAGCTGTTGAAGGTGGAAAAGCGTTTTTTCGAATACACCCTTAAAAACATAATTCGTGGTCATTCTTTGATGTTTATGGATTTACTAATCAATCTAAGACTACAGTATCTACCGAATAACCTCACATCGCTTGCCATGAAACATTCGACTCGGCAAAGACGGGAAATTGTTCTATTTCTTCCCCTTTTAATCGCCTAAATTCTGCTTTCGTTTTTTATCAGTGATGGTGAATCCCATATCGGCGGCATTATTTGAAGTTGTTCAGGGGTGGAGTGGGGCTATGTTATATTCCCAGAGTGATGCTGTTGAGACAACTGGGTTTAGGGGGAAACAAGAAGAGATAGAGGAAGGTTTTTAATTCCGTCCTGACACGCACATGGCCCGGTTTGGTACAAGCCCACCCCGACCGATTTCCTAATCGGTCTCTCACAGGATAATGTTTTCCCACTTTACGGCGGTGTCTTTTTTGAACTCGTCTAATACTTTTTATTTTCACTCTTTTAAGACGGAGATTAAAAGAGGTATATCATGTATTATCTCGTATATTGATTTAAAAGCTTGTTCATTAAGCCTTCTCAAAGGTAGAGTTTAGTTGTAGATTTAATTAAACTGATTATCTGTAGTGCAGTGAAATTTTATATTAATACAATGTTTCTTATAACGAGAATCTAGCAGTTCTTTCTCTTCTAATAAGGACAAAAAATAAATAAAAATAAAAATAGAAAAAAAATGAAGGAAAATTAAAAAAAAAAAAAAAAAAAAAAAAAAAAAAAAAAAAAAAAAAAAAAAAAATGTTATTTAACAAATTATAACAACCATTTGTGAAATGAAATTCTAATCAATTTCACATGTTAAATTCAGGTTCAGACGATGAAAGTTTACCGGATTCAGATTCGAGCTAATCCAATGCAAATGGTCAGATAATAGTTTAATAATAATAAGCTCGATGTAGCTGCGGTCATTCGGTAGCTTCAGATTTCCGAACCTACCCCTCCCTCTTTTCGGTGTCTTTGATTTAATCAATTTCCCTTTTAAATTTGTCCTTATTTCAATTTTTGATGATTCCCCTCCGCTAGAGACTCGTCTATTCGGGACGTGGGTCGGGATCTTTCAGCCTGGGTTCCGCTAGAGAGTAGCAATAAGCGAAAAAAAGGCTAAAAGATAATAAACGTTAAAAAAAAATAAAAAAATAATAATAAAATGCCGATACCATAAGATCTATTCTCGACCGAAAACAACAATCATTTTCCAAATTGTTAAAAAAATCCGAAATGTGCAACAGAAGTAGAAGTTTGAGACGTTATGAAGGCGGTTCTCAAGTACAATAATCAACAAGCGCGAAACCTTCTGGAACAACGACGGGCACATTTTTTAACGTATAAAATTGGTCATTTTATGCTGAATAAATCTTGTAATTTTAGAATGTTAAGCATCCATGATTAATTCCATAAATAATATAAAAAAAAGAATAATTTTTAGTTATTTATAGTATATAAGTTATATAACTTTATATTTCGGTTAAAAAAATTAATTTTCGACGAGTAATGTCACATATCATGGATGTCATTTTCCACAAAGCGTATCCATAACTTAACTTCAAACCCAAAAGTGTTAATAAAGTGACAAACCTTTATAAAATGGTACATTTGATTCAAATTATAATTATATTATAAATTCTTCATCACCCATCCTCTCAGAATTAAAAAGAAAGTGCCCTCCTCCTCCCCCACAAGCACGCACAATTTCACACTTACGACTGTAAATGTTCCATTCAACGCCCTTATGATGATAAATTACACTAACAAATATTGATGGAGTTAAATCATGAACTTCTGTAACGTGAGCAACTTGCTGATAAAGGAGACGGCTTCGAAACGCAACAAAGTATTGCGCTTTCATAAATGGAATCGTTAAATTCATTAATTTACAAAGTGCTAAATAACTCTGTATCCATTAACAGAAGGCATCAATTTCTGGAAGCACCTACATTTGTCTCTGTAAACCATTTGACCAACAAGGCCATATTTTTCATCATAAATATCCATCGCTTGTAACCCATCGAAATGGCTTACTAATTAAACTCTAGCATCCAGACTAAAAATAAAAGCTACTAGTTTTGTTTCTTTTTTCACAAGGCGCCATTTAACCTCTGCGGGTCCGGCTTAAGTTCATTACTTTACAGTCCAGTTCATTTGGGAGAACAGTTAGGGCAGTCCACACCTTTTATATAAGGGAGGAGGAGATTGTCAGAATGTGAGAGGACGTGTGTGGGGGAGAGAATTGCCCCCCCCCCCCCCCCCACAGGGTGGACAGAATAAATGCATTATGAAAATTAACCGAGGATTCGGAACGATGAATAAATGAGTGGTCCATTAATGCAAATTTCCGAAATATTTATACCAGGACGCTTGGCTGGCTATATGAGACTGACCAATGGGCGACTCTCGAATGTTGACCACAAGGGGGGAATTGACAAATGACTGGGCCACACTTGATGCCGCTAAGATTATTAGCTCATCAATTACACTTTGTTTGAGTGCAGCCCTTCAGAATATCCAACCAACAAGTATCGAGTTGCGGCTCTTGGGAATGCGCAGGGTCATATATTTAGACGAACGATACACATACCGGATGGTGGAAAATTAATTCCGCAGAGGACTTTCAAAAACGCCGAATTTAATTCTTTTTAGTGCTAACCAGACATAAGGGAGTCCGTGAAGTTATTAACCGGTATGACAGATGGTAGGAGAACTCCTTTTAGAAGCCTCAATGCACCTGCCGAATATCAAATTTGCAACTTTCTTTTTTTATTTTTTTACTTGTTCTTCCATTTAAAAAAATATCATATTAGGACTAATTTTATATACAAATTGTTGTAATATTGTTTAAAATTAAAATTTTCAGATACACCTTTTTTTCGGCATAAATACAGCCAAAATTAAACGTAAGTGAAAATATTTAAATAAACAAATAAACATTTTAAAATCTTTTGTTATTTATTATTTTTTTCTTCAGCTAAATGCACTTATATCACTTGAATAAATACATATGCAGGACACATTGTGCAGAGTATCTTTCAACTTCCGATACCATTGCAAAACTTTATAATAATAATAATAAAATATTTAATATAGATGGTTGCTGTTTTTTGCTAAGTCTTCTGCTCTATCTAAAGTTTGTGCATCAGAAGTTGCAACGCTTCAAAGCGTACATTGCATTCAGTTTTTCTCAGCGGCTAAAGCAATATTTTGGGTTCTGCCACATAAGAATTATAGCTAATCAAAATTGTTACCCGTTATACTGTTTTTCGCGAAGAGCTTCTTTGATAAGCGGTTCTGAATTCCCCCAGTGTACATTGGGGATGTTTTTTTCACACTATATTTGAGGTTGTTTCAGAGTTTTTATAATCAAGAATTAAAAGATTGAGGAAAACGAGTTATTTGGGAGTTCCATAGAAAATAGTGGCGGTGACTATAAACTCATCCGCCAGTTTTTTTTAAAAGTATATATATGTATATGTGTCTGTTATGCGTGTGTGTGAATGTAGGTTTGGGTTCTCAAAACACTCCATGCCTAGTGATAAGCTTTCTCAGCATTTTCCCACAGAATACGAAAGATGTAGAGAACCAACTTAAGGGTGTATTCGAAAAAATGATTTTCCACCTACAACAGCTCGAAACTTTCCGATACATTTTCAGACTCATTTTTAAAAGTAGAAACATGAAACTTGCTGGGGTGATTTTTGAAGATGTAGAAGATGCCGTGTGAAGTAATTTTTCGCTGAATTAATTAGAATTTAATTTATAATCAATTATTTTCTCAGCGTGCCCTTTTTTTAGCTCGCAGATTTCTCGCTTCGAAAAATTTGGTCCAAAATGCCATTTTTGACAGCATTTTTTTTTTTTTTTTCAACATTTGTTACATTTATCAAAAAATCGACAATTACGGCACCTTGTGTAGTTCCTAAATAAGACAATTTGAAAGTTTGGTGGATTTGAGAGCAAAAAGTTTTCTAAAAATAAATCAGAAAGAAGGCAGTTTGGATCAGAATACACCCTTAACAGCAGCGTTAGAATTCCTAAAAAAAAGTCACTGGTCCCAAGGACCAGTAAGCATGAGAATTTACTGGTCCGCAGACATCAGCACTGGTCCGTTACATAAAACTCTATTAAATAATTTTAACACTTAGAGTGGTCTCCTTCACCCACACACACACTCTCTGGAAAAAAAATCAATCTTACTTTGCATTTATCCAAAATTTTCAGAATAATAAAATGTAAAATATAATTTGCTAAAAAATAAATAAACAGTACGTAAAGAAAAACTATCAAATTATTTATTAGATATTTTATTTGCCATTACTTATTTCAACTGACTGTAGGGTTTAATGTAATTTTTTTTTCGATTTTTCTCCAGATTCTAGCCAGAGTGGTGGAATTGTAGCTAGTGTCATTGATGCAGTTGGACTTGAAAAATCCTGGGTCCCCGGGACCCAGGACATCTAAAATACTGGGTCCCTTTTCTACAAATGCGGGTCCCCACTAATAATAAGTCATATTTTCGATGCAAAAATTGAACTTGTTCATTTGCACAAGAAAAAGGAAATCCAATAATTGTTTTAATAATAATAAATAATTAAAACCAATATTAATTTAAGAGAAATTTTCTGTACTTTTTAAAGAATAAATGTGCAAGTTACAAATTTAATTATAAAATAATGCTTATTTAAGTGTAGAAGATAACAAGTATCACTATTGTTTGCATTTCTTTTAAAATGGGGCACAACAGGTTTATTGCAAAAGACTTTTTTGCTGAAAAAAGGAATACTTTTGTTGAGTAAATGGGTACTTTGCAATGAAATGGTGCTTTCAGGAGTCACATTCACTCAGAAAGATTTGGAGCAATAAAAAACCGATTGGGAGGCAGGAAAATCAGTTTTTGGAGCAGCAACAACAATTTTGAAGTTGGAAAATTAGGTTTTAAAACAGAAAAATTCTCTCCCGGCATTCATATATATTTTTTGTGCTTTTTTTTTTTTTTTTGTCGAAATTTCCGTTTTTTCGCATTATTTTGACGAAATCTTTTGTTTTTCGGGATTTATTGACGAAATATACCGTTTTTCGCGATCTTTCGAAGAAATCTGCCGTTTTTTCGGGTTTTAGGATGAAATTAGCCATTTTTTCGCGAATTTTTTGACAATATTTACCGGAAATTAGTCGTTATTTAGCACTTTTTAAACAAAATTTGTCTTTTTTTCGCAATGTTTTGAAGAATTTTTTCGTTTTTCACGATTTTTTTTGACAAATTTTGCCGTTTTTTCTCGATTTTCGGACAAAATTTGTCGTTTTTCTGCACTTTTTTTGAAGAGATCTGCCATTGTTTTGCAGTATTTTTGAAAAATCTGCCTTTTTTTTCGTAATTTTTTGAAGAAATCTGCCATTTTTCCGCAATTTTTTGAAAAAATCTGCCGTTTTTCGCGATTTTTTTTGGGCGAAATTTGCCGTTTTTTATCTTTAGAAGAAATCTGCCTTCTGTTTCGGGTTTGGAATGAAATTGGCCATTTTTTCGAGATTTGTTTGACAAAATTTGCCGAAAATTAGTCATTTCATGTCATAATGTCATTTCAGTCATTTCGTTATTTCATGATTTTTTAACGAAATTTGCCGTTTTTTCGCGATCTTTTAACGAAATTACGCTGCTCGTGGGACCCGTAAGAATGATTTTTTTGCGTCCCATGGCCGATTTTTTGCGTAATTTACGCGCTATGGCGCGTTTGCGGCATCGCTGATAATAAAAAAGATCATGTGCGATCGGTTTTGGTTTTCTTAAGGGCCTGAAAAAAGGCACTGGTCCTGCGGACCACTAAGTTTTTCAAATTAGTGGTCCGATTGAATTATCGGTGGTCTCGGACCAGCGGACCACCAAGGATTTCGAACGCTGAACTTAACAATGATATTCGCTAGCTATAACTTTTATCGAAGCTAGCTTGGGAACATTCTGAAATGACAGGACAATGATATTGACTCTGATGCGGAAAAGATGTACCGATCGAGAGCTTTGTAAATTGATAGCCGAATGTATCGACTTATGTCCGAAATTTTCCCAAATCCCCCTTAATTTTAAACTGTAAATATGTAACTATATCATATAACCTAGAACTATTAAACAGTTATTTACTATAATCCCTTAATCTCCTTACTTACACACACACACATATAAATACATGCGGACTAAAGACACGTATACGTGCCGCATAATTTTCTCAGAATCCTTGATTATTCCCATCAGTTATTTTTAGGTGCGTTCGTAATTATGTAAATACGTTAGCACCTATAGTGGTCGTTCAGTCCGTCCGTCTGTCCGCATATAACAACGCAAAAACTACCCAACCGAATCGTTTGAAATTTGAAATACATAATTATTACAAAATTTTGTCGAGTCATTTCAAATTTTATGAAAATCGGATGCATAGATCAATTACAGGGGCAATCAAAAGTATTCCATTACATTACGGTCAATGGGGGAAAATGTTTCAAATGCATTTTAATCGTTTGAAATTTAAAATACATAATTATTACATTATTTTGTCGAGTTATTTCAAATTTTTTGATAATCGGGTGCATAGATCAATTACAGGGGCAATAAAAAGTATTCAATTACATTATGGTCAATGGGAAAAAAGTTTCAAATGTATTTTATACGTTTGAAATTTAAAATACATAATTATTACATAATTTTATCGAGTTATTTCAAATTTTATGAAAATCGGATTCATAGATCAATTACAGGGACAATCAAAAGTATTCCGTTACATTACGGTCAATGGGGAAAAATGTTTCAAATGCATTTTAATGGTGTTACACTCATTCGAAATTAATAAAATTTATATGCAACTATAAAGTACATATTATAATATACATTTTACATAATTTGTGGTGCAAAGAACGTTTGTTATTGATTTACAAGGCCACACAAAAGTATTCCATTACATAATGGTAGAGGGAGAACATTGTTTGATGAGCGTTTTAATTATAATTCACTATTTACAATTTTATGAGATTGATATATGAGAGTAATATTTTTAAAACTTCGTTATCGTACGAACGCACCTCATTTGCTACGCTTCATGTGCAATTTCCAACTTGTTTATTTAAAATTTTGTTTTATTTAATTAGGACATCTTGCCAATTAAATTACCCCCCCCCCCCCAAAAAAAAAAAAAAAAAAAATCGGTTTTGAAGAACAGGTGACAAAAGATGAAAAATTCTGTAAAAGACGCTCATCGCGAAGGTGTTAAACATCTTACAATCATTATGAAACATAACAGCAATTTTTCTTGGCTCTACTGCAATTTTTTTTTTCAATTCAACCAGCTATTACCAAGAAAAAGAAGTTTAATTCGACTTAATATATTCAACACACGCGAAAGATTTTAGAACCCTCTGTCAAACTTTTTTTTCTTGTCTCCATGGTTACTTGATTGATATCAAACAAAAATTTTTCGCATGTTATATAATCCAAAAATTGAAAAAGTGCATGATCATACCAAATTCAACCGGAAGAAATTAGTCTGCAACATGTCTTCTTAAATTCTGTTGATTATGGTGTTGAGACAACAAGCGATGAGCATAATCGAGAACTCTATATCGGAGTGACAGGTAACTCTTCTCCCACTCCGGAATTTTTTTTATTTTTCCTGGAGCGCCATTTTCTTATTCATATTAACCGAATATTCATATTAGGAGAAAGAAAGATTTTGTTCTCAAGACGATGTAAAAAAAAAAAAAAAAAAGAAAAAAAGTAAAAGAAACTGAACGAGGAAAAAAAATGGAAAAACTAAAGAAAAAAATGTCAGTGCAAACAAAACCCTCTTTTACGTGCACGCCTGTCGCTATGGTAACATACATTGCCTTCGTGAAAACAGCTCGTCTGTTATTCGGTACCTGCATACTTTTACTAGAAGCAAATGCAGAGTAGGGGGGGGGGGGATAGGTATCCCAGTGATATATGACAGCGTTTAAAACGTGCCTCCATGCGTAAAAGACACAAAGTAGTTCTTTTCAAAGCCCTCCCTGCCCTCCTCTGCAAACATGACAAGGAGTAAGTCGTATTACATGCTCTATTGCTGCATAAAGACGAGGGGAGGATGCGAAAAAATAAGTTAAAAAATAAATTCTACATCCGTTAAGCCGAATCTTGGATCTTGTGGTCTTTTTCATGTAAGCTTTATGGTCATGCTTAACGCCTGACCACGCCAACGGCCGGAGCTATAAGAGAAAAGAAGATCGCGGCTCTTCGCGCCATTGATTGAATAGTCATCCATGTGATGCTTTTTTTTTACGTTGATTAATGATTATTTCTTGATCTGCGGACACAAGAGGATTCTATTCGTGAAACACGTGTATGTAAACTGCTTTTAATCGTAAAATTAGTCCCAATCACTCCCAAAGTAGTGCATAATTTATATATATGTACATACATTAGCTATTGTTTATCATCATATTATTTAAATTTAATCCTTACATATACAGGGTGACTGAAAAGTCCTTGACTCATTTTAAAAATTCAGTGTAAAATCAAGTAATTGTCGTATAAGAGTGCGGTTTGAACTAAAATGCTGCTCACGATGAAAAGTTTTCTTTAAGGGTGTATTTCGATTCAAATTGCTTATTTTCCGATTTATTTTTGAATTCATTTTTGCTCTCAAATGCAGCAAACTTTCAAAATCTCTTATTTGGAAAGTACACAAGGGGCCGTGATTATCGATTCTTTGATAAATGCAGAAAATATTGTAAAAAAAGCAATCAAAAACGGCATTTCGAACCGATTTTCCCGAAGCAAGAGATCTGGGAGCGGAAAAAAAGGGTCATACTGAGAAGGTAATTGTTTATAAATCAAATTCTAATGAATTGAGTGTAAAATGACCTCACACGGCACCTCATACGTCCCTTCAAGCAACCCCTCAGCAAGTTTCATGTTTCTACTTTTAAAAATGTGTCTGAAATTATATCTGAAAATTTCGAGCTGTTGAAGGTGGAAAAGCGTTTTTTCGAATACACCCTTAAATGAGTGAAAATAATTCGTTCCAAATTCCAAACATAGAGAGTGCCATTTGTTTTTATGTTTGGTTTCATTTCAAAAATGCATTTTCCCCTGATTTTTGGATTAAATGCGACTTGTTTTCGAAGTACTAACCTTACCTATCCAACTTTCTTTTTCACTGGAATTCGTCACCTTTTGCATCATATCGTCAAAACTAATCTGAAAATATGAAGACCACATATTTCAAATACAACATATGATTAAGTGGCGTCATCTATAGTCGAAGTTTGAAACTAATCAGCTTCACTCGATTGAAGAAAATTTTTCATTGTAACAAGCATTTTAGTCCAAACCGCACTCCTGAACAACAATTACTTGTTTTCATATTAAATTTTAAAATGAGTCAAGGTCTTTTGGGGATCTTATATTTATATCTTATCTAGATTTACAATAATAATTTCGTTATTTGTTTTATTATTTTTAATTCCTTGCTCTTTTATCTAAAAATCTATTATTTTTTGGTTAGATGGCAGCATCAGATATTCGCTCTATTATTATTATTATTATTATTATTATTATTATTATTATTATTATTATTATTATTATTATTATTATTATTATTATTATTATTATCTGTCTGCCATAGCATTATCTGTATTTATAGCTTGGTATGGTGCACATTTTTCAATCTCTTAAAAATTCAAATTTCTTGAATGTCATCATTTTTTGTAAATATTAAAATTTGCCTATTTAATGACATATTTAATAAAAATCTAAATTTTAAAAAGTAGCCCATCAGCAACACCGCGTAAGATGACAAATGTATCACTTCAAACAGCATGAAGTTTGTTTTTAATCCGATTTAGTATGATGGTACAAGTATTTCTACGCGTGCTGAACAGTTCAAGTGTCAGAAAATTACCATCGACAAGACGACAAAAAGAAAAAGATTTTTAGATCTCTTCAAGAATTTATCTCCTACAAATTTCAAGTAGATCTAGTCCCTTTTTTTATATATATAAACTTCTTGTCTATCATAACGCTGAAATCAACTTAACTACCATCGCATAAATATTGATGACATCTTTATCGGTTATTTTGCGGTGATTCTGCAAACGACTTGCAAACGAGTCACGTAACCATTACTTTTATGTTTTTCCGTTTTTTGTGAAGGTTGGAGAAAAAAAAAAAAAAAAAATGGCAAGGATAGCCATATAACCTGTTAGCTACTAATTACACTTCTACGTGCGAGAACCTGACCAATCTAATGACAGCTGACTGGTGACATCAGTATGGAGACAGTGAGACTGTGGGACAAATTCTCGGTAGATCCGGGAGCATGTATGCCTATGTATACAATAATCATAAAGAAAAAGAAAATAACTACCATGCTATAGCCGCCGAAGTAAAGTGGCGGCTTCCAGTGAATCTGACCCCGCAATTAAGTCTCCGACCGGACTCCATTTACCGGGTATTAAGGTTGCGACCCCCTCCGCCATGACGCGGCTATAGGTTTAAGTAATTACCCTGCAGGTAACGCATAAGAAGAGGGTAAAATAATGATAATAATAGATGAAAAATAAAAGTAGAAAAAGAAATTGTCAGGTAAAGGAAAATTAGCAGAAAAACCTATGGTGACTATTTCAATTTGGTTCTGACTCCTCCGTCACCCAGAATCGCCCGTGGCTAAAGTCAAGCGGTATCTTCGCCAACCATCTGACTAAATAATCTTCCACACGCACGTGCTTGCCTAAAAAGTTTCGATCTAATTTTGCTATCGGAAGTTCATAGGACACTATAATTACGTAGCTACTGTGTCTACGCACTTTTCCTTTCGGGGATATTGGGCTCCCTAATCGAGGGACATGTGTTCCGATGCTTCCCTGCGACAATTTAAAGTGTAAGCAGTACGTCTGATAAACCGCCAAAATTAGCCACTTAGTGTCAGCTTCTGGTTTTGAAAAGTTGTTTCTCTCCTCTCCCTGATTTAGTATAATGGAAAATGATTTTGGGGTGGCAGGAAAATATCAGTGGTAATTTTTTTTTCTTTGTTTATTTTTTTCTCAAACAGTAGCAACTCATCTATTTTGTCAATGTAGCCTGTCCCTTGTATCCCAATGACGTATCTTTTAAAATTTCTTTAAAATATATAATATTTTTTCATAACTGTTGATACAGGTTTTGAAAATATCTACTTTATTACAATTTAAATTATTTCATTTGAAAATTCTTTATGATTTACTGAAGTCGATTTATGCACCTCTTTTTTACTGCTTCTATGGATTTGTAGCCATCATGTTTCTTAGATTTAATAAGTTATAATAACTGTTATGATTTTTAAATATAGTGAAACATGAGTAAAACGAGTGTGGGAAACGAAAATGTGGGGACCACAAAATTGAAGCATTCGTTTTAGAAAAGGGCATAGCAGTAGATATTAGTAGTCGGGAATTGAAAAATTATTTTTCCTAAACGATAGCATAATTTATAGGTACAGTAGAACCCCACTAATTCGAACCCCGTTAATCCGGATCTTCGGAAAATCCGAATCGATTTGGTCATTTCATTTTTCAAGTTTGAGAAGCGATTAGCTAATTTCCATGACATTAACTTGTTTCACCGTCGTATTCCGAATAAAAAAATCTTTTCGGAAGAATTGAGCAAAATAAACATTTTTACTGTCTGTAAATATTCAATAAGTTTAACATAAAAGTGATTTTCTGTAAGTATGTTTTATTTTATTTCATTTTCTTCTAATTCTCCGGATAATCCGGATTTTTGATAATCCGGATTGGGTCCGGTCCCAATTAATCCGAATTATCGGGGTTCTACTGTATATCCGTAAAAGAAAGATTTCACTGAGTATTAATATTTATCAAGTGAAAGGTCTTTATCATTTACACAATAATTAAATATAGCTTCTTTGAAAGAAATTTAATTAATCCATAAAATAGCAAGAAGGTAAGGGTCTTCATTGAAAAAATTTGGAAACGCGAACTTGCAAGTTTTTAAAGTGTGTTTGCTGTAACTACATTTCACTCATTTTTTGGTAAATAGTATAAATTAAACGGAACTTTATACAAAAAACGTTATTCTTTTTAAAATAACTATACTATAAGCTAAATATACTGCATCATTAATGAAAAGTTACATTATATCCTCGTAAAAGAGCAATTTTCGCAATTTTTTTTTTTTTTTTTTTTTTTAAATTTCGTCGTAATATTTTTATGTAAGGTTACACCAAAACGCGCTTTAATATTTTTACTGGCTGGTGTTGCACAGTCCGAGAAAATTGTAAATGTCCAAAGTAAAATAGGAATAAAGATTGTGTTGATAAAATAGTCCTGCCGTTAATTGTCAAAAGTTACACTTTTTTTTTAATTTTTATATAGTCCCTGTGTTTCATAAGTTATTATTTAGTAAAATAAAATATTCATATTCTGAAAAGTATAACAGTAAAAAATGCATTGTTCTACAATGGGAACGCACGGAGTTTTGTTTATAGAGAATTATTTTTAAAATTCGTTTGTTTGAATATATTGAATTTTCTGAAATTTCGAAGATTTATGGTACTTAAAAGCCTGCCTGTTTTTGGACCGGCAAACTGGAAATGCTCATAAAACGTGAATCTCGGGGAATTTTAAAATTTGTTCACATTAACAATAGTTTATGTATAACAGGAAATTTTTTTCTCTAAATTAACTTACAGGACAGGGGCAGTATAAAAATTTAAGAAATGTAATTTTTTGAAAATTAATGGCAAGACTATTTCATCATCATAAATGTTATTAATATCTTTTTTTAAAAATATTTTTGCAATTTAATTTTCTAAGTATATCCAATGTGTAAATCATTACAATGTATTTCAGTTTTCTATATAAAACACATCAAAGTCTTCGCATGCTGTTTATAGTTTTATTTGATAAAATATAACTATTTTATGCAGCTGAAAAGTTATGTATTTTACTTAAAAATTATTTATAAATATATTTTTAACCTAAACCTTAAATTATGCATTATTTTATTTTAACTTTTTTGGAAAAAATATCATTGTTTTAAATAGCCTTAGGCAAAATAATTCTAAATAATAATGCTCTGTATTATTATTATTTTTATTATCTATGATTAATATTCTTTGTTAGAAACTATTATCTTTAAATATCGATGCAATAACTATATTCTAAGCAACATATTCCCTATTATTATTCCGCCTTCTTCTTCGATCTTTTTGACAATAAATATAAAATATAATATAAAAAGTTATTTTTATTTAGTAAAATTCAGTATCCCCCCTCCCCCCCCCCCTGTTGAAATATTATTAATTGAAAAAAAAAAATCATTTGAAATTATTATGATTGCCGATGTCTTTAAAAAGGGATAATATTACCATCGGTACTTTAGTTTATCAAAATATACGTCAGTGTGACTTCAAATTAATCAGCTGCAAGTTTTTTTCAGGCATTCGGTTTTTTGCTCTTGAAGTCCGATGTTCAATGATAATACTGCTATCGGATCTCTGCCGCAGATAAAATAGATATACTACTGAAACATATTTTAAGTGTGATGGTCAACTATGACAATTTTGAACTCTCGCAACTAAATGAAAGT
The DNA here is from genome assembly GCA_964019185.1 of Maratus speculifer. NCBI lineage: Eukaryota > Metazoa > Arthropoda > Arachnida > Araneae > Salticidae > Maratus > Maratus speculifer. The sequence continues at coordinate 361,544,325 of OZ025291.1, forward strand.
CTTCTGTCTCTCGTATGAGATTGATCTAAAATGCTATAAAAAATTCAATTTAATGAAATTGAAAAAGGTGTGTTGCATGCACTAACTAAAAGAGGACTTCCCTATTTTGAAAAGTAAAAAAATGTTGAATCTACATTAATCAAATGAAAAATAATGTTTTAAAATGTGCCTTTTTATTTTAAGCGATTCACACCACACGCACGCACTAAAAAAAAAAAAAAAAAATCGTTTACAAAGTGAAATTTTTTGATACATTTTCAGATACAATTAGTAAAGGGATTTGTAATCAAGGAGATTTTCATTTTTTCTACAAATGAATTACATCTTCAACAAGTGAATCACATTTTTACATATAAACTATTATTGTCTCAGAACGGTAGTTTTTATTTTATTTTTCAAGGTTCGCACACTCCATGGAATTGCCAAGGACACTGGCACCACTATTAAAAATAAGAAAATTTACATTTAATTTTTAAACCACAACATTCGCAACCCGCACCTTCATTCACAGATTTTACTATATTTTTCTGCAGTGAAACACTTTGAAAATGTTCTTAAAATTTAGTGGTAGAACTGTGCAAACCCTGATTTTTATTTATCCTATACGCTTTCGCATCCGAAAATTCGATTCAAAACACCTTGACAGAAGTTTCGGAAAGATCATCTGTTTTTATAAAATAAAAAAATAAATAAAAAAATAAAAAAAAAATTAAAAAAAAAAAAAAAAAAAATATCTGGATAATATTGTATGGCAATTAAATATGCCAATTTGATACATTTGCGAACACAAATTTAAACAAAAAATTTGTCAAAAAGTAGACAATTGAGATTTAAGAATAGTTAATATACAGTCGAGTCTCTATATAACGAAATCCATCCTTCCGGTAAAAAATTCGTTATATAGAGAAATTCGTTGTATAGAAAATGATGTTAAAAGTCGTATTTAGTGTGTAAATTTTGAACAAATATTTTTGAGGTTTTTGGTTAAGAATTTTTACTGTTTAAAAGTAAATATTAACCTAACATTCTATTTCTTAATTATTTAAGCAGTTTCAAAAAAAGAGAACACACATTTATTTGAAAGCTTAATAAAAATCAAATAAGGAAGACTTGCATTAATTTCAGATGCAGAAATCTGTAATTTTTTGTTGTTTTGATTTTAAAATTGTTACGCTCTCAAAAAAATGTAAGAAAAAAAGTAAAATAGCAAGGAATGAAAAATTGTAGTTAACATTTTCCTCCATTTGAAGGCCTCTCTTATGTGCCTCTCATTGATTCCTTTCTTATATGTGTAACAATCTAATTGACTCTGTTTTGAGAAGGATGTTGAAAGGTGTGTGGGAGGTGGGATGAATTCGTTGGATTTAAAGAACAAAGGAATAAGTAAAAAAAAAAAAAAATTCAGCACTGAACGATAAATTAAAAATATGTGATGGAAAATTGATTTCATATGATTTCGAATCTTTTTTAAAACTGAATAAATTAAGACCAACTTATGAAAAAAATTCGTTATATGGAGATAGATATTTCGCTATATAGAGGGTGTTTTTAATGTAATCATGCGAAAAGGGGACCGTTCCTACAAAAAATTCGTTATATAGAGATATTCGATGTATGGAGTTTCGTTGTAGGGAGACTCGACTGTAATTCATTACACTTATGGTTTAAGCAGAATCTTCTAAATTTAATGGCTTTTTTTCTGACAATAAGAAAATGCTGCTTCACAACTTTTTCCTTATTAGTGGTTTGGAACTAATATTACGCATTTGCATAAAAATTAAAGAAATAAGTCCTGTTTTGATAAACTTACCTGCTTTTATAAAGATGAAAAAGAACTGGTACAGTAACAATGAATGTTATTAATAACATTTTAAAGTCAAATTCGCTACTTTCTAATTATATTAGATCAAAATGCATAAAATTTGCAACACTTCTTATCCAGATATCAAGATACCAAATAGCGTTCCAATTTTTTTAATGAAATATACATCCAGAAAACCTCTGAATAACGGACAACCCGTAAAGGAATTTTTTCTTCTATACGATGCGTCCACTATTTAGAGATGAAACTGTATAAATATATATAAGTTTAGGGCAACTAAAAAGCGTCCGTTAAATACAGATGTTCGTAATGGAGGATATTTTACTGAAGTTTAGAAAATGCTATCCAAGATGGCATAAGCCAATTTCTGTCATATATCAAGAAATATAGTCCATTTAAGGAATAATATCTGAAACGCACCATGTACTGAATGAATGTTAATTCGTAAATGTTTATATTTCGGGATATTGAGAGGAGAGAAAAATAGTCTAACATTCTAGCCTAATTTTGAAATTTAAAAATTTTAAATAATTGATCGTAATAAGTTGGAAAATTTTTGAGAAAAAAAGTAAAGAAAGAAAAGTAAATCATACGGATATAATTACTCCCACAGTTCTTATCAGATTAAAAAATTACGAAGAAACTGCCATCAATTATTTACTGCTTGGTTTAGTTTAATTTTAAAATTGTTTAATCTGTTTTGTTAGGATTTCTAAATTGATTTTCAGCCAATAATCTTAATTTAATTAATATAAAAATACTGAATGATTAAATCGTATTTAAAAAATATATATTATATTTTTTTTATTTGTAATATTTCCTACTTTACTGCTTTTTAAATGTTTCATTATTGCAGTTCCATAGCCAGTAGGTCACTTTTGTTTAATTATTTATTTGTTTTTATTTAATTTTTTTTGTGAACATGGTTTGGTGCATAATTAAATCCATTGTTGTCGTAACTTGTACACTAATAACATTGAACGATTTATCACCTGTGGCGGGATAATGCAAAATCTCTTAAAATTAATTTAATATTTTGTAATTAAGCTCTAAAAGTATTTAAATGTGGTATTGTCATTGGAAACACATCTTTGTAAATTCTAATATATTAGAGCGTGAGTGAAAAATCGATGACTTTGCATATAAAAAATTGACTTAAAAATATAATGTCCCTGGATGGAGGGGGGGGGGAGGGGGCAAAAAATCTGTATTCATCTACCCTATATATATGTTTCTGTTGTTCACATTTTTTAAAAAAGAAAAAAGAAGGGAAAAGAAAATGAAAATTAAGCTTTCATCTAAAGTTCATGTAAATAAGGACAAATAAATGTACTAAAATTGCTTTTAGGAGCATACATGTAATATTCAACTATTTAAAATTAATTAAAAATATTTTAAAGTACACTAAAAATCATTATTATTATTTTTTTAATTAAACATACATTTCACATCCGTCATCAGTGAGGATTTAAATGTTATTATCTTTTTTTCGCGCGCAAAAAAAATAACACCATTTAATTCCCCAATGATGATAACCAAAAAGTTTTGGGTTTTTTAATTGTTTTCAGTATATTTTAAAATAGTTTTTATGCATCTTAGATAATTTTATATGTGACCACCTGAAAGAAATTTTAATAAATTTATGTATTTTAAATAATTTTGTACTATATGTATGCACCTGAAAGTAATTTTACAGTACATGTATTTGTGCTTTTCATATGAATTTTAATTATTTAGTTTAAGGTGAATTTAGCAGTAGAATTTTAATTTTCTCTCATTGAAAGTTCGGTGTTTTTATCTCTTTTTTTATTATTTTCACTTACATTTCTAAAATTGCAACTTTAATTCGTCGATATTTCAAATTTTCAATCCCCTATATTTGCACCATACTACTCATACATACATAAATCGTCTTTTTCGTACATTTCACTGACCCAGGATAATTCAAGTGTCTTCCGTTTTACCTTTGATCTATATTCGGTTGAATGTCTTGTGATCTATGCCCCTTTTGCGTTGACGTGACTGACACACGACAAGAGATGTCCGCTTGTTGTTAGGGAATCTCTACTGTCGCTGCAAGAGTGTCTTCTTGGTCCAGCGTCCGATAACTCGGCATCAGTTCAAGGTCATGGGAACTAATGCGATAGACTGATGTATCAGAAGTCCTCTTTCAACCAAACAAAAATATCATAAAAATATTTAAAAACGTCAGCGTGTTTTTTTCTTTCTCTTTTTTTGTCTCAGCTGACAAGTAACCGATGATGTCAACAGTAGCTGGATAGAATAATTCGTTCCTTTTTTCTATGTGTGACCTTGTGCAATCGGTGCTCGTGAGCGACTGGTGATTGTTCCTAAAGATCCTCATTTTTTATTTTTCTAATCTGATTTTAAGAGGGGTGGGGGGGGGATTAATAAGAATTTTTTCAAATCTAAACTTACATTTTTGAAAGTCCTTACATACTCCAAAAAAGTGTGATTTTGAAAGCAAACATTCTATTAATCCCTACATCAAATAAGTGGCTCACACAACAAATATGAATCGGCAAAATTTGGTGCCAAATTTTGCCGATTTCCCTATTACTTGGTTCGGAGGGAGGGGAGGGATTCTGAGTGATGTCTTCAGGGTTCACGAGAACAAGAATCCAAGCGATGAATTCATGGGATGGACTGGAAGGGTGAGGTCATTCTTCCGGAGCATCAGAATGTCCCCCGGAAGATTTGAGATTATTTGATTATACATGGTCGAAAGTGCAATTCGGCCTTAAACTCCCAAGCATCTCCCATCCCGGCCTTCGAAGCTTCAAAAATCCCTCCCGGATAAAAATGTCTGAATTCAACAGTGAAAAACCCGGGTCATTTTCTTAATTCTCCACCTCGCTTATGAGACAAAAAGGTCAAAATTAACCGGCGCTTAATATTACCCCCCCCCCCTTCCTTTCCTTACGCTTTACATTTTTTACTATATATTGCATGTTTGCAATATAGAATTACCAAAGATATCTATCTCCCTAGTACCATGGACCCTCTAAAAAGGATGAAAGTTTGCCAGCATTTAGGCTTTAGACCTTTTTTTAAGCCTCAGACCTTACAAGAGACTGTAGGAGTTTTTGCCTGATTCAAAGTCAGGGGGTTATAAAATTGTTGCAGTTTAAATTAGTCGCTTTATAATTTTGGTTTAAAATCGTAAATTCTTTTAGAAATCATACTGTCCTATTGTAATGTATTTCTGTGTAGTTTCTTATGAGATAATAATATTAATTTTTTAAAGTAAATACTATTAATGACTTTCATTTCAGTTAAAAAAATTTTCTTAATCTATGTTATATATAAATTACGAAGTTAGAAAACTGAAAATTAATCTAGAACTTTTCTGTGCAGCAGGTTTTTTTTTTTTTTTTTTTTTTTAAGGTATAATCAGGAATTATTTTTCTAAGAAAATTTTGAATCTTCAAATATTTCAATAGAATATGATAAGAAAATTATAAACTTATTAATAAATTAAAAATATAAACTCTAAAATGAATTAAAACTTTTATCACAAAGTTACTCTTTTAGATTTGACAATAGCCTTAATGTGGTTCTGGATTTTCCTTTAAAAGCTCAGATACAATGTATTATTTGTCTTTTTTACCTAATCTCTTTTATTACATATTTTTTTTCTCGGCTGCAACAATGAGGTTACATGACATTCGTGTTCGGATTTCTTATCAGGTTTTAGATATCAAAAGACCTTGCAAGAAATAGCAGTTATTAATTAAATCTGAACTTGTTAATCATTAATCACTGTAGTTCTACTGATAAAATAATTAGAAATTTATTATAGCAATTTTCACTTCGTCTTATTGATTGAAGAATTTTCTCATTACGGTTTCAGCTGTGGCTGTTCAGAAACTTGAGATGACTGCTAAATATTGCAAATTGGAGCTAATGTTTCTCTGTCATTGTGAGCTGAAATCTGATTAACTGAGTTTTCGAGATATATATAAGATTTTCTATTTATTTACTTTTTCTTTCCTTTTTTTTTCTTTTCACTATGATTAAAAGTAAAATTACATTTTTTTACATATAAGTTTGTGATTTCGATTAATGATTATTAAGATTATTATCGGTAATACTAGATTGTTTGATCTACCTTTAATGAGATTCTTTATCTCCATTATTCTTTTTCAACATGAATAAATAAATAAATAAAATAAAATAAGCGGACAAAAATTCTGTAGCGCCTTTTTTGGCGACTTAACTCACTTTTGGCTTGAAGAAAACAAATAAAATTACAATAATAAATAAATTAATTGAACTAATAATTTAAAAAATTATAATAACAATTTAAAAAATAAAATTCTATTTTTTTTCCTTTTTTTGCTGCGGGGGGGGAGGGGGGTTACATAGCATAGATACCACAGGTCGATCTAAGCCTTTTTTACTTTTCCGTTTTATTTTTTCTATTTTCAGCTATCCCTAGCTGAACTTTGGAACTGGTTTCGAAAGTAAATTCATATTCATGCAAGAAACCTTGCAAACAAAATCGAAAAAGTAAAAACCACTTTTTTTAAACAAACCTTTGCACATAAAAGACAAATATTAGTTATAAAAAAATAGAAAAAAAATAAAAATATTGAAATGCAAATAAAATATCTTTAAAAAATTGTCACTGGATTAGTATTAGCGAGCGAGCCACTAAAGAAATATCTCCAAAATTTCTGCTTAATTTCATACATTTTGTGAGTTAAAATTTTACCAAAAGTGATAAATTGAGAGTTAAGAATATTTTGCCAAAAATAAAGAGATGAGATATATCCTTTAAAACGAAAACGTAGAAATATATATATTATGTATATAAATGATATTTTTTGAAGAGAAATTTTAAAAGATAATGCATTCTTTATCATATGTTTAATATTGAAAAGGTGAATTGATGTCTGACTGACCGACATCATTAAGAGCATAAGCTATAGTAATCAATTAAATAATTATTGATTTCACTACTCTTTTTAGATGATATAATTTGTACTATCGATATTTGACTAATATTAATATTCATGGCTTCGGTTTTATTTTTCTTTATTTTCCTGACTTAAAAATCTGGTGTTTTATTAATAGAATAACTAGCTTCATTAATCTCTCTCTCTTTTTTTTTTTTTCTTAAGGGTGTATTCGAAAAAATGTATTTCCACCTTCAACAGCTCGAAATTTTCCGATACATTTTCAGACTCATGTTTAAAAGTAGAAACATGAAACTTGCTGGGGTGATTTTTGAAGTGATGTAGAAGATGCCGTGTGAAGTAATTTTACGCTGAATTAATTAGAATTTGATTTATAAGCATTATTTTCTCAGGATGCCCTTTTTTTCGCTCGCAGACCTCCCGCTTCGGAAAATTTTGTCCAAAACGCCGTTTTTGACAGCATTTTTTTTGCAACATTTTCTACATTTATCAAAAAATCGACAATTACGGCACCTTGTGTAGTTTCTAAATAAGAGGATTTGAAAGTTTGGTGCATTTGAGAGAAAAAATGAATCTAAAAATAAATCGGAAAAAAAGACACTTTGGATCGAAATACACCCTTAAGAGAAACAAATTTTAAATAGTTACTGCTTCTGCTAATTTTTTTTTGTTGTTGTTGTTGTTGTTGTTGTTGTTCTGTGGATAAAACTGGTATTTTATTAATTGAATAACTAGCTTTAATAATTTCACTTTTTTATGTGAAATAATTCGTACAATCGATATTTGGAAAATATTATTAGTCATTACCTCGGCTTTATTTTTCTTCATTGTCCTGCCAATAAAGAATCTGGTATTTTACAAACTGAATAACATAACCTCGTTAACTTCATTACTTTGTTTTCATATGATACAATATACAATTCGTACTATGAATATTTGATTAATTTTACTGATTGCTTCAGACTTTTTCTACTTCTTCTTCTTCTGCTGCTTTTTTTTTTCTTTTTCTTTTATCGTCTTGTTGATAAAATCTAGTGTTTTACTAATGAACAACTGGCTTCATTCATTTCAGTAACTTTGTTTTCAAATGATACAATTCTTACTATTGATATTTGATTAATTTTACTAATGACAGCTTCAGACTTTTTATTTATTTATTTATTTATTGTCGGTAGGAACCTGGTATTTTACAAATTGAATAACCAAGTTTCAATTATTTCACTACTTTGTTTTCAAGCGATAAAATTCCTGTCATTTGACTAATTTTACAAATCACTGCCCCAGCCACATTTTTTTTGTCGCCCTGTCAGTAAGAACCTGCTATTTTACTCGTACAAAATCCCATTTGTGGTATGTAATTTCGAAATGAGCATATCTTAAAAATAAAGCTTCTTTAATAACAACTTTATTCTGTTCTGAAGCAGATACACATCCCTTTCTCTCTCTTCTCTGTCTTATCAACTCGTCAAACTTTTTCCCTGGCTTTTTACGTAATTAGAAGGGACTTTAGGTTGAAGACATGGAATGATTACCTGGACATCAAATTATCTGTACCTATATGACGATTCTTTCGACTTTCCTGCAAAATTAGATTAATTTTACTACACACTGCTTCAACCCCCGCCTCCTTTTTTTTTTCTTTTTTTGTAGTTTTTTGCTAACAATCTGGCATTTAACTTAAATGAATAACTAGCTTCACCAATTTCACTACTTTGTTTTCAAACGATACAATTCCTACTATATTGTCATGTGGCTAATTTTACAAACCACTGCCTCAGTCACATTTCATTTCGTCGCTCTGTCAATAAGAACCTGCTATTTTGCTCGTAGTATCCCATTTGTGGTATGTAATTTCGAAATGAGCATATCTTAAAAATCAGGCGGTCCGGTGGGAGTCAATAAGCTTCTTTCTTTAATAACAACTTTACTCCACGCTAAATCAGATACAAATCCCTTTCTCTCTCTCATCTCTGTCTTACCAACTCGTCAAACTTTTTCCCTGGCTTTTTACGTAATTAGAAGGGACTTTCGGTTGAAGACATGGAATGATTACCTGGACATCAAATTACCTGTACCTATACGCCGATTCTTTCGACTTTTCTGCGAAGTTACAGAGTGCAAGGGAAGGAAAAGCAGGTTGCTGGCACCCTAGGGGTTAGTCGTGTTGGCCCCTAGGCAGCGCGTGCTTCGATCATCACGTTCGTTCGATTTCAGTTGTAGAACAAAAGAAAAATCGGATAGCTCTTTACGCATCTCTCCCCCCCCCCTTCCCCTTCTAAGGAAGAATTGTTGCTCTTGCATTTGGTAAAGGCCAGGTGATACTCTTGATTTGATCAGTTCGCGAAGAATTTTTTTTTCCTTTTGTATCATTTGTGTATAGTTTTCATCATGATTGAGGTCTAAATAAAGATTCGGTTTTTATTTCTTTTATGAAGTGGTGGAATGCTGTTGCAGAAGACTTTATTATTAAACATAACAGAATCGGAATAAATAAATCTATAACTCTGTCTTCATTTAAAATTTTTACATTTGTATTGAATTTACTTTTTACTTACCCATCATACGTAGTATAGGGTAAGTCTTGCAATCGTTTTGAAAATCGAAATTTTTTTTGACGGATTTACACGTTTTAGATAATGGAGATTCCGAAAAACATATTTTTAGAAAAAAAAATTTGCCGTCCGTCTGTCTGTCTGTCTGTCTGTCTGTCTGTCTGTAAACGCTCTATCTCCCGAACAAATTGAGATAGAGACTTGAAATTTTGTATGCAGTTAGTATGTAAGAATGGGACGAACCCTATTTAATATCAGCAACGTCGATTATCCGGAACTATTTTTTTCGGACTCTCGAAAAATTCGTTCTGATGAAAGGTATATAAAAAGTTTCGAATTTTTTTGTTCTAAGGAATGGACGTAAAAAGGCAATAAAATAACACACATTTTGCATATAGAACGAAGTCGATCGGATTATTAGTTGCTGAGATATTTTTAATCCTGTTTTCCACATTCTTCGATTTTTCATGACCCTGTATTTCATTCAAATTTCAATTCAGAGGTATATTTTAATTGGAAATGAGACGCTTAATCCGACGCAATTAATTGTTAGTTAATAGAATTATTATTTTTGGAGTTATAAGGATGTTTCTTTTACGCAGTGTAGTACTACTTGAGTAGTTTGGCGTTTTATCTAATTTGTCGAAATTGGTACATCAGCAGTTCTTTAATGTAGCATTACTATGTATATTAACAATACTTAAATTTTGTTTGTTAATTGCAATGCATTGTATAAATAGTTTTCATATGTTTTATTTTCATATACATATCCATGATGGGTAAGTATTACGGTGGTCCCCAACGACTAGTTTATTGACGAAATGTCAAAATGCTTTTGCTAAACTCACCTTCAGTAAATAATTAAAATTTATATACCCACAAAATAAAATGTGCTAAAATTTGTTTTATGTGCTTATATATAATATGAAATTAATTAAATAGATTATAATAACTTAAAAATACATTAAAAATCAAATTATAACACCAAATGTTTTCGGCTAAATTCACACGCCGTCATCAATATTTATTTAAATGTTATTTCTCCATTCATATTTAACCATTGTAATTTAATAATTGTATGAAAGATAAGTTAAAAGGAAAAAATATTTAAATTTTTAACAAAACAAGCTTTTATCTTGGTTTACTTTATTTAAAGTTTCATCTTTAGTTAAAATTTTGAATACTTTTTCCTTTCAACTTATCTTCCATATCAACCTTAAGGGGTTACTTCAGTCAGATGAAAAGACCCATTCGCTAGTGCTAATTCTATGGAAGAAATTTATAAAGATATCTCGGTTGCATTTCAATGTTTTTATTTAAATATATTGCATTGGATAGCTGTGATCAATCTGTAAAAAGGCTTTTTTTTTTTTTTTTTTTTTTAATTTTTCGATTTTGATTGCAGATTTTTTTTCTTATGAAGATACTTTGCTGTTTCGAAAATTAAAATGTCCTCATTAAAAATATCTACAAACAAAATCTAAAAAAGTAAAAAACGGCCTAATATACAAATTGATCTCAGCTATCCAATATAGAAAAAAATTAATTAAAAATATTCAAATACAACCGAGATATCTTTATAAATTTCTTCCATAAGCATAACTAAAGGATCTTTTTACTTGATTGAAGTAGCCTCTTAAATTACAATGGTCTCTCCTTTACGAATAACAACGAAAGATAACATTTAAATAAGCACTGATGATGGCCGTGCGAATTTGGCCGAAAAAGTTTTGAGATTTTAATTTGATTTTTTAATGTATTTTAAAGGTATTTTAATGTATTTAAAATTTATTATATTATATGTTTGAATTGTAATTTGATTTTTAGTGTATTTTTAAGGTATTTTAATGTATTTAAAATTTATTATATTGTATATTTGAATTGTAATTTGATTTTTAGTGTATTTTTAAGGTATTTTAATGCATTTAAAATATTTATATTATACATTTATATTTTAATTTGATTTTTTAATGTATTTTAAAGGTATTTTAATGTATTTAAACTTTTTTATATTATACATTTGAATTGTAAATTGATTTTTAGTGTATTTTTAAGGTATTTTAATGTATTTAAAATTTATTATATTATATATTTGAATTGTAATTTGATTTTTAGTGTATTTTTAAGGTATTTTAATGCATTTAAAATATTTATATTATACATTTAGATTTTAATTTGATTTTTTAATGTATTTTTTAAAAAATATATGTTACATATTTGGATTTTAATGTACTTTAAGGTGTTTTAATGTATTTAAATAGTTTTGTATTATTTAGTATTCGGATTTTAATTTATTTTTAATGTATTTTAATGTATTTTAAATAATTTTATATTATATATTTGGATTTAAATTTTACTTTTAATGTATTTTTAAGGTCTTTTAATACATTTAAATCTTTTTGTATCATATAGTATTTGGATTTTAATTTCATTTTAATGCATTTTTAAGTTATTTCAATGTATTTAAAATAATTCTACAATAGATATATGCACCCAAAAGTAATTTTACTATATTTTACTTTGTGGCTTTTTACGAATTTTAATTATTTACATTTAAAGTTTAAAATATTCATAAAAGACTAGTACGAAATAAGCACTTTTTTGCGAATAACTAAATATTATTAAGGGTGTATTCGAAAAAATGATTTTCCACCTTCAAGAGCTCGAAATTTTCAGATACAATTTTGGACCCATTTTTAAAAGTAGAAGCATGAAACTTGCTGAGGGGATTTTTGAAGTGACGTACAAGGTGACGTGTGATGTAATTTTTCGCTGAATTAATTAGAATTTGATTTATAAGCAATTATTTTCTCAGCGTGACCCCTTTTTTCGTTCGCAGACCTCCCGCTTCAGAAAATTTGGTCCAAAACTCCGTTTTTGACAGCATTTTTTGCAACATTTGCTGCATTTATCAAGGAATTGACAATTACGACACCTTGTATAGTTTCTAAATAAGAGAATTCGAAAGTTTGGGGCATTTGAGAGCAAAAATGAATCTAAAAATAATTCTGAAAAATGACAGTTTGGATCGGAATACACCCTTAAACGCAAAAAACACCCAATCGAATAGTTTGAAGTTTAATATCTATAATCTTTGCAGAATTTTGCCTAGTCATTTCAGATTTTATGAAAAATGAAGCAAAATTTAATAAGATAGTTTAAAAGTTTTTCATTCTATTAAATCATATTATGCGTAATTAATTCAGTACTATCCAATGATAGGTAATTGTTGTTGTCCGAGATTCATGAAGCAGTTCTTTAGTGTTGTCAAGTGAAAATAAATTCGCACTAATATCTTTTTTGCTTTATATTAACAACTTAAAGAAACATTTAGTAAATTGAAAAAAACAAGATACAGGAATGCAGTTTCCTGCTGCGGTTGCGGGATTAACATATCCAAGTATGCGACACAGTAAGAGAAATATAAGCACCGTGTGTGCTTTACAAAAACGTAAGAGAAACTGAACTGAGTTCGTTCACAGTAAAATGTTGTCCTTGAAGTAATCAACACAAATGATTTCGCAATCCTGTGCAATCATCCACTTATGAAATGTTTAAATAAACAATGATATTAAATATTTCATTAATGTCACTTTTGAATAATGGATTAATTTAACGTTTGTAAATATTACTGTTTTAGAATAAACACTCTAAACATTCGAACACACTCCCACCCTATCAGGCCTTAGTCCTGATATATAGGGAGGAGAGCTAATTTATGTACTGGTCGTCTCAAATAAGATCCTTTACACTGTATGGTCACAACACGGACATGTCCGTCCTTTCCTGGGTGCACCTCTTTTACTCGGCCCAATGGCCAAGAGTCTGGTGGCTGGGCATCATCAAGGAGTAGCACAACTTGTCCAGGTTGAAGATTACGTTGCTCGACTCTCCATTTGCCTCTTTTTTGGAGCGAGCTCAAATATTCCTTTTTAAATCGATGGGAGAATCCTCTTTTTAAATTTTGCAGCAGCTCCCAGCGATTTCTAGGGTTGCTCGTAATAGATGAGGTCTCTTCCGGTATTGAGAAGATTACATCACCTGTAAGAAAATGTGAGGGTGTGAGAACATTTATGCAGTCACTATCATTGTCATTTAAATGTATGAGAGGTCGCGAATTTAACAAGGCTTCGACTTGGCTAAGTAGGGTGGCGAGCTCTTCGAAAGTCAGGAGTGTCTCTCCTATTACTCTTTTTAGATGATGTTTGGCGGATTTTATCGCAGCCTCCCAAATTCCGCCAAAGTGAGGGGAAGAAGGAGGGATAAAATGCCATTCAATGGATTTTTCAGTTAAATATCGAGACATGATTTCATTTTTAGGAAATGACAACCATGCCCTCTGTATTTGGTCGATTTTTCTTGATGCCCCGACAAAGTTCTTCCCGTTGTCACTATAAAGGTGACGTGGGGTACCTCTTCTTGCACTAAAACGTCGAAGAGCTGCTATAAATGCTTCAGTTGTTAGATCACTTACAGCTTCTATATGGACCGCTTTCGTAGCAAGACAAATAAATAAGGCAATGTAACCCTTAGTTGTTTTTGCACCCCTACCCTTGCTAAATTTAATGGATATGGGGCCTGCGTAATCAATTCCACTGGCAAAAAAAGGGCGTTCAAGATTTACTCGAGGTTTAGGTAAATTCCCCATTAATGGAGGAGTTGTAATAGCTTTCTTGTATCTGAAACATTTTAAACATCTATTAATGCATTTGTTGATGAGCTTTTTTCCACCAATTATCCAAAAAGATTGTTTTATGATGTGCGACAGTAGAGAAGGTCCAGCATGTAAAGTGGCAATATGCTGTTGTATTATCAATAGTTCACTCATTTTATGTTGTGATGGAAGTATTACCGGATGCTTGTGATTAAATGCTAACTGTGAATTTTGCAGGCGTCCTCCCACCCGTAAGATACCCTTAGCATCAATAAACGGATATAGGGAGTGTAATTTGCTTTTCTTAGCTAGAGGTTTTTGTTCTTTGATGCAATTTAACTCTTCTTTAAAGTAAGAATTTTGAATCCAAAGAACGATCATTTCTTCAGCAGATTTTATTTCGTTAAATGTAAGTACTGTTGAAGGGATTTGATATTCATTAGCATTTTTGCATTTTTTAATGAATCTTAGGCAATATGCCAGAATGCGGATAATTTTTGAAAGTGAAGAGTGCTTTTGAAACAAATTATCTAGTACATCATTTGAAGGCTGCATGTGAAATGAAAAAATGGGATCCGATCTTTGCTCAGATTTGATTTGCTCATCGAATTCATCAACATTTAAGTCATCTTTCGGCCAATTAGATGGGTCTAGAAGTAGCCAGCCTGGCCCTTTCCACCATAGCTCGCATTCTGGCAAACACTTTGGGTCGATACCGCGAGAAGCGATATCTGCGGGATTATCTTTTGAGGGAACGTGTCCCCAGTGCTTAGTAGGTAAAACTTCTGTTATTTGAGAGGTTCTGTTCGCGACAAATGTTTTCCACTTGCGGGGGTGTGCGGATAACCATGAAAGGACTACTTTAGAATCAGTCCATGCAAAAATATCGAACTTGTAATTCTTTAGTGTGTCCATAACTGTGCGGAATAATTTAGATAATAAGTGAGCACCGCAAAGTTCTAATTTAGGGACAGAAATTTGCTTGATTGGTGCAACTTTTGTTTTAGAAACCAAAAGAAAAGCATTGGTTTTTCCATTGCAAGTTTGTCGGCAATAAATTGCGGCAGCATAAGCTAGTGTTGACGCATCGGAGAATCCGTGTAATTCGAAGGCATTCTCGGATGAAAGCGTAACACATCTTGGTATCGAAAATTGATTGATTTCATTGAATGAATTTTGAAATTTGAATAATTCCTCAGTTAGATGTTCTGGAATAATAGTGTCCCAGTCCCCTTTTGTCAACCACAGTTTTTGATAAAATATTTTTAAAGTTACAGTGCATGGTGAAATTAGACCCAGTGGGTCAAAGATTCTAGCCGATTCTGCTAAAATTTGCCTCTTTGTAAGAGGTGGAGTGAGATTTAGTGAAACCTTGAAAATAAAAGTATCTGAAGAAGAGTTCCAGCTTAATCCTAGAACTTTAGAGCTTCCGTTATCACTAGGAATTATTTCAAAATTCGATTCGGTATTGGAATCATCTTCAAACTCTCTAAGAAATTCCTTTGAATTTGAATTCCATTTTCTTAAGTGGAAACCATGCGCGTGCAAAACATCGGTAATTTCTTTACAAGTTTCTATTGCCTCGCTAACAGTGTTTGAGCCTGAAAGTAGATCATCCATATAGAAATCTTTCTCTAATGTTTGAGAAATAACAGCATTTTTTGTATAATCATCAGCAATTTGTTTGAGACATTTAGTGGCTAGATAAGACGCTGGAGCTAGCCCATAAGTAACTGTTTTTAATTTGAAATTTTTTATTTCCTCATTAGAGTTAAACCTCCAAACTATTTTCTGATAATTTTGATCTTCTTCAGAAACTAAAATCTGGCGGTACATCTTTTCTATGTCAGCGCAAAAAACAATTTTCGGAACTCGAAAATTAAGTAAAATTTCAAATATGTCCCGTTGTAATTTAGGACCTACTCCCAATATTGAATTCAAGGAGTTTCCTTTTGAAGTATTACATGATGCATCAAACACAACTCTCAACTTGGTAGTAGTACTAGAAGGTTTAATAACCGCATGATGAGGAAGAAAATATTGTTCGTTTTCTGAATCGTTAATGTCATTTTGTGTTATTAATTCCATATGGCCTAACTGTATATATTCGCGCATAAAATCCTTGTATTGCTTTTCGAATTCTGGGTTTTCTTTAAATTTCCTTTCCATCGCCAACAAGCGAGAAATTGCGGCAGGTCTAGAATTACCTAATTCTGTCGTAGGTTTAACAAAAGGTAATTTTACCACAAAACGACCCTCGGAATTAATTGAGTAAGTTTTCTGAAAATGTGATTCAACAAATTGTTCTTCTGGAGACAGAATTTGAGCATTATTATTGAATACTTCTTCCATTTCCCAAAACCGTTTTAATTCATTATCAATATTAAGTTCATAAATATGTAAATTATGCATTGAATTAGGAGTTGTGTTAAGATGCGGCATTTTTCCCGATACGAGAAAGCCAAAGATGGAATTTTGTGCAATTAAACTGCTCTGAGCACATGTTATTTGACCAGGAAGCAAAATAGAAAAAAAGTAATCTGATCCTAAAATAACATCGATTTTATTTGGAGTCCCAAAATGTGGATCTGCCAAGTTTACATTTTTTAAGTGTGAATAATGCTCTTCACTTATTTTCTCAGAAGGTAATGGAGCTGTTAATTCGTCTAAAATAAAAGCTTTCACTGACAACTTGCTGTCAGCATTATGAATTGATATAAGATCAATCATTACGTAACCCTTTGTTACTGCGATTTTTGAATTAGAAAGACCTTTCACGGGAAATCGGGCATTTTTCCTTTTGAATCCTAACACTTTCATGCATGATTCTGAAACGAACGTAGATTCTGAGCCACTGTCACACATAATTCTTAACGTGTGCTTTTGACCCATGCAATCATAAATATATACTGTAGCAGTGGGCAAAAGTGCGAAAGATGTTTGAACAGAATTTATTGAAGGAGAAACTTCTTTTTTATTATCATCAGGAATCGAAAGGTCCTCTGAATCAGATTTGCTTTTCCGACTCTGTTTTTCATTCGAACGTGAAGTTGACATCGCATAATTTTGTAGTTTATTCTCGCATAATAGCGTATGGTGTTTAAGCTGGCAATGATGACAGCTAAATGTAGAATTACATTGATATGTGTAGTGTCTGTCAGATAAACAGTTGCTACATAATTTGTTTTTTCTCACAAATTGTTTTCTATCTCTTACATTTAATTCCTTAAATTTAATACATTTGTACAATAAGTGATTAGCTTTACAAAATAAACATTTGATAACGTTATTGGCGGGAGCTTTGTGAAAATTAAATTGTTTCTCTTTTTTATGTAACCCTGTATAATCATTATTATACAATTCTAAAGATAAACATCTGTCATTAATGAACTGAATAAATTGATCAAAAGAAGGAAAATCATCCTTCGATGAATATTGAGCCCATTCTTCACGTGTTTTATTATCAACCTTTTGAAGAAGAATATGAATTAACCAAATGTCTCTCTCTGATGCTTTAACATCGATTGATTTGAGAGCACGAATTACCTCGTCAGAGATATCTGATATATTGCGTAAGTTAAGTGCATTAGCATGAATAATGGGAGGTATATCCATAAATGTTTTGATAAGAGCTGCGACAATTTGTTTTTTTTTGTCGTATCTTGACAATAATTTTTCCCATGCTTCTGCATAACTGGTTTCAGAAATGGGTATATGTTTTATAATTGAAGATGGCTCCTCACCGAGCAAACCTCTTAAGTATTGAAATTTTTGAATATTTGTTATACTGGCATTATTATGCACTAACGATAAATATAAGTCTTTAAATGACATCCAGTTTTTGAAATTACCATCAAATTGCTCAATATTCAATCTGGGTAATTTAAAATTATTAGTTGTATTAACTATAGGTAATTGTTCATTAACAACTTGAGAATGTGCATTCATACTATTTATAGAAAATTTTTCAAGTTCTGATTGCAGTTTGGCTTTGGTTTCATAATATTTTGTTTCAAATTCCTCCATTTCCGAGGATTCTTCTGGTAATTGTGCATCATATTTATCAAAATCGAAATAAGCTGTTTCTAATTTTTCTAATTTATTCAATAAATCATTCTTTTGAAAAACTTGATCAGCGTCAATGAAGTTCGTGATACGTGTTAATGCAGATTTAGCTCTGCCACGTAAATTTATGGCTGTCTTTTCTAAATCTTCTTGACTCATTATTAAAATAATGAGGGAACCAAGTTAAAAAACAAAGCCAAACTGATAATAAACCAAAAATGTACTTATCTGAAACAGCTGGGCTGTAGGGTACTCCTTTATGGCGACTTTGAGACGGCGTAATTCATCAAAAGCGATGTGCGCAGGTTATCTCGCCGGTGGTGCCTCCATAATGTTGTTGTCCGAGATTCATGAAGCAGTTCTTTAGTGTTGTCAAGTGAAAATAAATTCGCACTAATATCTTTTTTGCTTTATATTAACAACTTAAAGAAACATTTAGTAAATTGAAAAAAACAAGATACAGGAATGCAGTTTCCTGCTGCGGTTGCGGGATTAACATATCCAAGTATGCGACACAGTAAGAGAAATATAAGCACCGTGTGTGCTTTACAAAAACGTAAGAGAAACTGAACTGAGTTCGTTCACAGTAAAATGTTGTCCTTGAAGTAATCAACACAAATGATTTCGCAATCCTGTGCAATCATCCACTTATGAAATGTTTAAATAAACAATGATATTAAATATTTCATTAATGTCACTTTTGAATAATGGATTAATTTAACGTTTGTAAATATTACTGTTTTAGAATAAACACTCTAAACATTCGAACAGTAATGATTTTAAATTGCCATGGTAATGACGTCCGTCCTGATGAAGAGGTAATCCTATTATTCCCATATTACTAAATTTAATATACATAGTCATAATACATTTTGTATTAATGCATTTTTGCCTCAGAGAGCAACAGCTATTGCACCAAGATCTTAATATTAAAAAAAAAAAAACTAGTTATGGTACGAACGCACCTCACTTGTCACGTTTGAGATGCAATTTAAAACTTGTTTGAATATAAATATTAGATAAATATTTTAAAATCGGTAAATCTTTTTAATTAGTTTTAATTATTTTTCTATACATTTATTGTGACTCATTAGATATTTCTACATCCCAGTCTGACTTTTGCTTTTCTAATAACTGATAACTAAGCTAAGGAAAAAAAAAAACAAAAAAAAAACATATTGACATTATTTGATGTGTAATAAAAATCTGTTATACAACTGCTCCGCTCAACAAGCGCAAAATGTTTTGACACATTTACAAATTCATTTTTCAATAAAGATATAAAATTGGAAGACCTGATTATGAAAGCGGTTTGAAATCGGACTTTTTTTTTTTTTTTAATCAATAAATTACTTTTTGAGTTATAAGCGTTTTTGATCACGTGACATAGTGTTTCTCTTTCTCTGTTGACTGTTTTTCTGCTTTCGTCGTGAAATTCTGTTAAAAATACCCACTTTGACAGTATTTCCTAAAACATCTATTGCTTTTGCCAAAAAAAAAAAAAAAAAAAAAAAAAAGGTGAGATTTGATAGTTTCTGAGCAACACATGCTATTTTTCATGCATTTCCGAACAAAAATAAATTAAAACTAATGCTACAAACTTGCCCTTTTAGATTTAAGAACAGTCTTAAGCAGTATTTTAAATTGTACAGTAATTGATCTATAAGCGTACCTCATTTTCATCAATATCGCATATATCATATTTAACAAATTGTTGTGATTACCATCGTAATGAATGGTAATTTAAAAATACACTTGTAAAGCAAACCATGGTAATTATCGCATTAGCCAGCACTTCATCGCATAGTTCTGTGTAATGATAGTTACCGATGCTAATATAATCGGAGGCAGAATCCAGTTTGTATGCTAAAACAGCACCTTTTATTTATTTATTTTTAATCTTTTCGGGCACACCCCGAAAAATGATTCTTCACCTCAGAGTGTAATAAGATAATTTCAAGGAAAGTGCAATCTGGCTCTTTTTTCTTCTATGTTTACGCGAAGTAAGAATTCTACTCGTGAAAAGTTTCGAATTCCGGTTTTCAACTGAATTATTAGTTTTAGAGGGCAGAGATTCCAAAAAACATGGTTTTAAAAAAATGTCTGTCTGTATGTGACAAAAATATTGCAGCCGATCTACCTCAAGAACTAATGCACGGAATTTGATAAAAATTGATACAGGTGTTTCTGATATAAATGGATGCTGATCAGTTTTTGGTATAAATCGCTCAACAGGTGGTGCTGCTATGCTGCATTCTTTACGATTTCCTCAACAGCTCTATCTCACCAACTAATTCACGAATTTCCATCATATTTCAGGTTTGGTTAGTCCTTGACATGAATTGATGCTGTTTTCATTTTAGTGTGGATCGCTCAACAGGTGGCGATGTTATGCTGTCTTTTTCACGATTTTAGCAGTAGCTCTAGGAATTAATGCTCGGATTTTCATGAAACTCTAAATTCAGTTTAACCTTGATATGAGTATCTTCTGTTTACGTTTTGGTTATGCTGATTTTTTCCCGATTCCCGGAATAGCTCTATTTCAAGAATTAATACACGAATTTTCTTCAAACTTCATATTCATGTAAACCCTGAAAAGTATTATAGCTGATTATGTTTTAGTATATAAAAGGCCCAACAGGTGGCACTTTTATGATGCATTTTCCCCGGTATCCAAAATAGTCCTATTCCAAGAACTTATGCACGGAATTTCATACCTTTAAAATCCTATCGATTGGCATAGATTTTCATTTAATTTTGGCATTGTGATAGCGATTTTAGAAATATTAACTTGCATGGTATAGAAGAAAATTTTGCTATTGCCATATCCGACTTGAGGGTGTATTTCGATTCAAACTGCTAATTTTCCGATTTATTTTTGAATTCCGTTTTGCTCTCAAACGCATCAAATTCCCAGATTCTCTTATTTAGAAACTACTCAAGGTGCCGTGTCTGTCAATTTTTTGATAAATGCAGAAAATATTACAAAAAATGCAGTCAAAGTTGGCCTTTTGATCACAATTAACCAAAGTGGGAGATCTGGGAACGAAAGTAAGGGTCATACTGAGAAGGTAATTGTTTATAAATCCAATTCTAATGAATTGAGCGCAAAATACATCACACGGCACCTTACACATCTTTTCAAAAATCCCCTCAGCAAGTTTCATGTTTTTACTTTAAAAATGTGTCTGAAATTGTATCAGAAAATTTCGAGCTGTTGAAAGTGAAAAACTATTTCTTCGAATACACCCTTAAAAACATGATCAAAAGATTAAAAATATAATCATACGAGAATGTTCTAATTTTCAATTATTATTATTTTTTAAACTAGAAATAATTTGTTTTATTCCCAACAATGAAATGTATTTGTTGCTTTTAATTTATTTAGAATTGTTTTCTAACAAATTCACATCAAGACATATCATATTGTTGCTTTGAAATGATACATTTTTTACTGTATCAAGGGTACGGCAAGAGGGTAGTAAAGAAGATCCTGTCTCTTTCCTGATTTTAAAATTTATAATTTATAAAAAATTATAAATTTAATTAAGTGTTTTTTCTGTTTACTTTTTAAAAAGTAAAGTTTATTGTTTCTAACTCACTTTATAATAATTTATAACATTAACCTGAAAGTAAGCTTTTTGAATAGAAACTGGAGCGGGAAAGCGCAGTATGGCACAGCAAAATAAATAAATAAATAAATAAATAAATAAAAAATAAAATAAAATAAAATAAAATAAAATAAAATAAATAAATAAAATAATAAATAAAATAAATAATAATAATAAAATAAAATAAACTTTTTTTTATTACTTTACTTGATTTTTACTATTGTTTATTTTGATATTGCTATTTCATATGCTTGTTTTTTCTTTGTCTTTTACGAAATATTCGGACAAAAATAATTTAGTTTAGATCTAGTTTAAATTACTTACAGTTAAATTGTATTTCATTTTCCAATTTTATCCTTTTATTTTTATTCTCAACTAAAAGAGAAATATCTTTCTATACTGTAGAAAAAAAAAACTATAATTCTACAGATGTAAAATAGAGATATCTGTGTGCTTACTAAAATTTTATCTGCACATAGCAGTGTCATCTAAGAAAACTATCCTAAGACAAAGACAATATTCTTTTAGAAGCAAACACCTTCTGAAAAGCGAGTCAAGGTTATATTCCAGAAAGATGACCTTGAATGATGGTTGGAGAAATGGCCGAAAGATTGACTCAAAACAAGAAAAAAAGAAAAGGGAGATTCTTAATGTCCCAATCGCATCGATAATTATCCATGTTTATCGAAAACTTCAACGACAAGCAAAAAAGATTTCCTTTCTTTCTTTCTTTTTTTTTTTTTTTTTCTTATTTCATTATAAACCGTATCACATGACAGTTTAACCAAATTTGTAACTTTTAAGCATCACAAACACATTAAAAGGTTAAAATAACCGCAGGCTGCAACTTATATTTCCTTGTAGATTGATAAGTTAAAAGCATTCATCGCTTCAATGGGACATTATGATATTTTTTTTACTACTTATCGTTCAATATACTTGTCGCAACGTCTAAGATAAAAGACATGGAATTTTCTTTTTCTCCAAGTTGTTTCAAAGTGCATGATGTGTGATTTATAAAACAAAAAAATAATAAAAAAGAAAGGATTTCGAGATTATCTCAAGTCAAGTTTAAAGTGATAAAATTTGCAGTTATGGAAACAGTGAGGCATTTTTAAAAGTGGATTTAAGATAGTTTCTTTTAAAGATATGTCCGATTGCAAATGATAATAATGTGTGTGTTGCTATGGTAAAATTTATTTAATGCTCTACATATGATTGTGAAAATTAAAATTAACGACACCAACACATCATACATAAACGGAATAGATACTTATATTTACATCGTTTAGCATGGACTTAATTAATAATACATAGATCCCCAAAAATTATCTTACTTTTGGAAATACCGTATTTACTCGTGTATAGGGCGCACGCGTGTATAAGGCGCACCCCTACTTTACAAGTAAAAATGGCGATTTCTTAAAATCTCGAATATAAGGCGCACCATAAATTTGATACGATAATGAAGAGTGACCAAAAGAATTTCAGTAAAAAAAAAGTCGTAACAAACATTACACCAGACCAGAAAACAAGACGAAAATGCATTTTTAGACTTCGGGTTGTAAGAGAATGACGGGAAGTAGGAATGAGTGACGGTAAAGAGAATTGCTAATTAGCGTTTAGATAATGTCATTAGCTCAGTTGTATAAAAAACTGCAAGGAATGAAATAAATACGCAGTAATACTTCAATTAAGTAACATTTTCCGAGTTTTAATATCTTCTTTGAATATTTTTTTGTTTCATACGTATATCGTTCGACTGCATTCAACAGTGAAAAATTATTCCGCGTATAAGGCGCACCTAGGAGTTATGCCCTAATTTTTTTGGAAAAAAAGTGCGCCTTATACACGAGTAAATACGATATCTGCATGTGTATTGATTACACATCAAGAATTATAATTTTTTATTTATTCTTACACAGAATGTATATCTTTTCATGTTATTCATAAATTTGCATCAGGGAGAGTAAGAGTAGATTAAAATAACCATTTTACTTATTTTACTGTAATTTCCATTAGTATTTTTTTTTCTGATTTTATGTTAAAATTTGTCTAAAGTATTTGTACAGATCACTCAAGACAAAAATAATTTT
This sequence comes from Maratus speculifer, assembly GCA_964019185.1. Taxonomy (NCBI): domain Eukaryota; kingdom Metazoa; phylum Arthropoda; class Arachnida; order Araneae; family Salticidae; genus Maratus; species Maratus speculifer. The sequence continues at coordinate 361,568,068 of OZ025291.1, forward strand.
CTGCTAATTCAGAAATTGATGGAGGGGTGTCTTATTCAAGATTATGTATCAAAAATTAAAGTTTGTGAATCTCGTTTAGTAAAATTATTTTGTAATTTTCATTATTAAATTAAGTTAAAACATCATTGCTAACTACATTTGGCATTTCTTCCCTTTTTAACTGTGTTAACGAGAAGTGTATCTTTATGAGCATGAACCAGCATTAGGAAATAAACTGCAGGAAAAAGCTTCTCTCAATTCCAAAACTGTGACAGAATGTTACTAAAAATTTTCGGATCATATCTGAAGCCACTTGAGGCACACCAGTGTGCCACAACATACCAGTGGAGAGCCACTGATCTACAATTTTAAATATAATGTACAACCTCATATTTTGAAAGTTATAGAGTGTGAAAATGTTTCTAATTGTAGTGTTGCTTATAAAAAAAATGAGATATTGGTCTTGCTTTTTTGTAAAGTGTGGTAAAAGTCATAATTAACAACAGAATTAAATCAAATTGGGGCCTACATTCTGAAGATGTCTTTATAGTCTACTACACTGTAAAAATAAATCTATAAAGTTACTATGATTTTTTTTTAGGAATCTGGAATTCCTAGAACTTTTTGTAACGAAAACAACAAGTATTCATGCAACTGATACACGTTTACACTGTAAATTAAAATATCTTTAAAGTTTCTAAGAATTTTTTAGGATGCCTAGAAATTTTTATATAGCTGCAACCTGGGTTATAGATAAAATTTTAGCAAGATTTTTTTTTCTTTTGTACAGCTACAAATTTTTGTAGGTTTTTTTCTTTCTTTCTTTCTCTCTCTCTCTCTCTCTCTCTCTCTCTCTCTCTCTCTCTCTCTCTCTCTCTCTCTCTTTTTTTTTTTTTTTTTTTTAAGCAGATTTTTGTAGCAATACAAAATTTAGTTTTGTAGATGTCCATATTTCTTTCTGCAGTAACATTAAAGGTTTGATACTGTTGAAGCGTCTGAACTTAAAATAATTTTTGGTAATTGTTCGTTAGTGTAAACATTCAGAATTTCTCGTTACATTATTAGATATTTTTTGACGTACCAGAACATGTTCAGGTTTTTTAAATTTCTACATACTTCCTCAATTTGGGTAAGCTTTGTGCATGTTTTTACAAATAATATTTGAATTAAAAAAATAATAACAATGATTGCTTGAAAAATCCTTAAATTTAATTTTTATTTATAAAATATTAATTTCTAATAAGTATCGATGTATCGAATATAAAAAAATAAATAAGAAAAATATCGATACATATCAAGACTAACATTGATGTGAAAAAGATATGCCGATATTTTGTTTATCCGGTATATTGATATTTACGATATAACAATATTTTTCTGTCATCTCTACATCCACTCGAGAGTCATAAAGAGACGAAATTAGACTGTCACATATTGCTCACAACTGTTACTTGTGATAGCTTATGAAGTCACATCGAATGACGAAGGATAACAAAAAGACGTGTGGCACTCGGGGACTGCCGCGGTAAAGCTATTGCATAGCATTTTTTATCAACTTATGCAATCATAATTATTTATTTACTTTTTATTTATGCAGTTTTTTTTTTGTCTTTGATGTTAATTCAAGTTATACTTTTTGAGCATGATGACCGATAACAAAACTTTTTTTTTCTTTTATTGAATAAATGAGAAATTAATATCGTTTAAAATATTTTTATTATCTTACAATACATGTAGGTTAATCAGGAATTTTTATCATTGAAACTATACGTTTATGGTAGCTGAAATAAAAAACATAAGTTTGAGACTTGATATTCTCAAAATATCTGAAAAATACCGCTTTAATGTCTGCCGAAGTCTGCCAAACTGAAACGACATTAGCCGGAGTGTTAGGTTTTTTCTCGTTACGGAATTTCTAAATTCTTTCGCCGCGCTCAAAGCCCGCGATAAAAGCTATGCAATACCTTAATAAATTACCAAACAAAATTTGGCCGCACTACGAAAATTAGATCGCGAGTTAAAAGCATTATAAATTTTCCGATCCTCACCGTGGGGGTTTAATGTCACCAAAAATTAACATTGTCTCATTAAAAATTACCGAACGAAATTTGGCCGCGCTACGAAAATTAGATCGCGAGTTATAAGCATTTTAAATTTTGCGACCTTCACCGTGGGGGGGGGGGTCTCCTGTCACCAAAAGTAACACTGTCTCATAATAAATTATCAAACAAAATGTCGGACGCTCCTCTCAGTCCACAAAACATCGAAGAATGTCCTAGGTAGTTTTAGCTGCCACCACCGATATTAATGGGTGATATCGGTCACCTGCTGTGAGGATTGTGTAAAATAACACTGACGCTGTTAATGAACTGAACTAACAGTTTATTTAAGATATAGATATGTACACAAGAAACAATATTTACAACTATTTAATATTACAACTCGGATATAGATGATCCGGTTCAACATTAAATTAACTACAATAAACGTTGGTTGTGTACCGTTCAACTTACACTTTCTTCCTCACACTCAACGCACGTTAGATACGCTTCATCAGAGATTACTGCAGAATCTCAATACACAAGGGTACTAGGCCTCACTTCTCGGCCTATAACACTATCCACCGATAAGCCTTGTCCCACGCTCAAAATATACACTATCCAACAGGACCACAAATCCTGAGCGACCTATCGGTCTCAACGCCAAGCGAGAACTGTCTAACCTCTCAGTCCAGAGTTGACCTTGTCAGAGCTCTTCCTTCCCCCAGCAGGGCCTCTTAGAGTTCCTCCATTGGTTCAATTCCGCATACCAACCTTGAGTCATGACATCTACTGTTTACACATCACTTAAATACTAAATGACAGCTGAGCCATGCCCCGTGGTCATCACTTTCATTCATCAACGAGTGCGTCATCCGCACACCTGCGCCTGGATAACCACCTGTCATTTGTCATTATAAGAAAAGAAAGAAAGGTATTTCGAAAGCTTCACGGATACACAACCCACAATACATAAAATATTCAGATAAGGAAATGTTATTCCTTTCTAATTCAGGGCAGATGTCTTCTAGGAACCTGACACCCCCCACCTTAGCGGAAAATATGCCTCTTAGGGGCTAATTTTCCCCAACCATATAATAATATTACGGAAGAGTTCAATAGTCTCTTTGCAGATTTCTTCATTCTAAATATTACATAGGCATTTTCAGGTGTCTGAACATTCTCTACTGACATCTCTACTGAACCTTATACTAATACTACTATTGCATAAACAATACACATGCTAATTTACCATCATAAACACAAAACTTAAAAAAAGATATTTACACACACACAAAAAAAAAATTAGACATGTGATGACATCCTTTAAAGTTGTCTACTATTTTGACATTTATACTGATGGGCTAGTAACTGGTTGTTCTTCCCAGCTCTTTCTCTGTAGCCTCGAAATTGCATCAGCATTCAAATGTTGAACTCCGGGACGATGAGAAATGCTCAGGTTCCAGCGTTGCAAGGCTAGAGCCCACCTAGTGAGTTTGGGCGACCTTGGGGTTGTTTCCGTGAGAAATTTTAATGGATTATGATCGGTAATGACCTCAATTTGAGATCCATAAGTCCACTTTTCAAACTTCCGCAACCCGAAGAGAACACTCCAAGCCTCTTTCTCTATCTCGGCCAAGCACGCTGAGCCCCTGACAATTTCTGACTGGCAAAAGCTATAGGTTTAAACTGACCTTTTTCATCTTTTTGAGTAAGACAACATCCTACTGCAAGGTCGGAAGCATCGGCGTGAAGCTGATATTCCCGGCCTACGATAGGTGTAGCCAAACTCGTCACTTTACACAACTCATCTTTAAGAGTATTAAATGCTTTTTCTGCCCTTTCATCCCATGGTACAGTATTTTTGACATTTCCTTTGGTTAATTCGGTTAAAGGTATAGCTATCTCAGCATAATTTGGAATATAAGATCGGTAGAATCCCATTAATCCCAAAACTGATCTAACTTCCTTTTTAGTCTTTGGTCTCTTTAAGTCCCTTATTGCTCCGATTTTCTCCTCATCAGGTGCATGAGTTCCACCCCCAATAACATGACCTAAAAACTTAGTCAATTTCTCTCCAAATTTACATTTGTCTAGTCTAATCGTAAAATTTCTATTTTTCAACTCTTCAATGACAGCCCTGACATGCTCACAATGCTCTTCCCAGGTATCGGAGAAAATGATGACATCATCAATATATGCTTCTGCATACCTCCGATGACCTTGGAGAACCTCATTCATGTCTTTTTGAAACGTAGCAGCAGCCCCTGATAATCCAAAAGGCATTGTACGCCACTGATAAGTTCCGTTATGCGTCGTAAAAGCTGTCAGAGGTTTACAATCCTCAGCCATTTTAATTTGCCAATAACCCCTCAATAAATCTATTGAAGATAAATATTTAGCCGCCCCTGCGGTATACATAATTTCTTGGGAATCTTTCATCGGGAAGGTGGGAACCTGCGTTACAGAATTTAAAGCTCTGTAATCAATACACATTCTGACAGTTGCATCTTTTTTCGCAACGCAAACAATTGGATGGCTAATTTCAGCATTCGACGGTTCGATTAGATTTAATTCTAATAACTCCTGAATCTGCCTATCCACTTCCTCTTTATAAGCTACCGGCACGCTATATAACTTTGGTTTTTTCCTTTCTACACCCGGTTTCAGATCAATACGATGTTCCCCTACTTCCGCTGGTCGTACAGGACCCATAAACACTTCTTTATTTTCCCTCAAAATGGACTTTAAATCTTTGACTTGACTATTAGATAGCCTTTTTATTTCAAACCTCTCAATATCCCGTTCTATCTCTTGATCCCGGTTCAAAATAGGAATTTCCCCAACTTCTCCAAATTCCTCATCACCTTCGAAAACAATATTAACTATATCACATTTAGCGATAAATTCTCTTATCTTATTTTGGTGCACATGCTTCCTACTCCCGTCGGCTAACTCAACAATAAACGAACGCTGGTTTCGTTTTTCTACAATAGTTGCCGGCCTTTGCCACCTAGAATATAACTTATTAGTCGAATCGGGGATTAACAGTATAACTTTATCGCCTACCTCAAACGTTTTTTCTTTTGACCTTAAATTATAATGATACGCCATTCTATTTTGTTGAACCTCAGACGACAATTTTGCCTCATTTGCGGCTCTTTCTAAGCGGTTCTTAAGTTTATCCAAGTACTCATGAATCGGCGTAGTATCTAACTGCGCTCCCTTATTTTCTCCTGCCCATGACGACTTAAGAATCGATAACGGACCCTCCGGCGCTCTACCATATAATAACTGGAAAGGTGCGATTCCCGTCGTAGAATTTGGGACTTCCCTATACGCCCATAATATAAATGGTATTTGTTCATGCCATTTTTTTCCTTCTTCCCTAATCGTATGATGTAGCATACGTTTAAGAGTCTGATTAAATCGTTCCACAAGTCCGTTGGACTGTGGATACTGTGGAGTCGAAAATCTTGGACTAGCACCTAACCTTTTCTCAAATTCTTTCGTTAAGTCGGCAGTAAAATTGGTTCCATTGTCGCAGGCAATTACATTAGGAATTCCTGTTCTCATAAATATTTGAAGTAACGCCTCACACGCGGTTTTAGCAGTTAAACTTTTTAGAGGGATCGCATCCGCCCATCTCGTATGCTGATCAATTAAAGTCAGTATATACCGATGCCCTTGTGAACTTTTAGGATCAATAGGCCCAATTAAATCAACATTAACAACCTGAAATGGAAGTTCCGGCCGCGACACTGGGGAAATAGGAGCTCTATCATTTACTTTAACCCCTCTAGTCAATTGGCACTCTAAACATGATTCACAAAACTGTTTAGCTTCTTTTGCCATTCCCTCCCAATAAAAAGAATACCTTATTCTCTGCAACGTTTTCTTGGCTGCATGATGCCCTCCAAATACCGATGAATGCGCTAATTTTAAGATTTCTTCCCTTCTTACCTTGGGTACTACTAATTGCACTATAGTTTCGCCTAACAATTTCTCTTTATGATACAATAATCCGTTTACAATATAATAATCCCCTTTTTCCTTTTTAGCTAATTCCCAAGCTTTCTCTAATTCTTTACATTCCAACTGGGATTTCTTAAACATATCTGAGTTACTAACAATAGATTCATTATTTTCCTCCGTTTCAGTTTTTTCTGGATCCTGACTTTGTACATTTTGCGATCTCGCGTCTATTACATAAACATTACAGCTATCGTTACTTACATCTTCCTTTTCATTCGAGTTATCAATAATAATTTCGGAACTTTTTAATTCTTCGGACTCTATCAACGGCTCCTCAAGATTGACACCTGACAACTCATTAATCACCTCGGGATGTAAAATTACTTGCTCATTAATATTATCAGTTACTGCGCAAAGTACTTCCTGATGAATAATATTAGTTTGCCCGAATTGCGGAATGGCTAGCGGTAGTTTAACTAACGGTGATTTAACAGCTTCACCAAATAACCCTTGTAAATAAATACTACCCGCTCCCTTTAATTTCTCTTCCGGGACTAAATCTTTATGAACAACACTAATCTCACATCCAGAATCAACCAATCCCTTTGCTTTTTGCCCATTAACACTAACTTCAATTTTCTCAAGTTAATTTAATTTCTCACCAATAACATTAGTTTTCTGCTCGGCCTTTGCCGATATTCTAGCCACAATAGCCCCATTAGGTAACTCTTGATTTTCTTTCACCATAATCTTATGAACACCTGCTTTCTGGTTTTGCCCTTTATTGCCATTATTAGTTCCCTCATTACCCACTTTATTACAAAAACGTTGGTAATAACCTCTCAAACCACACTTAAAACATTTAGGCCCTGAAGCATCATTCGTCTTCTTAAACTCTGTTTTCCTATCCGGAAAAGAATTACACTCATTACTACCATTTTGCCTCCAACCACCACTAAATTTATTATCCTCCCTCGGTCTCATTTTTTCATTGTTTACGTACTTATATTTACCTTTAAAGCTTTTATGCGTAACCGCATAAGACTTATGTTTAGCATCAAAATAATTATCACACTCTTTAGCAATTTTAGGAGCTTCTAACCATTTACCCTGGTGAGTTAAACTAATATATGCTGCAGTATCCTCATCTAGCGTACTCATTAGCTTATCAGTAACTATTAACTGGTTGACCTTTTCATAAGTGTCCGCACCTCTAATTTTACAATAGTTTTCCCACGTAGCTATTAAACGCGATACAAATAATACATGGGTTTCGTTCGGATTTCTCCTAGCTTTCCGGAAATTTTCTAAACATGCCTTCGGGGTTGGCTCATGTTCCCTTAGGACTAACTCCTTTAATTCCTCATAATTCTCCATTTGTTCCTTAGTGGTATAAATTAACAAATTATCCGCCTTATCTCCTAACATATTTAGTAGAATTTCGGCCTGCTGGTTTTCCGGTACATCTTTAGTTTGGAATGCCCTTTCTAAACTGTTGAAAAATAAATTCCATCCCTCAGTCCCTTCTGGTACTTTGATAGATAGAGTTTTAACACTTTTGATCAATTTTTCGATATTACTTTCATTATTAGATTCCCTAACATTAGAACTATTTGCCGAACCTTGAACCCTTAGTCTCTCCATTTCTAATTCATGTTCCATTCTTAATTTTTCCATTTCTAACTTTTCCTGCTCCAATTTTTCCTGTTTTTCTTCATGCTCTAACCTTTCCTGTTTTTCTAACTTTTCGCGTTCTAACTTTTCCTGTTTTTCTAACCTTTCGCGCTCTAATTTTTCTTGTTCTAATCGTTCTGCAACAATAGCGTCAGATAATTCCTTAATAACCCCCTCGTCATACTCATCACTGTCCATTATCTTTTTCTTAAGCTGAATTCTGGTATCATCTTCCGCGAATTCAACACCCAATTCTTCAGCTATCGCCTGAAGATCAACCTTTTTTAGTTTCAATAAGAAAGCCATACCTTCACCGATTGTTATAACCACCCCACAAGAATACACTGTAAAAAATATCCGTTAATATACACAAACTTTTCCCTCAAAATTACGGAATAGTTCCCCTTTTCCGAAAAAAAAACAGAAGAATTTCCGTATTTGACATTTTGGAGTCACTAATCCCGTTAAACAACAGAAGTTTTCTCTTATTTTTGTCAATTTTCCGAAAACAGTAGAGTTTAGTGGTGCCATCTACCAGCAAAATTAAAAACCTTATACTGAGTTGATGTTTTTTAAGTAATTTGCTGGACTATTTCTCAATTTCATTCTGTTTTAATAATAAAAAGCTAACGTATTTTTTAAATATTAAGAAAATAATAATAATAATAATAAAAAGTTATTAATTCTTTTTAAGTTTGAAATAGCTGAAAGGGAAAGTTCATTGTGATTTTAAAATAATTTTTAATGTATTTTTATCACACACACGCATATATATATATATATATATATATATATATATATATATATATATATATATATTAAGTGCGTTGGATATTTTGAAAAAAGTGGAAAAAATTCTTCTTTTAATTTTAATATATATATTTTTTAATTTATTCAAATTAAGAAGTTCGCACATAAAATTAAAAATATATCGAAATATATTACCGAAATTCTTATAATTTTGGCGATTACGTAAGTTATAAAAAATCAATAACTGAAATTTATTTTATAACCCATTGTAATTTTTGTTGAGTTTACCTTTGATTGTCATAAAATAATTTGTTAAAATGCACGTTTTTTTTTCTTTTAGTATGTTAGTATTTTTTAAAATAAATAAATAAATATCAATAATATTACAACAGAATTTTTAAACTTTTCCAAAAAAGAAGGAAACAAAACTCTTAATAAATTCTTTCATGCATGTAATATTTTAAAGACTAATTTTTATACATATAAGCTAGATATTCGAAATTATGGAAAGAAAATCGAAACTATGGAAAGAAATTATGGAAATTAGGAAAGGTAATTTTGGGGATTACATATGTTATAAAAAATCAATAACTGATTTTTTTTTCTATAACCCATTGTAATTATCTTTATTGAGTTTACCTTCGATCGTCATAAAATAATTTGTTAAAATGCACGTTTTTTTTTCTTTCTTTTAGCATGTTAGCATTTTTTTAAATAAATAAATAAATATCAATAATATTACAATAGAATTTTAAAACTTAGGAAATAAAACTCTTAATAAATTCTTTCATGCATGTAATATTTTAAAAACTAATTTTTATATATATAAAGCCAAAATTAATAAGTTAAATATTCGAAATTATACAAAGAAAATCTGTAAAACATTTAGAATTATCCATTCAATAGAAAAATATTATCTCTACCAAAAAAAAAAAAAAAAAAAAAAAAAAACCTGCGTTCAAAATCTTATTTTTACTTTACGAAATGTATCCGAAATAACTAAAGACATTTGAAAGGGTCGTTTGAATAATTCTGGTGTAATGGTATTACACTGCAAGCTACGACACAAGAGGCCCCGGGTTCGAACCCCATGGAAGGTATGTAACATTTCTTCACTGTTGTTTAAATTAATTGTATATAATGTGTCCCTGATATTAACGTGTCTTTGAAAAGTAAAGAATAAAAAGCACAAAAATGTTAGTCCTTGAAAAATTCTTTTAACTTTTCAAACAAAAATTTTTACATAAAGAAAAAAAACGGAAATATTTTGTGAAAAAACGGAACTATTTCTGGAATTTACGGAAATTTTTTTCCGTTAGAAAACGGAAGTAGTACTGGCGTCTAGATTACCAGTACTATTTCCGTTTTTTAACGGGAAAATTTTTTACAGTGTAGTTAAACCTACCAAATTAATATTTCCGAAATTTATAACTTACACTCTAAATAAAAAGGAATGACTATTCACTCCAGAGGAGTGCATACTCACTCTATCGCAGACTCAAAATATGCCGAACCTCTTTAGAGTGACTATTCACTCTGAGCAAAAGTGGAATCATTGACTCTTTCAAAGAGTGAATACTCACTCCTGGGAAGTGACTTTTCACTCTAAACAGGGGTCAATAATCACTATTTCTGAGGAGTGACTATTCACTTTTGCTAAAGGAGTGCGTCTTTTCACTCCTAGAAGGAGTGAGTAGTCACTTTTTCATAGGAGTGAATGTTCTTTCTTTTTTTTTTTTTTTTTTTCAATGAATTCTTTTGTTTTTATTGCAATTATGGGCACTTTAAAAGAATCGTATCTTTTAGAACTTACAATGAAAATAAATACAAGCTTGGTAAAGATTGGATTAAAATACTTTATTGACAATGTTTATTTAATTCATATTATGTAACATTAATTGAATTTTTTAAGGGAAAACGTAATTAAAGTTACATATGAATTAAATTAGATTATTGACAGAAATAAACTATTTTATTCCTCTCTTTCTCCTTGTATTTGCTTTCATTAGTAGCCCCATAAATATATGATAGTTTTAAAATGCCCATAAGCGCAAGTTATGAAACAATTTTAAAATCTTAAACAGTCAATAATTTTTTTCAGATACCCATTAAGTTTTACATATTATTTAAATAAATCCATAATGCACGTTATCTATGGTTTTTTTTTTACATGTAATTAAAATCTGTAAAATTTGTAAGTAATGAAAAATATATATTAATACAACCCGTATTTATAAAACATAAGTCATATTTAATTTCAATTTTTTATTCCCGTATATAGAGTAGATATGCATGTAATGGACACCCTTAAGGCATCTGACACTGTCGGCGAAGACACTCACGAGCTAATGCTAATCCTATGGGGCGGGATTTTTCTAATATCTCGTTTGCATTTCGACATTTTATTTATTTTATATACTTATTATGCATTGAATAGCTGAAGTTCGTCTCTATATCGCATCTTTTTTACTTTTTCGATTTCGGTCGCAAATATTTTTATAAAGTTTCTTTTACTTTCGAAACCGGTACCAAAAATGAAAGTGTTATTTAAAAAAATATCTGCAGTCAAAATTGAAAAAGTAAGAATAAACAAATATTTAAGACAGAAAATATGTTTTTAATGACTTCTGTAACTTAAGTGTTTTTATTTAAATGGTGAACGATTAAGCCCTATAAGCCCCTCTTTGACTGTGCCTTTAAATAATATTATCGGCCTCTCGAGTAGTTTGATTGCCAGATTATATAATAGACAAAACATTGATTCATTTTAAATAATAATAATAATAATAAAATGAAAAAAAATATTAAAATTTTATTAATCACATTAATATAACTATTTATAAAAGTTTTGCTGCCATTACATTTTGATATATGTAATTTAAAAAAATTATTTGATTATTTAAGTTTTCTTTTAAGTCAATATATTGTATGCACTATAAACATTCCCCAAAATTGCATTTTTAGCAATTCCTATATGAGATGTACATTACTGGAAAATAACTATTTATAAACTAAATATAATAACTAACTTTATAAATATTAAACATTAAAATTGAAACATTATTTTCCGCTTCCGGATTGTTTTAATTAAGAATATCAACAACAGTGCAAAATTATAAAATATGCAAGGGGTGGGGGGAGTTACGAAAAAAATACTAAAAGCTACATTTTTATTGGTTATATTTTTATAAACCGAAAATATTCAGGGGCGTTTATTACTAGCTTTGAAAAACATTTGTAATATAAAAAGCAGCTATTTATCTCTTTAAAAATATTTCGTTTTATATAAGTCACACTACGAACTTTTAAAATTAATGAAGCAGTTTCAATAAACACCAGATATAAAAAAGCACTTTGCTTCAATACTTAACTATCATGTTTTATTTTTAAATGTCTAGAAATACATACGTCACAAACAAAAGTTTACAACAGATATAAATTTTATAACGGAATAAAGTTTATTGTTAGATTCAACAATTTCTCAAAAATATTGCCATAAGAGAAATTCCTATTCGAATTATACATTTAACTTCAAAAAGAAAAAAAAAGTAAGTACTTTAAGATAAGACTGAGTCAGAATAATAAAATCACGTAATTGCTAATGATGTTTATATTGTATGACTTGTGTCAGCATTTTTTTTTCCTGAGGAGATAGAATGGCTGACACATAGCAAATGATTTTCTGCATAACGTGAAACTGAACTGAATATTCACGAACCTTTGGGAACAAAAATTGAAATTAAACATAACTTACCTTGATAAATAATATCCTTTTTTTCATAAATGATAATCCCTTGTTCGGTAAATAATATCCATGTACTGTGACCTCTCTGTTATTGAGTATTAATGAAGTATTATATCTTTTTACTGATTTTTTTTTCATTGTGATTCCAGAAGAAGAGATTAATCTAATATTTGGATTATTTCATAGCATACATATCGAAGCATATCATTCAAAGATCGAAATTTAAAATACGTTTGAATATTATTAATAAAACGAAATGAACGGAGATCCACATATGTGGAACCGAAGAAACGAAAGATTAATTTTAAAATGGCGGAAACGTTTTTCTTATCAGTAAAGGAAGTGCAGGACATTTCTGATTGGATGATGAGTCACTATTGTTGGCGGAGTGAGTATTCACTCTTCGAAAGAGTTGACAGCTGACTCTTAAAAAAGAGTGCGTTTTAAAACCAAATAAGCCTAATTTTTCAGGTTATATTATGAAAGGGAGTTTTTGAAAATGAAAAATTGACATATTTTGGTGTTTTTCATTATTTTACTCCATATATTGGATCAAAGTTTAACGGATTTTTTTTAAAGGTTATTATGCCGGGCTTTCACTCTCGTTGGTGGAGTGAGATATTTCACTCTCTACAACGGGGTGACATACTTCACTCTCGACAGCGGAGTGACATTTTTCACTCCTTTCTAGAGAGTGGGAAATTCCACTCTTTAAGGAGTGTATTTTTATAAATTGCACTCTAAAAAGAGTGAAAATGTCTGTCACTCTCACAAAGAGTGAGCATTTCACTCCTTCCAGTTTTAGAGTGTAGTACAGATATTTCTCCACTTATTATACTACTTAATACCATTTCAGATAATCCATGCATTTCATTTCTAATTAACCTACTGAATACTCTAATTTTTCTCAACCATTGATATCACACAATTTACTTCCAATAAAACAAAAAAGTAAAACAATAATTCGATTTGACTGCTATGCAATATAGATTCCAATATATACACTTAGATAACAACATACAACTTATATAATAACACTGATACGTTGAAATTGAATAGAAGTATTGATGTCAATCAAAAAATCCACATAAAGAAAAATTGAAACACATGCATACATAAATTTCTACAATTATCCTCATAAAATATTTCCGAACTCCATACTGGTTCTTACACTTAAAACAAATATTGTTGTAAAATGAAATGAAGTGAAACTAATTGAACGCTTAAATTAAGAAAATGAAAATATCGTCTGATTTTATTTATTATCTTTCGAAGAACTTTGACAAGTGTGTGAGAACGATTGAGTTCTCTGAATGTAATGAAGGAATGTGCCTTTTAGATGGAATTAAACTACATTTTTTATAATATATGGACTTTTAGATGAATTTGAACTTAGAATAAGTTTATCTCAACAGATGATTTTCGATTTTAATTCAAAGCTCCGCGCATCGCATAGATGCAACCCGCAAATGAAGACTTGCATGGTTAGTAAGTAATTTTTAAACTAACCCGAGTTTTCGAATTCTAACATACTGGTACCCTCGGCGGGACAGGAGTTTTGAATTTCAATTAATTTTAAATGAAAAAATGGATCTGAGTAGTTTGAAAACTCAGAGAAAAGGACTGAGAGCTGCTTTTACTCTCACGTTTAAGAAAATTGAAACTGAATTAACTAAAGAAATATGTGAAATTAAAGAACTTTCTATTCTGAAAACTCAACTGTTTGATAAATTTCAACGGATGGACACTTGTCAAAGTAAAATTTCGGAAATATTGTTACAAGATAAGGACGAAAAATTGTTTACCGAAGATTTTGAAAGTGCAGAAGAATATCGAGAAAAATATATAGAAATATGTGCACGTATTGATGAAAGGATACAGGTTTCTTCATCTCCTGGCGAAGAAGTAAAACGCAAATTTAAATTACCGGAGATCGAGCTGAAAAAGTTTAACGGCGAACCAAAGGAATTTTTATCGTTTTGGAGCCAGTTCAAGAAAATACACGAAGACGATTCTATTGCCGCTGAAGACAAGATGCAGTACCTATTCCAATGTATGGAACCGAAATCAAAAGCGGAGCGTTTAATATCAAGTTATCCAGCTACCGCGGAAAATTATCCGAAGGCTATCGATCAATTAAAACAGAGGTTTGGACGAGATGATCTTCTTGTGCAAATTTACGTTAGGGAATTATTAACCCTCGTAATGAAAAATGCCACTGCGCCTAAAATGAAAGTTGACTTAGCCTCTTTATACGATGAATTAGAAAGCAAACTTCGTGCCTTAGAAAGTTTGGGAAGAACTCAAGAGAAGTATGGAGACTTTCTCATGCCCTTGGTTGAGAGCTGCCTGCCTGAAGAAGTTCTTTTGACCTGGGAAAGAAGTCGAAATCACGATACATATTCCAGTGAAAATTCCAGGACTTTAAAAAATCTGATGGACTTTCTACGCCAAGAAGTTCAAGGAGATGAAATGGTGTTTTTAGCAAGAAAAGGTTTTGATTCTATTGTTAGAAAAAAGAACATTTTATCTGAAATTATTAGCAAACCTGATCCAGCCTCCGCCTCTGCATTGGTGAGTATAGAAAATAAAGGTAAGAAAAACAATTGCATATTCTGTGATAGGTTTCACCCCTCTAATAAATGTTTTGGGGCTCAAAAAATGTCTTTAACTGATAAAAAAAAGATTTTGTTAAAAAAGGGGATTTGTTTCACTTGTTTGCAAAAGGCTGGTCATCTGAGTAAGAATTGTAATATTAAAAATAAATTAAAATGTAATTATTGCCATAAACCACATTTTGAAATAATGTGTCCAGAACAAAATATAAATAATAATCAAGATGATTCTTTAAAATCTGAAAATTCTCTTTCTAATTGTAGTAGAAATAAAGTTGTGTACATGCAAACGCTTGGCGTGCGCATTCGATCGCAAGGTCGCCAAAAAGTCGTACGCGCACTGCTGGATTCAGCGAGCCAAAGTAGTTACGTAAGCGAGAGAATAACGAAATCACTGAAAATGCATCCTATAAGAAAAGAAATAATTATTCACGCGCTGTTCGGGGGGGATGAAACGGAACCTAAAAAACATGATGTGTTTTCGGTAGAAATCAGTGAATTAGATGGAAATAATGCGTTTTGTTTTGAAGCATTTTCCGAAAAAAGGATTTGCGGATTTGTACCTAAAATTAAAGATTATAGAATATTAAATGAATTAAAAAGAAATAAAATAAATCTATCTGATGATTTTTGTAAGGAATCTGAAATTGATCTTTTGGTGGGGGCTGATATGATAGGAAAATTATTGACAGGAAATTTAATTCAATTAAATTGCGATTTGACTGCCATAGAAACCAAGCTCGGTTGGACAGTGATGGGGAAACAAACGTGTGGCAAGAAACATAACGTTTTGACAACATTGTCTATGCACGTTAGAAATATTCCTTTGAATGAATTATGGGAACTTGAAACCATAGGAATTTCTGACCCCATTCAGAGTTTTGAAAAGCGGGAAAACTTTGATTTAAACGATTTTAAAGAAAAAATGAAAATTCTTCCCGATGGCAGATATGAAGTAGGGCTTCCATGGAAGTGTAATTTTAAGAATTTGCCCGACAATAAAGTTTTAGCTCGGAAGAGATATGAAAAAATGATCAATAAATTGAAATGTGGGGGATTTTTCGATGAATATCAGGAAGTATTTAAGAATTGGGAAAAAATGAATATTATTGAACGTGTTCCAGAAAATGAATTAAGTAATAAATGTCATTATTTACCGCATAGGCCCGTTATCAGGTTAGATAAGGAAACCACAAAAATACGCCCTGTATTTGATGCATCTGCTTCTGAGAAAGGGAAACCCTCGTTAAATGAATGTTTGTATAAAGGCATCAATCTTATAGAATTAATACCTGATATTCTTGATCGTTTTAGAATGTATCCTATCGGTATAACTGCAGATATAGAAAAGGCTTATTTAATGTTATCTGTTATGCCTAAAGATAGAGATTTTCTTAGATTCTATTTCCCATGTAATGAAGGACAATTGATTTATAGACATTGTAGAGTTGTATTTGGTGTCTCTTCTAGCTCTTATTTACTAAGTGCATCTATAATGCATCTTTTAGAAAATAGTCCTCCTGAATATAAGGAAACTGCTGAAAAATTAAAGTGTTCATTTTATGTAGATAATTGTGTATCAGGTGTTTCTAACATTAATGAAGCTGAAATGTTTATTGAAAATGCAAAGTTATTAATGTCTAAAGGGTGTTTCAATTTGCGTTGTTTTGAAAGCAATGTAGCTTGCAAGAATGTTGATAAATATTCTGGGGATACTTCAGTTTTGGGGATTATTTGGAATTTAGATAATGATTCTTTGAAATGTTGTTTAGATTTAGAAACATTAACGTGTGAAAGGAAAATTACTAAGAGATTAATTTTGAGCATTGTGCAAAAGATTTTTGATCCTATCGGTTTATTCTCTCCTGCTACATTGCTTCCAAAATTATTGCTACAAGACTCATGGAAACAGAAAATTCCATGGGATCGAGAATTACCTTGTAACATTGTGAGTGCTTTTTTGAAATGGTTGAAGAATATTGATGTTTTAAAAGAAGTAGCTATACCTCGATACTTAGAAATTAATGCTTCATCTGAACTTCATGTTTTTGTTGATGCGAGTAAAGGGGCATATGCAGCATGTGTCTTCGCTAGATCAATAATTGATTCCGATGTCAAGGTTACGCTTGTTAGAGCGAAGTCTAGGGTTGCTCCTCTCAAAACTTTGAGCATGCCGCGTTTAGAGTTAATGGCTTGTTGTATAGGTACTCGACTTGCGAGTTCTATCATCAAGGCAATAAATATGCCAGGTCTGAAAATCACATTCTGGTCAGATTCTACTACCGCAATTTGGTGGATAAAGGAACATGGGAATTGGTCGGTTTTCGTGAGCAACAGAGTCAAAGAAATTCGACAGATGTCCAATATAGAGTCATGGAAGCACGTTCCAGGAAATTTGAATATAGCTGATATACTTTCACGTGGATGTTCTCCGCAGAAAATGCTTGATTCGCGATGGTGGGAAGGTCCTAAGTGGTTAAAAGAAAATCCTGAATGTTGGCCAATTGGCGCGATTGACTGTCAGCCAAAAGATGTTGATTTAGAAAGAAAAAAGATCGAAATTACGAATATTGATCTAGCTAAAGACACACCCCTTTGGCTCTTAGATAATATATCTAATTATGATAAGATGATAAGAATATTTGCTTGGATTCTGAGATTTGTAAATAATTGCCGAAATGTTTCTAATAAGTGTAAATATTCTAATCTTACTCAAAATGAAATTGAAAATTCTGAAAAATATCTAATCCGTTTAGTTCAGAGCTGTTATTTCTATAATAAAAGGTCATTAAATGATATTGTAACATTCACAGATGATAATGGAATTTTAAGAGTTAAAACTAAAATAACTGAAAGAAATGACCGAGAATCATTTTTGTATCCAATATTGTTACCAGGCAAATGTGAATTTACTAAATTATTGATTAGATCAGTACACCAAAAGAATTGTCATGCAGGTATAAGAACAATGCAATCTTTAATAAGAGAAAGATTTTGGATAATTAGAGCTAGAAGAACTATTAAAAATGTATTGTACGACTGTATTGCATGTAAACGTTTTAAGGTAAAGTCTTTGTCAAGCGAACCAACACCTTTGCCACCAGATCGCGTTACAGATTGTGCTGTCTTTGAAATTATTGGAGTAGACTTAGCCGGGCCGTTATTTCTAAAAAATGGCGAGAAAGTTTGGATAGCATTGTTTACTTGTGCCGTTTATCGCGCGATTCACCTTGAACTAGTCAATTCGCTATCTTCTGATGCTTTCCTGCTAGCACTTAGACGTTTTATAGCTAGACGCGGTAGGCCCAGCACTATTTATTGTGATAATGGAACAAACTTTAGGGGGGCTTCCAATGAACTTTCAAAATTAAATTGGGATAAAATTTTAAAAGAAACCATGACGCATAAAATTGTTTGGAAATTTATACCTCCCACCGCAGCTTGGTGGGGAGGCTGGTGGGAAAGGTTAGTTCGCATTGTAAAAGAATTGTTAGTACGTACTTTAGGTACATCTGTATTGACTTATGAAGAATTGAATACACTTATATGTGATTGTGAATCTGTGATTAACTGCAGACCTCTAACCTATATCTCAGAGGACCCACTGGAGCTAGTACCTCTCACACCCGCTATGTTTCTTACTGAAAACCGAAGTTTCAGCAATTCGGATATTATCGAATTAGATTCTCAAAGTTTAAGGAGAAGGTTGAATTACAGAGCTAAACTTCTTACCGATTTTAGGCAACGTTTTAGAAAAGAATACCTCAGCGAATTAGTTCAAAAACATACTGAAAAATATACACGTGAACCGCGAGTGGGAGAAATAGTCTTAGTTGGGGATGATAACAAAAAACGTTTATTTTGGCCTTTAGCAAAGGTGATTCATTTAATTCCAGGACGGGATGGTAAAGTTCGTGGTGTTAAGTTGAAAACTCAGCACGGCACGGTTTTACGTCCGGTGCAGCGCATCTTTCCTTTGGAAATATATTCGAATGAAATAATTGAAATTGCATCCAAACCGTCGGGTGAAGAGAAAACTAGTTCCAGTGAGCATGATGATCATGAAAATGTGTCTTCTCCTGATAGTGTCATACTTAAGAAATATACCTCTTCTGGAAGATGTGTAAAAGCTCCAAAGAGGTTGGATCTTTTTAATAATAATTGTTATGTATTTGAAACTCTCCCCAAGTTTCAAAGGGGGGAGGATGTTGTAAAATGAAATGAAGTGAAACTAATTGAACGCTTAAATTAAGAAAATGAAAATATCGTCTGATTTTATTTATTATCTTTCGAAGAACTTTGACAAGTGTGTGAGAACGATTGAGTTCTCTGAATGTAATGAAGGAATGTGCCTTTTAGATGGAATTAAACTACATTTTTTATAATATATGGACTTTTAGATGAATTTGAACTTAGAATAAGTTTATCTCAACAGATGATTTTCGATTTTAATTCAAAGCTCCGCGCATCGCATAGATGCAACCCGCAAATGAAGACTTGCATGGTTAGTAAGTAATTTTTAAACTAACCCGAGTTTTCGAATTCTAACAAATATACTGAAAATCTTTACTTTTATTTTTACTCACTATGGCTCTCTTTTGAGCCTTTTTTTTTCCACTATGGCTCTCTTTTGGGCCTTTTTTTTCACTATGGCTCTCTTTTGAGCCTTTTTTTTTCACTATGGCTCTCTTTTGAGCCTTTTTTTTTTTTTTTTCCTCACTAGTATTGGCCAATTAAAATTTTCATTTGCTTAGAATTTTAATAATGTAACTCTTAAAATTTAAACAGTATTGCTTCATTTAACAATTACTTTAACAATAATTTAGATTTAATGCATTAATTTAGTTCACTAATATCATTATAAATAGCATATCATTATCATCTCAAATTATTATGACCTTTCTTTAAAACAATAGCAATATAGTTACTAATTCTTTACACCTATCTGAACACAATTATTTCATTGCACATAAATTACGTAGACAATTTACTTAAATTACTATCAATTATACAACAATACAATTTGGTTCGAGATGTCAGAAGAAATGAATGATCAAAACACCTTACCTTATACTTTTTTTTGTGGGGTACTCTTCTATTCACAGATAGCTCCACGATGTAGCGGTAATATGGCACAACAGTTCAGTTTAGTTCTTTCTAATAAAGATACGCACAACACTTTAGTCCACACTAGACGATATGGCACGATACTTTATCACACACTCGACGATCCGGCACGATACTTTAGCACATACTCGACGATACGGCACAACACTTTACACACATTCGACGCTACGGCATGACACTTTACACACATTCGACGATACGGCACGACACTTTTGCATACAATCGACGATCCGGCACGATGCTTTAGCACATACTCGACGATATGGCACGACCACACAAGAATTCCACTGGATACTCTGGCATTAACAGACTGCAACACGGCTCGCTGGTCACTGGTTTCCGGCGATTCTATCCCGACGCTGCCAACAATTTGTCGGACGCTCCTCTCAGTCCACAAAACATCGAAGAATGTCCTAGGTAGTTTTAGCTGCCACCACCGATATTAATGGGTGATATCGGTCACCTGCTGTGAGGATTGTGTAAAATAACACTGACGCTGTTAATGAACTGAACTAACAGTTTATTTAAGATATAGATATGTACACAAGAAACAATATTTACAACTATTTACAATTACAACTCGGATATAGATGATCCGGTTCAACATTAAATTAACTACAATAAACGTTGGTTGTGTACCGTTCAACTTACACTTTCTTCCTTACACTCAACGCACGTTAGATACGCTTTATCAGAGATTACTGCAGAATCTCAATACACAAGGGTACTAGGCCTCACTTCTCGGCCTATAACACTATCCACCGGGACGCCTTGTCCCACGCTCAAAATATACACTATCCAACAGGACCACAAATCCTGAGCGACCTATCGGTCTCAACGCCAAGCGAGAACTGTCTAACCTCTCAGTCCAGAGTTGACCTTGTCAGAGCTCTTCCTTCCCCCAGCAGGGCCTCTTAGAGTTCCACCATTGGTTCAATTCCGCATACCAACCTTGAGTCATGACATCTACTGTTTACACATCACTTAAATACTAAATGACAGCTGAGCCATGCCCCGTGGTCATCACTTTCATTCATCAACGAGTGCGTCATCCGCACACCTGCGCCTGGATAACCACCTGTCATTTGTCATTATAAGAAAAGAAAGAAAGGTATTTCGAAAGCTTCACGGATACACAACCCACAATACATAAAATATTCAGATAAGGAAATGTTATTCCTTTCTAATTCAGGGCAGATGTCTTCTAGGAACCTGACACAAAATTTGGCCGCGCTACGAAAATTAGATCACGAGTTATAAGCATTTTAAATTTTTCGACCCTCACCATGGGGGATCTCCTATCACCAAAAATTAACACTGTCTCATAATAAATTACCAAACAAAATTTGGCAGTGCTACGAAAATTGATCGCGAGTTATAAACATTTTTAATTTTTCGACCCTCACCGTGGGGGGGTCTCCTGTCACCAAAAATTAACACTCTCTCATAATAAACTACCGAACAAAATATGGCCGCGCTACGAAAGTTAGATCACGAGTTATAAGCATTTTAACTTTTTCGACCCTCACCGTGGGGGGTCTCCTGTCACCAAAATTTAACACTGTTTCATAATAAATCATTAAACAAAATTTGGCTGCGCTGCGAAAATTGATCGCGAGTTATAAGCATTTTAAATTTTTCGACCCTCACCGTGGGGGGTCTCCTGTCACCAAAAATTAACACTCTCTCATAATAAATTACCAAACAAAATTTGATACGAAAATTAGATCGCGAGTTATAAGCATTTTAAATTTTTCGACCCTCACCGTGGGGGGTCTCCTGTCACCAAAAGTAACACTTTCTCATAATAAATTACCAAACAAAATTTGGCCGCGCTACGAAAATTATATCGCGAGTTATAAGCATTTTAAATTTTTCGACCCTCACCGTGGGGGGGTCTCCTGTCACCAAAAGTAACACTGTCTCATAATAAATTACCAAACAAAATATGGCCGCGCTACGAAAGTTAGATCACGAGTTATAAGCATTTTAACTTTTTCGACCCTCACCGTGGGGGGTCTCCTGTTACCAAAATTTAACACTGTTTCATAATAAATCATTAAACAAAATTTGGCCGCGGTACGAAAATTGATCACGAGTTATAAGCATTTTAAATTTTCCGACCCTCACCGTGGGGGGTCTCCTGTCACCAAAAGTAACACTGTCTCATAATAAATTAGCAAACAAACTTTGGCCGCGCTACGAATATTATATCACGAGTTATAAGCATTTTATCTTTTTCGACCCTCACCGTGGGGGGTCTCCTGTCACCAAAAATTAACACTCTCTCATAATAAATTACCAAACAAAATTTGATACGAAAATTAGATCGCGAGTTATAAGCATTTTAAATTTTTCGACCCTCACCGTGGGAGGGTCTCCTGTCACCAAAAGTAACACTGTCTCATAATAAATTACCAAACAAAATTTGGCCGCGCTACGAAAATTAGATCGCGAGTTATAAGCATTTTAAATTTTTCGACCCTCACTGTGGGGGGTCTCCTGTCACCAAAAGTAACACTGTCTCATAATAAATTACCAAACAAAATTTGGCCGCACTACAAAAATAAGATCGCGAGTTATAAGCATTTTAAATTTTTCAACCCTCACCATGGGGGATCTCCTGTCATCAAAAATTAACACTGTCTCATAATAAATTACCAAACAAAGTTTGGCTGCGCTACAAAAATTGATCGCGAGTTATAAACATTTTAAATTTTTCGACCCTCACCGTGGGTTGTCTCCTGTCACCAAAAATTAACACTTTCTCATAATAAATTACCGAACAAAATATGGCCGCGCTACGAAAATTAGATCGCGAGTTAAAAGCATTATAAATTTTCCGATCCTCACCGTGGGGGTCTAATGTCACCAAAAATTAACATTGTCTCATTAAAAATTACCAAACGAAATTTGGCCGCGCTACGAAAATTAGATCGCGAGTTATAAGCATTTTAAATTTTGCGACCTTCACCGTAGGGGGGGGGGGGTCACCTGTCACCAAAAGTAACAGTGTCTCTTAATAAATTACCAAACAAAATTTGGCTGCGCTACGAAAATTGATCGCGAGTTATAAGCATTTTAAATTTTTCGATCCTCACCGTGGGGGGGGGGGGGGGTCTCCTGTCACCAAAAATTAACACTCTCTCATAATAAATTACCAAACAAAATTTGGCCGCGATACGAAAATTAGATCGCGAGTTATAAGCTTTTTAAATTTTTCGACCCTCACCGTGGAGGGTCTCCTGTTACCATAAATTAACACTGTCTCATAATAAATTACCAAACAAAATTTAGCTGCGCTACGAAAATTAGATCGCGAGTTATAAGCATTTTAAATTTTTCGACCCTCACCGTGGGGGGGGGGGGGGGTCTCTTGTCACCAAAAGCTACATTATCCTACCTTGTTTTATCTTAAGACGATTTTTTTCTATACACATTCTATCAGGAATTTTTATCATTGAAACTATAGATTTATGGTAACAAATAAGAAACTTAAGTTTGAGATTTGATATCCTCTAAATATCTGAAAAATACCGCGTCAATGTCTGCCGAAGTCTACCGAAGGATACCATGCCGAAGTCTGTCGAGCTGTAACGATGTTAGCCGAGTGTTAGGTTTTTTCGTTACCGATGTGTTAGGATTTTTCGCGTTACGGAATTTTTGGATTCGGTCACCGCGCTCAAAGCCCGTGATAAAAGCTATGCAATAGCTTAAAAAGACAGGCTGCTGCAGTGCGACTGTGCGATGTACACGTTCCTTTCTTTTCAGACCTTTTGAGTCACATGATGCTCAAATCCGCGAACGCAGGCCGACGAAAAGAGCATCACGTGATTCTCACGGTCCACCAGAAAAGTTAGAACGACAAACCTGTCTTTTTCGTTAACCTCCAACTGGCTGATCATTACGGTGACATCAAAATATAGTAAAAATAATTAAAGCCCGATTAATAAATACGATAATATGATATGATATAAGTAAATACGATATGATATGCGAAAATCCTTCGTAATTACTTAATCGAATTACCAATACAGCGATCGAGTTTTAAATGCGGAAAACAGAATCTGCTTACATTTTCATCGGATGCGTATCTGTTAGATGCTTTTGACATTTCCGATTAAAATTGTTTACAAAGCTTTAGATGGTTGGCCGTTGCATTCGTCATACTGACAATAAACCATTTGCCCATGACAAGAAAAGTAGTATATATTCGCTGACGAATTCCACTCTCCGTAAGCGATACCCTCTCGAAGAATGACCGTGGTGAAGTCAAGCACCTGACAAATAACAGAGTAACCGCAAATTTATTAAGTTAACTCAAACAGCTGTTCAGAGTCATTTGACACTTGTGAAACTCGAATGTCTATTAACTTCGGTAGGTGTGAAACGTTGTCAGAACAGAAAATTGTTACCGCATATAAATGTTATGAATTATTATTCTTAGCACAGAACTACTTATAAGGGTATAGGGAAGGAATGGTCTATATTATCAATTAAATTTCTGTTTTCGATGTTACTTTGACAATCGTTTAAGAAGTATTTTGGAGTAATTTGTGTTGATGATTTTATTTGTATGTATAAGCCTTTCAATTATATGAAACATATATTTTAATTTTTTTTTTTTTTTAACTTAGACTGTTTTGATAAATTTTAACTATTATCGTGGGTTAATTAAATCATGTATTTCATTGAGTAGCATTTGAATGAAGTTATTTAATATAAACAAAAATGAATCCTTTTGTGCGCATACATTTTTAATTAAAATACATTTTTGTACATGTTGAATGTGTACAAGAAATATTTAATTTTATATACAAAATAGCGAAAAAAAAATCAGTACTTGCTTGAAAATTTTTAATAATGC
Source organism: Maratus speculifer (assembly GCA_964019185.1). Classification (NCBI taxonomy): domain Eukaryota; kingdom Metazoa; phylum Arthropoda; class Arachnida; order Araneae; family Salticidae; genus Maratus; species Maratus speculifer. The sequence goes on from OZ025291.1 coordinate 361,592,839, forward strand.
AGAATATGTTTTAAAAAATTATCACAATTTGGCAACAGTACCTCACTTTTGCAAGTGAGTGACGAGTAAGATCGCAAAAGTTAAATGAAATACAGATTTAATTAATGCATGACAATGGTTAGAATATATCACAACAGTATAGAATTCAAAAGAAGTTAAAATATATGTTTCGTATAATTGAGTGCGTAAGTTTGGTTTTGGGGATTAATCTAAAATTTTAATTTCATTGGCGAAAAAAAGGGGGCGGGGAGATAAAATTTCTCCATAACATGATTTTTTTTTCATATTTAATTTATTTTAAATCCAAACTCCTTTTCGAATTTTATATTTTGTCAATATTTCTCAAACTAATATACATAATAGCATAATAATAATACATAATAATACTAGCTAATATATACATGTGACATTTTGTAATATAATATGAATTTTGTAATGTACATAATTAATAATACATAATAGTATTTTATCAATAACAAAATAATTGACTACCTAAATTAATATGCAATATGACACAGTTTACATGCACTGCTGCAAATGCTTACAAGAATAGATATTTATTGCATATAAAATCTCTGATATATTTTTTTCCGATTCTGCATTCACATATACTATGATAAAAATATGCATTAATTCTAAACCTCAAAACTTATATAGATCACAGATAAATTCAAATTAACATAATACCTTTCTGTCCTGGATTTGGACAGATGCACGTCAGAGCATAAGTATTCGTGCCGAGGTCGGTGATAAATATTTTAACACAAAAGCAATTATACTGAATGCAACTCTAAATCTGAAGCTAAACGATAGGAGACATGCAAATGTGCATAACCAAAATTCATCCAATCTTACTAATTACCGTCATTCCAGGGACACGTGCATTATGCGAGCTGCATATTTACCACGCGAAATGAATCATTGCTAAACAGTATTATATAAGGACTGTCCCTTTGGTGACCCCGCCTGTCCCTAAATAGGGGTGCCCAGGACGTATCACATTCCATTGTCCCCCGACCATTTATTTCATCAGTATTCTGGCCCAAGTGCACCCACGCCCGCAAAGGTGTGGCCCCAAGTCCTGTTCCCCATTTATTAATCTTTGAAATCGAGTAATTAATTCGGCGACCACGTTTGTGGCGATAATTATGCACGGAATGCAAAATTATAAAGGGCTTTGGAGAATGGGACACTTGACTGAAATGGCAAAATATTGAACTGGACAGGAAATTTTATAGTACGGTAATTTTTTTGTTATTTTTACAATATTAAAATAAAGTGATAAATGTGTATTATTAGCTAAATACTTTTTGTGAATACTAATATCATGTTTCATTTATTATTTTAAGAAAATTCGTTTTAATAATATTGTGAAACACAAAGATTCTATTTTAAAAATAGTTTTCAAATAAAATTATCTTTAATAATTTTTGTTAATGCTGTTCTGAAATTCAAAGAAACTATTATATGGCATATTTTTAAATTCATTTTCTTTTTTCCGAAACGTTTGAAATAGGCAGGTATTCTTATTAAGAGACTATGTAAACACTTTTCCGTTTGTGTAGCAAACGCGAAAAATTGTTCAAAAAGTGTTGTGGAAATTGTCATTTTAAACTGAATTTTCCACGAAAGGGAAAAACAAACGCGAGACATGTGAAAAACTGATTTTCATGTGACCAAAATCGCTTGTAATTTTATAAGTAATTTATCTGTTTAAAAAAGGAAATGTAATTTCGATTCCAAATCGCTTCAGTATTCAAGTGTATCATTTTTGTGCAAATGTGTCAATATGTTTCACGTTTGCTGAGCAGGTAATTTCAGAACCGATTTAAAAAATTTAACTTTGATAAATCGAAGTTTAATATTCTAACTTTGAAGATTGTAAAAGCTACCATGTAAGTATAAATGCATACATATTAGCACATAAAGGACTGAGCTCAAATTCAGAACTTTCTAACATATTTATTCACCCCCCTCTCCCCCTCAAACTCTTAAGTTTAATATTAGAATATTTTTCTCAAACGCATAAAAATGTTATTATAATCCTAATTTTGATCTCGTCGCAGCAAAATTTATTAGTTTTTTTGTTTTTGTTTTTGTGCCCTACATAATATTTTTTTACCTACATAATACCACAGAATATTTTGGAAAACGTTCATCATATATTGGTAAGTGTTAGGATATAATTTTTAAAACATTGCAAATTTAAGTCTCGAATTTTGCTTGAAATTGTAAAAGAAAATTGTTATAACAATACCCATTCTGAACTAATTCCGTTGCTTTCCTTAGAAATTTTACACCACTGAATGTTTGTGACAAACTGTTTATATCGTGTTAATAATGTGTAACTTTCCCTGTTCTTATGAACAAATTTATTTGTATAACAATGCAACTTTTTTAAAAATTACATATTTCCGAAACATAGAAAAATCCAATTTTATAAATAGGTTTATTAACGATCTTCACTCCGACTAAATTTATTTCACAGCTTTATTTCTTAAAGCACATTATATAAAATTTAATAACCAAGATCGGAAAGTCGACATGATTTTACATTTAAACACTTATAAATTACCATTGTAAAGTCAATACTTTTGCTATTTTTCAATGTAATCTATCTATTTGAGGATACGATTAATCGAGTAATACAGAAATCATTTTTAGGATTTTCCTGGTTTCTAATCAGAAATTAATCGTAATTATTGTGTCTACATGGTATTACCCTTGAGAACGAGCCAAGTACCACAATATCCATTATTATTCGTTATTGTTCTAATATTGATAACCCCTCTTGTTTTGTTTAAGTTTGTTATATATTGGGTTATTCTATATTCATTGTAGATGTGCAATTGTAGGTATTATGGTTATATACACTATATTGCCATTGATTATGGGACACTTGCGATTTTAGACATTTTACTAAATATTTAGAAAAATACATGAGGAATCATCTCGAAACTCTTAGTGTATAAATATAATAGTATACGTCATACATCTCCGTGAAGATTTTTTACCGAAACTCCATAGGGGACCGTCAACAAATTAAAAAAGAATGAATATCTTTTGAATAATCCTGTCAAAACTAATGTAGCAAAAGCGCTCAAACTCTAGATTATGATTGAATGCCGTATTGTAATACACTGCGTTCATTTTTATGCAAATAGCATGCATACTCGCAGAGTAATTAAGGTTTTTATAAAAATGGTCCCAAATTTTCCAAGTTTTTCCCTTATAATTTTCAGAGTTCTTAATATAAAATAATATTTTTTTCAGAAAATATGACAAACAACATTGCACACAGTACCCTGTAATCAGAATTAAAAAATAATAAAAATTGTATGAAAAATGAGTAGGTTTACTAAATAATTTTTTACTGCGCATGCGTCAAAGATATCAAAATTTCATTTGCATATTATGTTAACTAAATGTACAGAGTAACTTTTGTAAAAGTCTCAAAATCATAGCTTGAAAATTCTGAAAGTAATCGTCTATAGAAAAAGGACAAAATCCGTTGTTTCCAAAATGAAGCAAAAAAATGAGGGATTTTATCCAAATGTAGTAGTACATCCCGTATTGTATATTCTATATTGACACTAATCAATGAATATATGGATACAACCCCTCTTGTTTTTGCTTCATTTTGAGAATAACGGATTTTCAACCTATTCAATTGACGATTATTTTCAGAATTTTCAAGTTATGATTTTGTGACTTTCACAAAAGTTGCTCTATACATTTAGCTAACATAATATGCAAATGAAATTTTGATATCGTTGACGCATGCGCAGTAAACAATTATTTAGTAAACCAACTCATTTTGTGTACAATTTTCATTATTTTTTAATTCTGATTACAGGGTACTGTGTGCAATGTTGTTTGTCATATTTTCTGAAAAAAATATTAATTTATATTAAGAACTCTGAAAATTATAAGGAAAAAACTTGGAAAAATTTGGGACCATTTTTATAAAAACTTTAATTACTCTGCGAGTATGCATGCTATTTGCATAAAAATGAACAAGGCGTATTACAATACGGCATTCAATCATAATCTAGAGTTTGAACGCTTTTGCTACATTAGTTTTGACAGGGTTATTCAAAAGATATTCATTCTTTTTTAATTTGTTGACGGTCCCCTATGGAGTTTCGGTAAAAAATCTTCACGGAGATGTATGACGTATACTATTATATTTATAGTCTAAGAGTTTCGAGATGATTCCTCATGTATTTTTCTAAATATTTAGTAAAATGTCTAAAATCGCAAGTGTCCCATAATCAATGGCAATATAGTGTATTTAATTTATCAATGGTACTAACATTATGCTATTATATTTTATAAAAGAATGTCACATTTCTGTATATATCTATAAAAGTACACTTGTAATTTTGGGGCTTTTCAGCAAGTAAGCAGAGTTGGAATCAGGCACATTTTTGAGCAAAAAAATCGGAGTCAGAGTCGTTAAAATCAAGCCGATTCCGAATCTGACTTTTTTGTTGGACAGTTTGATGTGAAATGTAATCAATTATATGTAATTTTAAAAGTATAAAAGGAATCATTATTTTTACTTTTGGATTATATCAGGGTAATACAATTAAAGCTTATCCAATAAACTGGACGGTGTATACATTGTATAGATTTTAATTAAAACTTCTAGTCGATCCCGAATTATTTTTGAACTAGTAAAATTTTCTTCTTTCCCATAAAGCATGGTGACGTCACTGCGACTTTGTGACCATCGATTGCCGATGTGACGTCACGTGACGTCGATGTGAAGTCACAGTGACTAAAATGTGAAGTCGTTACGGCCGTTTTAGAGCTCGTTTGTGACGTCACATTGTGAAGTCACGGTGTGACAAATTTGTAAAAAATGTGCCATTTGTGACTACTTTGACATTAACATCGTGACGAAACTGTGACAAATGCGACGTTGTGACAAAAGTGTTTTTTTAAAGTAAATAACAAGTTTTGAAGCATTTTTATAATTTTCTAAAGATTTTTAAGAAAGTCACATCTCAGCCGCAATGTGACGTCTCTGAGTGGTGGCATTTTGATCACAGATGTGATGTGACCACAGTGACTCACAGTGACGTGAATGTGAACATGCATGCTATGAGAGTTATTTATTGTCTTTTACTATCAAAATTTTTCTGCTCTAAAGAATGGGACGTGTAACGGTGTATACACTGTAAAAAAAAAAAAAAAAAAAAAAAAAAAAAAAAAAAAAAAAAATCTGTGAAGGTACTAAACATTTTCTAGGAAACTGGGATTCCAAGAACTTTTCATGTAACGATAACAGGAAAAATTTATGTAATCGATTCTGAAACTTGATTTTTTGCTGTTACCGTTACAGGAAAAGTTCTTGGAATCCCAGTTTCCAAGAAAAAGTTTAGCACCTTTGCAGATTTTTTTTTACAGTGTAGTACGTGTAACAGTTTCGGTTTTAAAGTCCACGAAATTCTGTTTTGTTTTCTTTTTTAGATTTCGATAGTTGGATTTTTCGGATTTGTGGAACGTAAAATTAAAAAATTAGTAAAACGGTTTTTCTTTTTTTCTTGAAGCTCTACTAAGAATGAATTAATCCGGTAACTACTTACTTACCATTTCTACTGAATTAATACCGTAATGGTGAAAATTTTGCTTTATGTCTTTGCACCCCCTCATAATTTTAATCAGCAGCAACACTATAGTATATTGCCTGCCTGGAATCGGAGTCAAACTCCTTAAAATTTCCGGAGTTGGAGTCATAAAACATGAAAAAGACACACTGTAAAAAAAAATTCTGTAAAGGTACTAAACATTTTCTAGGAAACTGGGATTCCAAGAACTTTTCATGTAACGGTAACAGGAAAAAACCCATGTAATCGATTCTAAAACTTGAATTTTTGCTGTTACCGTTACAGGAAAAGTTCTTGGAATCCCAGTTTCCTAGAAAATGTTCAGTACCTTCACAGAATTCTTTTTTTACAGTGCATATATAGGATATTGGTTTGCAATTCGACAATTAAGTTAGATTAAAACAAAAATATTCGTTTTTAAACATTAGCTTATCAAATATAAAAAATCAAAAGCATATTTTAAAATTTCTAAATAATATTAACAAAAATATTTTTGCTCTGTTCAATAAAATAATATTTGTAATTTTTTCTATACAGAAGCTAAGATATGTGCAATCACAACAGATGGTCAATGCAAAGAGACAATAAAAACATTCTTATTATATATAAATCCATTAATCGTATTACAATATATGAATCATTGAATTTAATAACTTATAGCACATTTGAACATGGAGAGAAATAATAAATAATTAAAATGAAAACAAATGGAATTTGTAGAACCAAAGCAGAATCTTCAGGTCCCAAATATTTTGGAACTACAAATGAAGTGTGTGGTTTCATTTTCGTATTTGCCATGAAAAAGCAAAACAATACGAATTTGGGACTAACAACAAATACAAAACCAAAAACAAATGAAGAAAAGGCATAAAAAACAAGGCACATCAAAACTACCAAATTGGATTATATATGTATATTATTATTATTTTTTTAAGGGAAATAAATAGCTTCCTAATATTATATGTTTGAAGTGTGTCTATACATTTTAATAACATTCAACGCATTCAGTTATGTCTCTTCTCCGAAAAAAAATATCACCCATTTCCCACGCTAAATATAAACTAAAAAACGCATCGCTTGCTCACTGATATACTTCACAAACTTATTCAGCAAATTATTTTTATTTAAATTAAATCAATCAGCATTTCAAAATATCACGAGTAAATTGCAATAACATAATTATCGCCAAAAATCTCTCAAGCCTCGTGTAGAAATCTAATCCGTATATTTGACAACGAATTAAAAAAAAAAAAAAAAAAAAGTTCATTAAAAAGTGTGAAAATTACAATTTAATCCGGGAAAATAAATAAGATATAAAATAAATGATACAATTATTATCCAGTCTGAAACGGTTTATTTATTCTCGCATCTCAAGTTAAACAATAAATTTACGAATACAATAAAAATAAAGCGGAAGCCAATCGTAGAAGTTAATTAAGGTCTTGAAAATTTTCTTTATCAGATGTTTATTTAAATTTTTTGTGCTTGTACTCTTGAGTAATAAGAAAAAAGTTTTTATTACTAAAATAATTTCGCTTTGATTATACTACATGTTCAAATTACTTTTGCTGAAATTAGAATAATGTTTTCTCAGCTGAGTTTTCAAGAATATTTAAATAATAACTTATTATATGTTTTTGCATAATGGTGATACAGTAATAGAAATTCTCCACACAATTTCAAACTTTCATAAAAATATGTTGATCTAAATCATTTTCATGTTTTTTTCCCCTTAAAAAAAAAAAAAAAAAAAAAAAAAAAAAAAAAATGAAAATTTTTAAGAGCAGGGAAGAGGAGGTAGGGGAAGTAAGACTACACATAAAAGATTTGATGAATTGTTCAACACAAGGGTCACAGAATTCTTAAAAAAAAAAAAAAAAAAAAAGGCGATTTTTAACATTTAATATATTATAAAATGTATATGATTTTAAAACACAATTTTTAAAGAGGTGAAAGATAAAGTAATATTCTTTACATTTATTTAAAACATAACAAGATGGAGAAATAATAATAAAGCGGGTTTCAAACTGTCAAACATTTCTCTAGAAAAAAATTGGTATGACGGCTTATGAATAGCACAGCAAAATAAATTTTGCATCTAAAATAAAAATTATGGTGTCTGATTATATGTTAGATTGTAATAATTAACCTAAACCTAAATAATTTTTTATTTAAATAGTTTTTATATTTTAATACAAAATTGTATTTAGTTAATACAAAATTTTGAAATTTTAAACAGTTTAACAATTTAATATACAGGGTGAGCAAAAAGTCCGTAAAAACTTTAAAAATTCATAAAAACCGAAAAAATAACCGAAATGAAAAACGGTTTGCAGGGTTAGTATCTATAGGTCACGGGGATTTTTTTAAGACATGGAAAAAAAATAATTCAAAAAACAGCCAATAGGTGGCGCTGACGTACCCAAATCAAAGAAAAGATACCCAAATAAAGAACAGAATGTTTCCTCAAACCGCCGAACAAGCTTTATGAGGCCTGCCGCTGCCGCTGTTAAAGACCCCTTTCCCGTCCTCAAATCGTTTTGAAATCGGAATTTACGCAAAGCAATAGTCGCTGATTCCTTGTTCATGTAAAATAATTTCACCAACAAAGCTTTGTCCTTCGCAGTGAGCATCCTTGGTCAAGTTCACGGCTCACAACGGTGAACTAGTTGTGGATTAGGAGCGCAAGCTCTTATAACCGGTTCATTTGCATATTTCCGCGGAAATCGCAAGTACCAGCGCCATCTGTCGGCTGTTTTTTGATTTGTTTTTTATTTCTGTCTTAAAAAAATCCCCGTGACCTATGGATGCTAACCCAGCAAACCGTTTTTCATTTCGGTTATTTTTTCGGTTTTTATGAATTTTTAAAGTTTTTACGGACTTTTTGCTCTCCCTGTATATATATGTGTGTGGGGGGGGGGGGATTTTAATTGAATAACTTATGATTTAAGCAAAACTGATATTCTTTAAAATATAAAAAAGGTTTAATAGACATAAAACATATATGTAACATTCTAATATAACAGTAAAACTGAATAATAGATAGTATGATCAAGCTTCCCTGAGCTTTGCCTTAAAAATCGACAAAACTCGCCATCCTGAAATCTATAGAACACCTCTTTCTTTCCACGCATCATCACACGAGTCTCGCTTGGGATATCTCGTTCATTAAATCATTGAGTTTATTATAGGTTATTGCTGAATACTCCATCCTTTATTCTCACATATATACATATATATATTGAACAAACAAACCGAAAAAAAAAAAAAAAAACTAGGCTCGTTTAGGCAGATATTCATGAAACACATCTTTTTAAAACTCCATGAAAAAATATTCAGACATTTTTGAGGTATTCTGCGCACTATGTCTAAAATATCATTTTGAGAAAAATGACTTAAAAATTTTGGAAACGCCATTTTATCTCTGATTATAGGTATAATTCGATCTACTTTAATGGAAATTTCAAGGAAACGAATGCTATATCAAAATATTCAGAAAAGATAGGAGTTTAATATATCAAAAATAAATAAATAAATAAAATAAAATAAAATAAAATATCTAAAGATTTAATTGTCTTGAGACTGCTCTGAACAAGAACAAAAAGGTTTTGACACATTTATCAATTCAATTTTAACAAAAAGCTATAAAATTAGGAGGCTTGGTTATAGAAGCAATTTAGAGTCAAACTGTGTTTTTCTTTTTCTTTCTTTCTTTCTTTCTTTCTTACTTTTTTTTTTTTTTTTATATATAAATAAATTACCTATTGAGTTATAAACGATTTTGATCAACTGACGAAGACTTTTTCACCCTTCCTTGAGTGGTTATCCTTTTTTAGCTAGGAAAGTTTCAAAACCTGACTTTGACACTCTTTACTATTCCTTAAAAAAAGAAAGAAAGAAAGAAAGAAAGAAAGAAAAACAACCTTAACTGGTTTAATCTACACAATATTACATTAATAAAGTCGTGCATGTGACATATGAAATTGCATTGAACAGCAATACCCAATGGCTTATACCTATCTTATCCATGTATATGAATGAATACATAGAATAATTTTCTTTAAATTATTATTATTATTATTATTTATTCTTATTTTCCATGTTTCTTATCAGATAACTTGATGTCATTTTCCATGTTTTAGTAAGAATAAACTGTCCGTTATTTTACCAAGTATCAATTTCTTTTCCTTCGCGGTATACGTTACTTTGAACGGCGAATGTTTCATTGTCATGAAGATCGGGGGTGGGGGGGAGTCGCTGACGAATGGGTCTTGCGACCTCCTGGCACGCGGGCAGCCGTGTTCTCGTCAGTGATCAGTGTTGACAGATCACAGTATAAAATTACGGGGATGTGATATCACATTCACATCTGAGAGAACGTTACAAAACGATGTCGACATGTCAGCCTGTTTTGTTGGGGGAAAACGTCAAGTATTAACGGAAATAATCTGATATACTTATTCTGGACAGTATAACTTATCTACATGACATGGATTTTGAAAAGAGTGTTTAATGGGTTGTGGTTATGAGGTGCAAAATATTAGTTTCATTTTTAATAATTATTTAGTTAATGTTGTTTTTTATAACTATAATAGTTATTAATAACACGAGATATTCAAATGATTTATAGTTTATTATTGCTAAACATTGCAGTATAGGCTATGCATCATTTGAATATATTCGCGTTTTTAATCAACATTTTAAGGTGACTTGGATGTTCGATTTAATTTATTTTAATTGGAATTAAAACAAAAACAGTGCAAAATTCACCTTATTTACTAATTTGACAACACAAATATACACTTAACTGTACATAAATTACTTAAAAGGTACACTAGAATACTTATAAAAACTTTAAAAAACTTTAAAACTTTAGTTTCTCTCACTGACGAAGACCGAGTAAGTTTGCGGTTGAAAACGTTCTGAACTTTGAACATTTTAGAGAACTTTAAATGTATTTTTAAAGTTTTTATAAGTATTCTAGTGCACCTTTTAAGTAATTTATGTACAGTTAAGTGTATATTTGTGTTGTCAAATTAATTTATTTTGTTGGGGAAATGTCAAGTATTAACGGAAAAACCCTGATATTTTTCTGTACAATAAATTACCAATACGACAGGAATTTTGGAAAGCGTATCTGATGGGTTACTGCTTTGAAGTGAAAAATCAGATATTTTGATTTTTAATAATTATTCAGTTAATGTTATTATAACGATTATAATTATTAAAAACATGAAAATATTCAAATGATTCAAACTTTATTATTACTAAATATTTTATTAATAAATAAACAATGAATCATTTGAATCTTTTCACGTTTTCAATTAACATTTTAAGGGAAATTTAACATTATTTTATACAAAGATTTTTCTATATATTTAACGATATAATAATTATACTTTAATGAATACATTATAATAGTATGCATTATATAATATTATGTATGTAATATAATAATAATATGAGGACATGAGTATAAAAACTCGCCTTATTCAAAATTTAACCCGTTCCGATCATGCGTATATGCACCTTCAAAAATCGCACACAACTGCTTTTTAACACCCAGTAAAAAAGAAAAGTAATATTTGTTTTCTTTAATTTAAGGGTGTATTCGAAAAAACGCTTTTTCACCTTCAACAGCTCGAAATTTTCCTATACAATTTCAGAGACATTTTTAAAAGTAGAAACATGAAACTTGCTGAGGGGACTCTTGAAGAGGTGTATAAGGTGCCGTGTGATGTCTTTTTACACTCAATTCATTAGTATTTGATTGATAAACATTTACCTTCTCAGCATGACCCGTTTTTTCGTTCACAGATCTCTCGCTTCGGAAAAATCTGTTCAAAATGCCGTTTTTGATCGCTTTTTTTTTTTTTTTTTTTTTTTTTGCAATATTTTCTACATTTATCAAAGAATTGACAATCACGGCACCTTGTGCACTTTTTAAATAAGAGAATCTGCAAGTTTGATGCGTTTGAGAGCAAAAGTGAATTCAAAAATAAATCGGAAAATAAGCAGTTTGAATCGAAATACACCCTTAAGCAGTTTCGTCATTTTTTAATTAAAAGTAACTTAAAAAAGAAAAAAAAGGTACCAACTGAATAAAATTTGTGCAAAAGCCGTTGGTTCCGAGAGGGTTAAAAAATCGAATTTTCTCTATCAATCTTTTGTATTGATAAACCATCTTTCAAAAAATTCTACTATCTGAAAAAAGAGTTACATAGAGAGAGAAAATTAGTTTTATCGTATGTTTCTGACCCGATAAAAACTTAGTGAACAATGGAAAGCTAATGGATGGAATCAGGGGTTTTCGCGTTTTCCCGAAATTTGATATTTTAATTAGAGCAAATTTTGAAACTCTCATCTCCATGCATATAATATATAATATTATAATAATTAGTTAATACTAATAATATCTTTTTCCTTCTGATACCCTCTAGCAATAGTGCACTAACCCTCTAGCAGCCCTCTATTATTGTACATTTATCATTACTAATCATAAAAATTGTCTAACTACAATGAGAATGCACATTACAAAATTCATTATATTTATCCTAATGGAGATTAGTTTACTTATTTTTATTTAAACTAAATGAAAACAAAAAATATAAGTGCACATTTTCCACATTTATAAATTTTAACCATTTTGATAAAAACCAAAAGCGTAGAAATTTTAATGGTGTTCTCAACTGCTCCGCTCAACAAGCGCAAAACGTTTTTACACATTTACAAATTCATTTTTTTAACAAAAAGTTATAAAATTGGAATGCCTGACTATGGAAGCGATTTCAAATCGAACTGAATTTTCCATTTTATGATAATCAAATTACCTATCCAGTTCTAAACTATTTCGACCACGCGATCACCCGTTCTTCGACCGTTTTTTCTGCTTTCGTCGAGAAATGTGCTCAAAAACGTTAACTTTGAAGGCTTTTTATAAAAAATCTATTGTGTTAAAAAAAAAAAAAAAAAAAAAAAAAAAAAAAAAAAAAACAGAAAAATGAGTGCAATTAAACAGTTTCTGAATAATAACACCTGCCATTTTCATGCATTTCCGAACAAAAATAAATTAAAGCATGTGTCACAAAGTAGCCCTTTTTGATTTAAGAACATCCTTAATAAACCATTTCTTTATGATTGCACACACTGGTTTTTATAAATGAACTTTCAAACTATTAATTAGACATGATTCAACTATTTCTATCTTGTTCTCCGTTTACCATTGCCATCTTAGAAATGCTTTTGCTATCTTCACTGTTCATTTAATACCTTTTCATGTTCCCGACAATAAAGCATCATAATTGTTTTCTGCCGGCTTATAAAAACAAAATGGGAAGGGAGAAAAAATGTCATTTTTGTCGGTTATATTTTTATCTGGTATATTATTATTTTTTTATGAGAGCAAATTCTATTTAATAATAATTCAAATGCATTCTTTGTCACTAATGCGTTTTATAATAACTTTTTAAGAGGAAAAAAGTAATAGTCTAAATGGGGAAGAAAGAAAAAGAAAGAAAGAAAAGAAAAGAAAGAAAAAGAAAACAATTTCTTCATCTTCCAAATCTTTTTTTTTTTTTTTTTTTTTTTTTTTTTTTTTCGCCGAAATTTGGTATACGTGGTAAATTTTGCTGAACGAATATTATTTTTTATTTTGCTGCTGGTCATTTAAACAAAATTAAAAAAATCTTGAAACTGATCTATTTATTAATTAATAGTGATGCCATTCTATAATTTTTTTAGAATCTGTATAAAAGTTCATATTCATTATTTAGCAATTTTCTATAAAGCATTTACTTATTTAAAATATGTTTTCAGCAATTTTTTAAGGAAACAAATTCTCCATGCTTTAAAAATCAGGAAATAAATACAGTTGATTTTTTTTGAAAGAACAGTTATTTCCTCTAAAAGATTAGTCTGTTCTCAAATCCAAAAAAGTTAGTTTCTGATGCATTTCAGATTTCTTTTTTGTTTGGAAATGGATGTAATTGGCAGGTGCCCTTAACTAGAAAGTATGTAATTGAATTACGCTTTCCCTTTTTCTGTAAAGTTAGAATATATTTTCAGAAAATACTGTCAAAGTGGGCTTTTTGACTTTAGAACCGAATCCCCCACCGGCAGCACGAAAAAGGGAAATAATTGTTGTCACGAGAGACGATTCACTTATAACTTGACACGGAATTTTTTAAATCAAAAAATCGAAAGCGCTATTCGAAATCTAATTGCTTTTATAATCAGGAATGCTAAATATATGTATTTACGTTTAAAAATGAGTCTGGAATTTTTGAGATGTTGAGCAGGAAATTATGTTAAATTCACAAAATCTAATTATGGATTGAATAACTCTTTGCTTGGTACATGCAGGGCCGTAGCTAGAAGTGAACAATAGGGAGGGCTCAAGAGACTGTAGGGGGGGGGGGGGTCATAATTTTTTTTTCTTCGTCTCTCTCACGCAGAAAGATAAATTAGTACATATTCACATTGTAGGTACTATGTTTCTTATTAAACAGTTGTAATAACTTCATTTTATGCTAACAAAGTATATGATGATGAAAATTTCGAATGTATAACTAGCGCAAAATTAAACATCATGTTAGCTTCATATGTACAAACAGGATGAGGGAGTGTTGAAACACTTATTTTAGATATAATTTAGTAATTTTGCAAAACAGTGAAAGGGTCTCAAAACTAAATTAGATTTTGAACAGAATTTCATTTGAATTTTTGGAACAGAAATTCATTTAGTGACCTTGGAATCTTTTCCAGGGGGGGGGGGCTGAGCCGCCCTTAGCCCCCCCCCTTAGCTACGGCCATGGGTACATGTACACTTATACTTAATCTCTTTGGTCCCTGGTTTCCCATTTGGGGACTTCTGTTCTTTTACTTATAAAAACTAAAATGTCCGATTTTTTTTTTTTTTTTTTTTTTTTTTTTGGCATTTTTACATCACTTCTTAATAGCTGAAAGTTTTTTTGCGTTGAAAGCGAACGAATAAATGCCTGCATCTAAGCTGAATCCCTCATAAAATAAATGTTATTTCCATCTGAGTTTGCAAAATGTCTAAAAATTCCAAAAGACAATGTGATCTAGAAAGTGATAAATTTTCATAAGTATTTAACTTAAATCTTTTTCAGTAAATTTTTTCGAAGATTTGTAGATTTTTTACGTGTTTAAATCTTTTAAATATGTGATTGCGTTAATTTAGGTTAATGGTTATTAAATTGATGTTTTAAGAGGGTTTTAGATCCATATCGCCTAAACCTAAAGGATCAATTTCAGAAAGGACATTTTTTCTTTCATTTACAATGTCATTTAGTTAGGGAGAAAAAAAAAAAAAAACGATGAAGTATTTGTACTATTATTTTAGCTTCGGAAGTGTAGAGGTTAAAACAAATGATAAACCTTTCTATTACTTTTTTCAATATACAAATATTTAACTACATATAATTTTTTAAATAAAACAGATTTTTAAAAATTTTTTAGTGAAATAATTAAATTTCTTCCTCAAATATCCCACAACAACGACTTGTCAATAAAAGAGGTCTCCAAAATTTCCAAGTGGGTGGTTATTTTCCCGAAGTATAGTCATTTTCTCTCTCTCCAACATTTTTCCTAAATTGCGTCACGGAACTAAAGTCTTTTTACATACCGTGACACTGCCAAGAACAACTTCCATGCCCGAGTTTCCGAAAGTGTGGTGTGTGATAAATTGCCCAGACATCAAACACGATCCAGATGTGATCGATGCGCAGCTGTTGGGCAATTAAATCAAAATTTCTGACACTGAGCTTCCACGCGCTGTATGCTAGTTTAATAATTAAAATTTTATTTACGGGCAGTTTCCGGTAAAACAAAGATGAAATAAAATGTGGATTTCTTTCATGGTGGCCAGTATAGGAGAAGAAAAAAAAAAAAAAAAAAAAAAAGATGTACTTCTTACAAGACTTTGTCCAGAATTTTCTCGCAGGGTCCTGTTTTAGTATTCATATTTGTACGTTTTTGTATTCATATTTATTATTACTAAATATTTTAGTAACAGTAGACTATGAATCATTTGAATTCTTGGTACTACTCTGTTATCCCGTCGACCAAAATACTATCGCCAAATTATAAGATTAAATGCCAATAATGGATGATCGTGAATGTGAATTCAATGGCATTAAATACAATACACGTGTTTAAAACGTCATTAAATGATTTTTATTTCTACTTTTTATTTGTATTTTTATTAATATTCTACTAATTATTTGTTTTTTTATTATTTAAAATAAAAATTACGTCAATATGTATAATTTGGCTGTTAGTTCGGCGATTTGTATAATTTGGCGAAATCGATCGTCGGGATAACAGAGTAGTACCGAATTTTTCTACATTTTTAATTTACATTTTAAGGAGATTCTCTCATAAAATAAATGTTATTTTCATCTAAGTCTAAAATTGTCTAAAATTATCCAAAAAACTGTGCGACCAAGAAAGTGATAAAATTTCACATGTATTTAACTTAAGCCGTTTTCAATAAAATATTTCGAGGATTTGTAAATTATTTAATTGTTTAAGGCTTTTAAATTTACCATTGCGTTATTTTAAGTTAATGGTTATTAAATTGATATTTTAAGGGGGTTCGTAGTTTTAGATCCATATTTTTGAACCTATATTACTAAGGGCCTAAATGATCGATTTTAGAAAAAATATTTTGTCTGTCATTTACAATGTCATTTTATTTGGAAAAAAATAAAACAATGAATAAGTATTTGTATTATTATTTTAGCTTTGGAACTGAAGAAGCTAATACAAATAATAACCCTTTATATTACTTTTTTTTTTCTCAATATACAAATTTTTAAATAAAACAGATTTTAAATTTTTTTAGTGAAATAATTAATTTTCTTCCTCAAAAATATCGCACAACGACGACTTGTCAATAAAAGAGGTCTCCAAAATTTCCAAGTGAGTGGTTATTTTCCCGAAGTATAGTCATTTTCTCTCTCTCCAACATTTTTCCAAAATTGCGTCACGGAACTAAAAGTCTTTTTACATACCGTGACACTGCCAAGAACAACTTCCATGCCCGAGTTTCCGAAAGTGTGGTGTGTGATAAATTGCCCAGACATCAAACACGATCCAGATGTGATCGATGCAGCTGTTGGGCAATTAAATCAAAATTTCTGACACTGAGCTTCCACGCGCTGTATGGGTTTAATAATTAAAATTTTATTTACGGGCAGTTTCCGGTAAAACAAAGATGAAATAAAATGTGGATTCCTTTCATTGGTGGCCAGTATAAGAGGAGAAAAAAATTTACTATTTACAGGGCTCTGCCTAGAATTTTAGCGCAGGGTCCTGTTTTAATATTCATATTTGTATGTTTTTGTATTCATATTTATTATTACTAAAATTTCAGTAACAATTGGTTATGAATCATTAGAATGTTTTTATGTTTTTAATTAAGGGTGTTCGTTACTGCTCCGCTCAACAAGCGCAAAAGGTTTTGACACATTTACAAATTCATTTTTTAACGAAAATGTATAAAATTGAAATGCCTGACTATGGAAGCGATTTCGAATCGAACTTATTTTTCCATTTTATGATACTTAAATTACCTATCCAGTTCTAAGCTATTTCGAGTACGTGATCACCCCTTTTTCTTCTGCTTTTCGACCGGTTTTTCTGCTTTCGTCGGGAAATGTGCTCAAAAGTGTCAATTTTGAAGGCTCGTTATGAAAAATCTATTAAATTATCAAAAAAAAAAAAAAAAAAAACAACAGAAAATTGAGTGCAATTGGACAGTTTCTGAATAACAACACCTGCTATTTTCATGCATTTCCGAACAAAAATAAATTAAAGCATATGTCACAAAGTTGTCCTTTTTGATTTAAGAACACCCTTAACATTTTAAAGTAAATTTGATGTTCATAGATTTTGTTAAGGAATGTGTATGATGAAATGATTTTTAGCTCACCGGCTATCAAAAGCTGTGCCCGCAAGTTCTGTATGTATGTATGTAACGTGATAACTCATGATAAAAATATCCAATTTGCTTCAAATTTTGGATGTAAGTTGATTCTGATATAGCGTTTTCCTGATTACTTTTGGGAGTTCATTACATAAATAAAGAGAGGGGGGACGAAAGGATAATCCACCTCCTTAATTTACATAAAAGGGTTTTTCATGCATAATAATCGGATTTAATTTAAATTTTAGATGTAAAGTTATTCTGATAAAGCGCCTTCATAATTAATTTTGAGTTATCATTGGTTACCCCCTTAATTTAGATAAATGGATTTTTCAATCAGAAATTTTGGACATAAATTTATTCTGATAAGACGTTTCCTTAATTTGTTTTGGGGATTCATCGATTAAGTATAAAGGGACGAATGGATGACCCACCTCCCCCTTATTTTAGGTAAATTAGTTTTTCATACAGAATTAAAACATTTGCTTCAAATTTTAGATATAGATTCATTCTGATAAGGCTGATTAGTTTTGGAAGTTCTTTTGTTAAGCATAAAGAAGAGTAAGTACAAAGTTCTGCTCCTTTGTCAAAATAAACTGTTTCAAATATCAGTTTCATTGATAAGAAGTTTTATGTTCAAAAGTGTTAGTAGAAATTTATCTTTCAATACTCAAGGCATTTCTTAATTTTAAAAAGACAACTTTTACATAAGTTTAAATTTATTTTTCTTCAGAAATGCTTGAAACTAGCAGGTGTTGTTGTTCAGAAACTTTATCTAATCGCTCTCATTTTCCCTTTTTTTTTTAATGCAATAGAAGTTACAAAATATACTGTCAAAATCGGCCTCTTGAACCGAATTTTTTGACGAAAGCAAACCAATCAACGGAGGAAGAAAAATGCAATGTCAAAACGCTTATAACTCAAAAGTTATTGATCAAAAAACAGAAAACACAGTAACATTCCAAATCTCTTCCACAGTGAGGTCTTCCAATTTTCAATCTTTCATTTGAAAAACGATTTTGTAAATGTGTCAAAACGTTTCGTGCTTGTTGAGCGGAGCAGTTGAAAACACCCTTAAAGGTGTATTCGAAAAAAATGAATTTCCACCTTCAACAGCTCGAAAATTTCCG
Organism: Maratus speculifer; assembly: GCA_964019185.1. Lineage (NCBI taxonomy): Eukaryota > Metazoa > Arthropoda > Arachnida > Araneae > Salticidae > Maratus > Maratus speculifer. Next base: position 361,611,534 of record OZ025291.1, read on the forward strand.
ATACATTTTCAGACTCATTTTTTAAAGTAGAAACATGAAACATACTGGGGTGATTTTTGAACAGATGTATAAGATGCCGTGTAATGTCATTTTCCCGTGAATTTATTAGAATTTGATTTATAAAAAAATATTTTCTCAGTTCCATCATTTTTTCGTTCCCAGATCTCCAGGTTCCTGTTCAAATTGGCAACTTTGACAGCATTTTTTGCAATATTTTCTACATTTACCGAAAAATCGACAAACACGACACTTTATGTAGTTTCTAAATAAGAGATTTTGAAAATTTGGTGCATTTGAGAGCAAAAATGAATTTAAAAATAAATCTGAAAATAAGCAGTTTGGATCGGAATACACCCTTAACTACAGGCACAAATTCCTTTACTCCTTTCTAGATTTCTTCCTGCCGGCGTCCAAAGGTCGCAGCTAAAATAATTCGCGTGAAGAAATATTTAGTTCGTCTTCCAAAGCGCTCAATATGTAAACACGGCGACAGAGCAGAAAAGTGTAGGGGGTTTTGAAAGAAGTGAAAAAAAAAGGTACCAGTCATGGCCGAGATCACGCAAAGTGGCGTGACTGAGGGGCGTCGAAGCCATCCCCACCGTGGGAATTATACTGTTCGAGTGCCGTATGGAATGGGCTTTTGATTTCATTTGGTTTTGCTAAAGATGTTAACTGGGCGTTATGTGATGAGATTGCGGCTCGGATTTGATTTTTAACAACGATTTCTGTCTTTTGGAGTTGTTTGTTTATCTCCTGCGATATAATGTCTCCTGTGATAGAATGATATTCTAGATTTGTTTTGTGTTCCGAGATTTTATTTTGGAATATTAATAGAGCGTCGTCTTTTGAAGTATTTGAGTTTTATAAAGTTGAAACTTTATCTTTTTTGGTTTTAAAAATAACGCTTCGCAGAAAAATTCAGAATGCTATGAAAGATGTATTTATATTTCCGATCGGATGTATTACTTCAAGGAATTGCAGGTAAATAATTATATATTATATTTTTGTGTTTACTTTTTATGTGCGATTTAAGAAATATTTATAAATTGATAAAGTTTTTAATTTTTTAAAGAAAATATATAACATTCGAAAGGGCTTTCGATTTCATTTGGTTTTGCTAAAGATGATAACTGGGCGTTACGTGATGAGATTGCGGCTGGGATTTGATTTTTAACAACGATTTCTGTCTTTTGGAGTTGTTTGTTTATCTCCTGCGATATAATGTCTCCTGTGATATAATGATATTCTAGATCTGTTTTGTGTTCCGAGATTTTATTTTAGAATATTAATAGAGCGTCATCTTTTGAAGTTTTTGAGTAATAAGTGAGTTTTTGGGTAATATATGATAAGTTTTTAGATAAGTTTTTGAGTAATAAGTTACACATTACCTTTTTTTTTTTAAATATAACGCTTCGCAGAAAATTTAAGAATGCAATGAAAAATGCATTTATATTTCCGATCGGATGTATTACTTCAAGGAATTGCAGGTAAAGTATTATATTACACTTTTATATTTACGTTTTATGTGCGATTTAAAAAAATTTTATGAACTGATAAAGTTTTCAATTTTATTAGAAAATATATACCGTTCCAATGGATTTTTGGTTTCGCTAAAAATGTTAACTGTGCGCTATGTGATGAGATTGCGGCTGGGATTTGATTTTTAACAAAGATTTCTGTCTTTGAGTTGTTTGTTTATCTCCTGTGATATAATGATATTCTAGATCTGTTTTTTGTTCTGAGATTTTATTTTGGAATATTAAGGGTGTATTTTGATTCAAACTGCTTTTTTCCGATTTATTTTTAAATTCATTTTTGCTCTCAAATGCATCAAACTGGCAAATTGTCTTATTTAGAAAGTACACAAGATGCCGTGACTATCGATTCTTTGATAAATGCAGAAAATATTGCAAAAAAAAAAAGCAATCAAAAACGGCATTTTGAACAGATTTTTCCGAAACGGCAGATCTGGGAACGAAAAAAAGGGTCATATTGAGAAGATAATTGTATATAAATCAAATTCTAATGAATTGAGCGTAAAATGACATCACACGACACCTTCTATGTCTCTTCAAAATCCCCCCCCCCCCCCCCAGCAAGTTTCATGTTTCTACTTTTAAAATGTGTCTGAAATTGTATCAGAAAATTTCAAGCTGTTGAATGTGGAAAAGCTTTTTTTCGAATACACTCTTAATAGAACAGTACTTGAGTTTTATGAAGAGGAAACATCACTTGTTTATGGTTTTAAAAATAACGTCTCGTAGAAAATTTATGAATGCAATGAAAAATGCGTTTATATTTCCGATCGGGTGTATTACTTCAAGGAATTCCAGGTAAATTATTATGTTGCATTATTATATTTATGTTTACTTTTTATGTGTGTTATATAAATATTTATGAACCGAAATTTTTTTTAAACTTTTTTAAAGGAAATGTGTAACGTTCGAGTGGCTCTAGGAATGGGTTTTTGGTTTCGTTTCATTTTACTAAAGATGTTAACTGGGCGTTATGTGATGAGATTGCGGCTGGGATTTGATTTTTAAACAACGATTCTGTCTTAGATTTGTTTGTTTATCTAGTTTACGAGTCTCTGTGATAATGATGATATTCTAGATCTGTTTTCTGTTGCGAGATTTTATTTTGTTACATTAATAGAGCGTCATCTTTTGAAGTTTTTGAGTTTTAATAAGTGAAACATTGCTTTTTTTTTAAATTTTAAATATAATGTTTCGCAGAAAAATTAAGAATGCCATATGAAAAATGCATTTATATTTTAGATTGTATGTATTACTTCAAGGAATTGCAGGTAAAGTGTTATGCTACACTCTTATATTTACTTTTTATGTGCGATTTAAAAAATATTTATAAACTGATAAAGTTTTCAATTTTTATTAGAAAATATATAATGTTCGAATGGGTTTTGGGTTTCATTTGGTTTTGTTAAAGATGTTAACTGGGCGTTGTGTGATGAAATTGCGGCTGGGATTTGATTTTTAAACAACGATTTCTGTCTTCGAGTTGTTTGTTTATCTCCTGTTCGTTGGGAAATGTGCTCAAAAACGTCAACTTTGAAGGCTTGTTATGAAAGATCTATTGTGTTTTTTAAAAAACAGAAAAATTAGTGCAATTAAACAGTTTCTGAATAATAACACCTGCCATTTTCATGCATTTCCGAACAAAAATAAATTAATGCATGTGTCACAAAGTTGCCCTTTTTGATTTAAGAACACCCTTAAGTATAATAATACCTGTATATCCTTGAAAGTATTTGTTGACCGCAGTGAGTTGACTATTTTGAAAATATCGGATGTATACCGAAAATATCTGATGTTTTTGATATTTTCAAAAATATCATGATATTTATTAACCCTGTCTGACAATTGGCGAAGCGACGTTGGAGAGGGGGGGGGGGGGAGCTGGTTTCGTTGTTAAAAACTCTCCCAGAACATTTTAAAACTGAAAAGATGTATGTAAATTTCCCTGTGTTAATAAGAAAAAAATGTGACGCGTAAAAAACAAAGCAAAGCAAACATAGGATAACATTTTACTCTTCAGCTGTTTCAAGGCTTCATTATAAAGTCTCTACACATAAGAGTGTATTCCAATCTAAACTGTTTATTTTCCGATTTATTTTTGCTCTCAAACGTATCAAACTGGTAAATTCTCATATTTAGAAACTATAATATATAATGTGCCGTGCTTATTTATTTTTTGATAAATGCAGAATCTATTACAAAAAATGTTGCCAAAAGTAGCGTTTTGAACTGAATTTTCCAAAGCGGAAGATCAGTGAACGAAAAAAATTGTCAGACTGAGAAAATAATTGTTTATAAATCAAATTCTAATGAAAAGAGAGAAAAATTAAAACACATTGCCTCATCTGAGCAAGTTTTCTGTTTTTACTTTTAAAAATAAGTCTGAAAAATATCTGTCTTTAAAAATATCTCAGAAAATTTCGAGCTGTTGAGAATTGAAAAACATTTTTTTCGAATACACCCTTAATACAAATTTATTGAAATAAAAAACAATAGAATGTGACTGATGATATTATTTAATTTTTTTTTAAAAAAGTGACATTCAATTTCCTCCTTTAAAAAAAACTTGAAACATTGTAACTTTTTGTAATACATTATTCCCATAAAGAAATTAAATTGATAAAGACTTCCAATATAAAATTCATTATTTGCTGCAATAATTAATTAGTTAATTATTTTTATGGTGAAAGAAAAAATAACAGTCGATGAAAACAATGCTCCCGATGTCTTTTTATTTTTCTTTATTTTAGACTTTTCATTTTTCACTTTTGATCGATTTCACCAGAAATTATTCAAAGCTGCTTTTTTTCTGTCTTCTTTTCTCCCTTTTCATGTCTCGCAAGTAACTTAAAAAATTTACGCTTGTTTTTATCGGATTTCTTTGTTTTTGTAAAACAAAGGAATGCACATAAAATGAATTGAAATTGAAATAGACTCAGGTATCGCGTTTTTGATTTATATACACTTTAGCTTCTTTTTTGTATAGCTATCAAGTCCTGTATTTTATTTTTTAAAGAAACTTATATGTTATTCCATCTTTAAAATAGTTCAGAAAAGACCTGTAATATGATTAGACGATAATAAGTTTTTCTTTTTTTTTTTTTTTTTTCTTAATGGATATATTTTCTACTTATAAATTCTGTTTAACGGTGTATTCGAAAAAATGCTTTTCTACCTTCAATAGCTCGAAATTTTCCGATACAATTTCAGACACATTTTTAAAAGTAGAAACATGAAACTTGCTGAGGGGATTTTTGAAGAGACGTATAAGGTTCCGTGTGATATCATTTTACGCTCAATTCATTAGAATTTGATTTATAAACAATTATCTTCTCAGTATGACCCATTTTTTTCGTTCACAGATCTCCCATTTCGGAAAAATCCGTTCAAATTGTCGTTTTTGATTGCTTTTTTTTGCAATATTTTTTGCATTTATCAAAGAATCGACAATAACGGCACCTTGTGTACTTTCTAAGTAAGACAATTTGCCAGTTTGATGCATATGAGAGAAAAAATGAATTTAAAAATAAATCGGAAAATAAGCAGATTGAATCGAAATACACCCTTAAGGAAATAACTACTCAAATTCACTGCTCAGCAAGTGCAAAACTTTCTGAAACATTTCGTGACATAAAAGCATAAAGCAAAGATAACCCTTACGGTCGAAGCGATTTGGAATCGAAATAAGTTTTCCATTTTTTGATAAATAAATTACTTCTCCAATTATATGGGATTCTTATCACATGACGACAATTGTTTTCAACTTTCTCGCGCTGGTTCAAACACTCACTTTGAGAGTATTTTGCGAAATTTTTCTGTCTTTACCAAAAAAAAAAAAAAAAAAAAAAAGGAAAGAAAGAAAAACAACACTCAATTATATAGTTTTTGAATAAGAACATCTGGTCTACTCAATAAAAGATTGTAAATTGTATTAGACTAATTGAGTATAATCAATATGTATTTAAAAATGTCTTCCTGCCAATTGACTAAACATTCCGATGGGTTTTTTTAATATTTAAATTTTTCATGTAACCAGTTTCACTATCACTTCCACAAACTATGAACTTATTCTCCACTGAAGAAAATAACTGTAAATAATGTGTGCAATAAACTTTATAAACTTTGTCTGTTCGTAAGGTGGGAGATGTCTAATGTGCCTCGCTGGGTGGGGCTAGTAGAGCTTTAGACATTGGGTAGGCCTCCTCACCTAGCTGAACCTTGTTTGTTTGGACATCATTTTTTACTTTATTCTAAACGCATAGGAAAGTGTTACATAATCTTCACTGGATGCATGATTTTTCGTTCTTGTTTCTGCTTCTTTTTTATTTATTTATTTTATCGTACTAATGCAACATTGCTGAAATTTTTTCTTTCCTATTTTAAACATCATCAGAAAATTAAATATATGTCACATTGAACCTAAAACATTTGTCTCCCACTTTCACCTAACATGTTTATGAAAAACTATTCTATCGCCTTTCGATCAAAAGACAACGTACTAACATTTTCACTATGCGGCCACATTACTCTGGGGGATGAACCTTATCTCATTCGAAATTGTCCAGTGGATTAACGACATCGGATAATAACAACCTGCAACGTCCCGTTGACACGAAGAATCCCAACTACCCCTTACCTTAGTAAACAGAAATTATCTCCTTTCTCGGTCACTGTTAGATATTGGAATACAGATATGGCTCCGTCGAGTGCCCTATTCGGCCGTGGCCATCAACTGGGGCCATTCCCTGGGTGATCGTAACCCCATCTTAGTCCAGCTTGGTTAACAAGGAAAGGAAAAAAAAAAAATCATAGAAAGAAATGGAAACCCGTTAACTATGTCGGTGAAATGAAAGCTACTTTTGGAGGATAGTCTCTGGAGTGTTGCTTTCTCATTGTACTATGTCAGCTTCTAGTACAGGTGATGTTTTTTTTGTTTGGAGATATATATTTATTTTTGTTTTACTCTGTGGTATTGTTTTCTTCTAATTTTGAAGCTTTTTCAGTGGTATTCGAATGCGTACTGATATTGTTATGATATAAATTTTCATTATTTATGGTAGTTTTTTTTTTTTTCTTCTCTCATTGTTTATTTCCATTACTTCTGTTACCTATCTCCAAGTATTCCTGAAGATGCTCAAGATAAATGGGAAAAAAAATATTAAGCAACTATGTATACATATGTTTTTCTACTACGTTCTTCAAAATTCTTTATCTATTTTAAACATTTTTATGTATAAAATACATATGGTTAAGACATAAACTCTATTTTATTCATTTTAGATTTATGTAGATTGTCACCTCCCAAATTCTAATGTTAAAAGTAGATATGTTTAACGGAGTGATTGTGGTAATTTACCCTCATTTATTTGGTTACACACAAAATCGAAAAAAAAAAGACACATTTTTATTATGAACGAAGTACATCTAGCTAGAGAAAAAAACATCGTCAAGCAATTACAATTTCAATACGTCAAGCAATTACATGAATTCATTTTTGTCACATCCTCTGAAAAAAAAAAAAAAAAAAAAAAAAAAAAAAAAAATATTTTGTTGATTTTGTGCCTTTTGCTTGAAGAGTAAAAAGAAATATTACAGCTGAACACGAAAATTTTGACGAAGGGAGAATTTCTCCAAAATAATTTACGATTTCAGTTGTATTCTAAATTAGAAATCATTTTATCTGCGCTTTTTTCGCCAAAAACTCTGTGGTCAGTTGTAATTATTTTTATTTCTTTTTAAAGGTTTTGAATCAAAGCGTACAAAATGTATTCTCTTCAGTATATATAATAAAGAATACACTCCCCAAACTGTCGTTAGCTTGAAAAAATAAACAAATAAATAAATAAGAACTAAAACAATTAACTTATCTTATTGTTATCCGGATTATAAAATTTTATTTTATTTGTTTTTGGTCGGTCGTTTGCATTGGGAGTCCATTTTTAGGTGCGTTCGTTATTATGTAAATACATAGCACCTATAGTTTTCGTTCAGTCCGCCCGTTTGTCCGTCCATCTGTCCGTTTGTTCGTCTGCATATAACAATCAGGGCCTGATTAATGCACGGGCCTCCGGGGCCTCGGCCCTGGGCCCACAAATTTCAGGGGCCCACAAATTATGTGGTTGATTTTTCTCCTTAATCAAGTATTCTTCAAATAATATTGTTTTATAAAGTATGAAACGTAAAACTTAAATATTCTGAATGACTCAATAAAAATTTTAGAAGCTTTTAACTTAGGTACTTTTCTGTAAAAGTTCTTTTCATTTTGAGAGTACCTATGATTTTCAAAATTTACCGTATGCAGAAGATCAAGTTTGGGGAAAATCCCAAAAACTACATACTGTGTCTATTGGATTCAATAGAAAGGAGGATTTTACAATGTTAGAATTATAGTTTAAAATGATTACTTGACTGTTAGAGAAAACACAAAATTTATGATTTTGGATAAGGCAAGTTTTGAAAAAGACATCCTCATTTATTTTGCAATGTAAACTGTGGATCATAGATGCTTGTGAATTATATAAATACTTATTTGAGAAAATGGATGATAATTCATTTTCTTGATTATTCGTGTAAGTTAAATTTTTTTGTAAACTTGAAACTTTCACCTAAACAACTTTGTCAAGTTATCAAATAAACCTGCTTTTTTCTGAAGGTGTCACCTAAAATGGGGATGTAGGGGGGGGGGGGGCAACTTTTTAACAGGCCCTGGGCCCAACTTCAGCTTGATCGGGCTCTGATAACAATGCAAAAACTACTGAACCGAATCGTTTGAAATTTAAAATATATAATTATTACATAATTTTATCGAGTCATTTCAAATTTTATGAAAATTGGATGCATAGATCAATTACAAGGACAATTAAAAGCATTCTATTACATTACGGTCAATGGGGGGAAAAGTTTAAAATTTGAAATACACGATTATTACATAATTTTGTAGAGTCACTTCAAATTTTATCAAAATCGGATGCATAGTTCAATTACAGGGACAATCAAAAGTATTCCGTTGCATTGCGGTCAATGGGGGAAAATGTTTCAAATGCATTTTAATGGTGTTACACGCATTCGACCATAATAAAATTGATATGTATCGATAAAGTACATATTATAATATCCATTTTACATAATCTGTGCTGCAAAGATCATTTGCTATTGATTTACAAGGCCACACAAAGGCATTCCATTACATTATGGTATAGGGAGAACATTGTTTGGTGTTCATTTTAATTGTAATTAACTATTTACAATTTTATGAGATTGATATATGAGAGTGATATTTTTAAAACTTCGTTATCGTACGAACGCACCTTATTTGATACGCTTCACGTGCAATTTCCAACTTGTTATACTTGTGTGCTGTTCACGCCTTGCCATCGTCACCAAAAGATGGCCGCATAGCGTTGCCAAACTAGTCTTCTAATAAGTCCTTCTCAGTTTTGCATATATTGTTGTAAAATTATTTTGAAAGTGCGGCGTTTTTGTCCATAAGTTACCACTGGATCTGAGAATTTTCTTCAGTCAAACTCTGTTCTAATTTTTTTCGCGCAGAAAAAGGTGGATGTGCTTTATGCATCAGGTGTGCATTAATCCGCGACTAAGATCATCTTGAGAAGTCCATCAATATCGCTTATCTTCGAGACACCGCGGCGAAGAAGTAATTGAGGCTCCAACAGCTGACTGTAAACATGCATGATAGTATAAATTTATGATACAAGTTTCGCAAAGCTAATATCTGACGTATTTTTTCATTTATTTTTGTTCGACAACATTTGAAATTGGCAGGCGTTCTTATTTAAAAACTATATAATTGAAATACGTTTCCCACTTTTCTTGGTAAAGCCAAAAGATCGTTTAGAAAACAATGTCAAGTTACTTCTGGACCTGAGAATTTTCTTCTGTCAAACTCTATTCTAATTGTTTCGCGTAGAAAAAAACAAAAAAGGTGGATGTGCTTTATGCATCAGGTGTGCATTAATCCGCGACTAAGATCATCCTGAGAAGTCCATCGATATCGCTTATCTTCGAGACACCGCGGCGACTCTTTTTCCGACCAATCTTCTATATAAAAGGATGCCGGGTAAACGAGATCGTCTTCTAGAACACGCTCCTTTGCATGATAAGTGGAGAAAGCAGCGGCATTGAAGGGGGAGGGGGAACAAAATAATTTCTGGCGATAATATCGGACCCTACGGCGCAGAACAGTAGCTGGAAAATGTCACGCACCTTCACTTATTACACACTGCATTAAATGTCCTGCAAAAAAACCTTGCATCCGGGTTGGTCGCGGTAATTGTTGTCATTGCTTTGTGACCTGCGGGTTCGAGGTACGCCCCTTTTCTCTTCGATGACGAGACAATTTCGGTTTTTGTTTTTTTGCCGTTTATTTATTTGTTGCGTTGTTTTCTTGTCGACTCCTCTCGTTAACGTCTTGTTAAAGACGCTGTTCACTTTTTCTTTTATCATCGAGTTCCTTTTATTTCACCACTTTTTGATAGCAAATAACTGAGATTGAGTGTGGTGAAGAGAGTGCATGATAGACATATCACGGTTGGGAACAATAGTTCATTTTTGTTTACGAGTGAGTAAGGTGTGTATTTGGCCTGGGCTAATCCCTTGCAGTCTATTGTCTTGTAGTGCATTAGAGGTTCTGTAATTTTTTCCTGAGTCTCCTGAATGTGTTTGTGCTCACGACTTTTCTCCTCTCTTAGAGCGGCTGAAATTCCACTAAAAAAGAAGTAATTGAGGCTCCAAGAGCTAGCTGATTGTAAACATGCATGTTGCCATAAATTTATGACAGAAACTCCACATGCTACGAATTTAAAAGTCCAATTTCTTTTTAAGCTCAGCGTTTGAGAAGAATGCACCATTTATGTTATTTTTAAAGCTGTTCTCGAATCCAAAAAATCTACTATCTGATTTTTTTTTTTTTTTTTTTTCCCGGTAACGCTTGAAATATGCAGGCGTTCTTATTTCGAAACTATATAATCGAAATACGTTTTTCATTTTTTGGTAAACGCAAAAGATCGTTTAGAAAGTATTCTCAAAATTGACTTTTGATCCGAATTTCCTGCAAGAACAGAGAAAAACTGGTTATCGCGTTACAAAATCACTTATAACTCGATAAGTAATTTATTTATCGAAAATGAAAAAATCAGTCGATTTAAAATCGTTCAATATCTATGCCTGCCAATTTTGTGCGCGTACATCTAAAAATGAGAGGCGAATGTGTCGGAGAGTTTCGCGTTTATTGAACAGGAAATTTGAAAACAGTTTTAAAATATACAGCAATCGATTTTTACCCATATGTAGCAATTTAACAGAAACTTTTTCGAATGTCCCTGTAAACTAACCATAAATGCTACGCACTTCATTTCAGATAACGAACATGCCATAGTTAATCTTAATTACATACAACAATTTCATAACAATCTGCTTATATTTACTTGGGTACGGACGAATAGACAGACAGATGGGCAGATTGACAGACAAACCGAATTTGTAAACCCTTTTCAACTATGTCGGAGAGTGTTAAAAATGACTGGCCTAAATTTAAATTGCACAGAATTTTACCGGTAAACAATTAAATTAAATCACGGCATTCACCCTGTATATCTGGTTTTTCCGCAGTGCACAGTTCAATTCAATGAAGAAAGAAGGTTTCGCGCATCAAGTAATTTAAAACTAGGCTACTCAGAAACAAAATTTAAATTCTCATGATGTTCAAATCGTGAAATAATAATGCGAAACAAGTGAGCGTAAAATCTGAATAAGTTGCCGATTTTTCATAATGATTCTGAACCTTGTTTACTTCTGTTTCTTGAATTATTTTATAATTGTAAATTAAAACACAAATAAATGTTTTCTTCTAAAAAAATAAATAAATAAGTAAAACCGTTAAATTTTTACGATGTTATGTGCATATTTCATTCATACGCTATACGATACTTTCATTTTATAATTGCAGTTTTTATTCACTCTTTAATCTTATTGTTATTTAAAGTTATTTACAAATAAGAATTAAGTTATCATAATGTTTAAATAAATAAAAAAAGAGACGTAGAACAAATGTGCTTAAAACCTAATTAAATTGTGGAATTTTCATAAAATAATGATTCTAAACCTTGTTTCATTTTGTTTCTTGAATTAATTTATAATCATAAACTAAAATTCACTAAAGAATTCTAAAATCAATATTATTATTATTATTATTTATGTCTGTATGCGCATAATTTATTAATAAACCATACAATAATCGTTTATATCGTTGTATTGCATATCTGTAACATACAAAAAAAAAAAAAAAAAAAAAAAAAAAAAAAAAAAAAAAGTGAAAGCTATTTAGCAGGGTATGAAAGACGATTTTCTTTGCGGCTATTGTGACGGCAATGGTATAGTTTTTCATGCTAAACTTTTATTTCACATTTAAACTATTTCACATCATTAGAAAAACATCGCAAATTTTGTAAAATTAAAGAAGTTCAAAAGTCGTCTTTTACAAAGGTATTTTCATATATTTCACTATTTTGTATTAGGAAACCGATATTAATGAGAAGCATGTATTTTTCTGTTTATTGCTGATGTGTAAAAAATTTCCTTTAGTCACCTTTTTTGTATTTTTGTGTTCTAAATTTGTTATTATTGTTGTTTTACATGCTTAAAATAATGTATTCTAATATCTAAATAAACATTTTTACTAACGGAATTGTTTAGTCTCAAAGGGTTATGTTTATAATTGCAAATTTTATTAACTTTTTTAAATATCAGAATACACATTTTTCCAATCGAATTTGTTAGGTTACAAAGGGTTAATTTTATAATTGAAAATTTTATTAACTCTTTTTAACATCTAAATAAACATTTTTTCAATTGGAGTTGTTGAGTGATAAATGGTTAATTTTATGCTTGCAAGTTTTATTCATTTTTTCTAACATCTGAGTAAATATTTTTCCAATCGGATTTGTTAGGTTACAAAAGGTTAATTTTATAATTGTAAGTTTTATTAACTCTTTTTAACATCTAAATAAACATTTTTTCAATTGGAATTGTTGAGTAACAAAGGGTTAATTTTATGATTGCAACTTTTATTTATTCTTTCTAACGTCTGAGTAAAAATTTTTCCAATCTGATTTGTTAAGTTACAAAAGGTTAATTTTACAGTTGCAAATTTTAATAACTCTTTTTAACATCTAAATAAACATTTTTCCAATCGGAGTTGTTGAATGACAAAGGGTGAATGTTATGATTGCAAGTTTTATTCAATTCTTTCTAACATCTGAGTAAATATTTTTCCAATCGGATTTGTTAAGTTACAAAAGGTTAATTTTATAATTGTAAGTTTTATTAACTCTTTTTAACATCTGAGTAAACATTTTTTCAATTGGAATTGTTGAGTAACAAAGGGTTAATTTTATGATTGCAACTTTTATTCATTCTTTCTAACATCTGAGTAAACATTTTTTCAATCTGATTTGTTAAGTTACAAAAGGTTAATTTTATAATTGCAAATTTTATTAACTCTTTTTAACATCTAAATAAACATTTTTCCAATTGGAAATGTTGAGTGACAAAGGGCTAATTTTATGATTGCAACTTTTATTCATTCTTTCTAACATCTTAATAAACATTTTTCCAATCGGATTTGTTAAGTTACAAAAGGTTAATTTTATAATTGCAAATTTTATTAACTCTTTTTAACATCTAAATAAACATTTTTCCAATTGGAAATGTTGAGTGACAAAGGGCTAATTTTATGATTGCAACTTTTATTCATTCTTTCTAACATCTTAATAAACATTTTTCCAATCGGATTTGTTAAGTTACAGAAGGTTAATTTTATAACTGCATATTTTATTATTAACTCTCTTTAACATCTAAATAAACATTTTTCCAATCGGAATTGTTAAGTCACAAAGGATGGATGTTATGATTGCAATTATTATTCTCTCTTTCTAGCATCTGAGTAAATATATATATTTTTTTTAATCGAAGCTGTTGAGTCATAAAGAGTTACTTTTATAATTGCAGTTTTTATTCACTCTTTAATTAAGTTGTCTTTTTAGGCAGTTGATGCCACTAAAAGTATTTATTTCAACAAAACATTTCCTTTGTAGTTGTGAATTTTTGCAAGTATGTTGCCCTGATGCAGCTGATGATTCATTGAAACAGGAGCAGATGAATCGTATTATCAATCGATATGAAGGATTTCCCCCCCCCCCCCCCCATTAAATTGAATTTACTGTGGCTGATAGAGATGAATGTTATCAATGTTTGGACATGACCTTGAATATAAAACTTGGTTTTATTCGATGGCATCGATCTTTCAAGGATTGTTTCTTCAACATTTTTCGATTATAATATAAATTGTTAAGGGTGTTCTTAAATCAAAAAGGGCAACTTTATGATATAAGTTGTAATTCATTTTTGTTCAAAATTAAATGCATGAAAATAGCAAGTTTCTTTACTAAGTTCAGAAATTATCTAATTGCATTCATTTTTCCTTTTTTTTTTTTTTTTTTTTTTTTAAGTTTTAATTTAATTTAAATTTAATTTTTCATATTCCACAGCCTATTTTAATACTTTTTTAATGCTAAAAATAGGTTCTGCATAGCCCAACTAGGCCTCGGGCCTGAGCTTTTTTAATTTTATAAGAACCCTAATTTTTCATGCAATTTTCAGCTGACATTATAACTTTAATCTTATACTGATTGTAATCAATAATTTATGCTTTTAGAAAAAGATAATATTAATCTCTTCACAAAAATATGACCTAATTCATAAAAGTAAAATATATTCCGCAAAGATAATACTATTTACTTTTCTTAAGATGAACTCAAGAAAAAGAAAAGAAAGAAAAAACCCTGTACCGATCACTAATATTAATTATATATAATAAACACTTATAATACATAAACACTTATATTGAATCATGGGTTATAAAACTGCTTTTTTTAGGAGGGGGGGATTGGAGTTTGACAATCAGCGCATTCTGTATCGTAACATTTTATGTCATTTTTATTTATAAACATATACAACTTATTCCTTTCTGAATAGTTTTTATATACAATAAATTTCTGATTCGTTCATTTTGATCTTCTGCTTAAAGCTTTTAAAAAAGGATATGCAAAAGAAATTATTTGGACAAAAGATTTATAGTCATTATTAATTCGTATCGCATGTGCATCTGCATCCAAGAGTAAATTTTAAAGAGCTCATGCGCTACTACTCATAATCCGAAAATTATAGTTGTTTTGAGTTCACGCTCTTTAGTGAATTTGCTTGACGATACGGTACAGCGCCTTTGATAAATGGGTGGAGATGCATTGTAGAGGTCAAACTTACATTTAAATAATCGTTATTCAACAGAAATTAACTTTAAAATGATGGTAATTGTTCTGCTACTTACAAATCGTGACGAAATTAAAACTCAGATTTGTGAAATTCTTGCTTTCAAGTGCGCGATGATTGCTTGTTCATTTTTCAATGATTTATCTCTTCTAAATGCAACTGTTGTTGATGTTTTTTCATTTTATATAATTTTTCACTGCTCCGAATGCAAGATTTGAATGATATTTACACTAATTCATGCACCATTAGTATTCATGGAAGCAATTATGATATTAGTGATTGTATTATTGGTTAACTGTAATTTAACTGTAATTAAGTGATTATCTTTAGACCTCTGTGATTTGAATTATGATGGTAATAATAAAAATATATTAATGATAATAATTATTAAATTAAATCAAGGTTTGCAATATTTATAGTTAAATCTTTTATTTTGTTAGATCCAAATCGGTTCATAAATACGCGTGTTATCGTGTGACAAAAATCAGACCGTTTCAAAAAATCAGCCATATTCGAAATTCAAAGTGATATAACTCAGCCATTTTTTAAAATACAGACACAAAAAAAAAAAAAAAAAAAAAAAAAAAAAAAAAATGTGGAATCTTTGTATTATTGTATCAAGGTTAAACACACAGGAAAAAATATTTTTCAATTTCTTTCTTGCACTTAATTTTAAATAAATAATAAAAAAAATTAAATGGACGCATTTTTGAAATAAGATGGCCGATGAAACTGGCCAGCGAACTCAGTTTATACATAGGTATATTCTACATACACACCAAATTACATCCAAATCGGTTCATAAATACGAGTGTTATGACCTGACGAAATTCAGACCGTTTCAAAATGTCAGCTACACTAGAAATTCAAAGTGCTATAACTCAGCCATTTTCTAAGATATAGATAAAACAAAAAATGCTTTGCATATTTTTTGTATAACATTTTTAAAAACATTTTGGAATTACATCTGGGTAAATGGTTGAAAAAAATAACCACATCGAAAAAAATGTTTCGATTGTTTCACTGTGGTTTTTAAATACGATTGAGCAAATTAATTTGTATGGAAGCGGCAATTACGTTGATTAGTTAAATCAATTTAAAACTTTCTTTAATGGTACTTAGAAGGCGTCAGACTATAAAAGGGTTAAAGTTCTTAATTCAATTCATCGAACATTTTATTCAAAACCACTCAATCTTGAGAAAACTGACAGTGACGGTCATGCTTATGCGTTCTTCTTCTTTTCAAAATAATAACACATTTCTCGATCATAAATCACAGGGCACTAAACAATTCACAAAACGAGAGAAACAAAATGACAAACACGCCAGCTAAAATTACCGAAAGAACTGCGCTTTTGTCTCTTACAGAGCAATAGATTCGGGGGGGGGGGGATTGCTATTATTATTATACAGGACGTAATTTTTAACAGAAAAGTACTAGTGTCATAATTTTCTGCAGTACTAACTATACTGTCGTGCACGAATTGTTCCCTTTAACCTGCATATTTGTATTCATAAATACTAACTATTTTTTTTTTTTTTTTTTTTTTAAACAAAAGAAGAATGTTAACATATTTTAATTATATGTATATGTGTATTTAGAATAGCATTGAGCAAATTATTTTGTATAAAAATGCAATGTTCTTCTATTAGTTAAACAAATTAAACAAATTTTAAATTTTCTTTAATTGTACTTAGAAAGCGTCAATAAAGGGTTTCGATTGATCGAACATTTTATTCAAAATCACTCAACCTTGAGAAAACTGTCAGTGACGGTCATGCTTTGCGTTCTTCTTCTTTTCAAAATAATAACACATTTCTCGACCATAAATCACAGGGCACTAAACAATTCACAAAACGAGAGAAACAAAATGACAAACATGCCAGCTAAAATTACCAAAAGAACTGCGCTTTTGTCTCTTATACAGACCAATAGACTCCGGGGGGGAGTGGGGGGACAATGCATCTTGACAAAAGATCTCGGCGAAAGGGTGTTGTCTCTACGACCCGAGATTAACGCTCGTTAATTAGTGGTGGCAGTAGGTAATTAAAGACTGCCTCATATTTAATTAAGTGGCCCATAATGAGCGTCGCCAGTCTTACCGGGTTTTCTTTTTATGTCTTTGGGAGATGGGGGTGGTCGATAGTTTCAGATTCTGAATATTTTTCGAGTGAGTAGCTCTAGCTCTTTGTCGAGAAAGATTTTAGAGCGTTTTGAAAAATTAGTTCCGTCTTTTCAGGTGCATGGATTTGTGTAAAATCAGTAGTTATTTCGTTTAAGTATTCAGACGTTGTACAAAAAGAATAAATATTTAAATATCATTCTACTTTTTTATTTTGGAATATTTTTAGAAATAAAATTTCTTTGTTCAGAAAATTTTTTAAACATTGAATTAAAATTGAAATTGTATTATAAATAAAATAAATATAAATAAATATAAAAAATTCCAGATTACTTAACATAAAGTAGAAAATTAATATTGCGCAACACAGATTATAATTAGAACTTATTTCCTTCTCTCTCTCTCTTTGATATTCTAAAGCCGTATAAAATATTTTAATATATGTTAAACATTAGCACATATTATTAAATGTTCTGCTGTGCTATTATTAAATTACAATTTTCACAATGGAAAAGATTTCATTGATTTAAAGTTCTTAATTCATTTGATCGAACATTTTATTCAAAACCACTCAACCTTGTGAAAACTGACAGTGACGGTCATGCTTATGTGTTCTTCTTCTTTTCAAAATAATAACACATTTCTTGACCATAAATCACAGGGCACTAAACAATTCACAAAACGAGAGAAACAAAATGACAAACACGCCAGCTAAAATTACCGAAAGAACTGCGCTTTTGTCTCTTATACAGACCAATAGACAATGCATCGTGACAAAAGATCTCGGCGAAAGGGTGTTGTCTCTACGACCCGAGATTAACGCTCGTTAATTAGTGGTGGCAGTAGGTAATTAAAGACTGCCTCATATTTAATTAAGTGGCCCATAATGAGCGTCGCCATCCTTATCGGGTTTTTCTTTTTTGTCTTTGGAAGATGGGGTTAAGATATTTTCAGATTCTAAACTAAACATTTTTCGGGTGAGTAGATCTGTGTCGAGAAAGATTTCAGAGTGTTTTGAAAAAATAGTTCCGTATTTTCAGATACATGGATTTGCGTAAAATCAGTAGTTATTCTGTTTAATTATTCAGATATTGTAATGTGAGAAATGATACTTTTAAAATGTATTTGAACTTTTTATTTATTTATTTATTTATTTTGATGCATTTTTAGAAAAAAGGATTTTTTGTTGATTTTTTTTTTTTTTTTTTTTTTTTTTAGATATTGAACAGAAATTAAAATTATATCATAAATAAAATAAATAAATAAATAAAAATAAATAAACAAGTTCCATATTACTTAAAAAAAAAAAAAAATACTGCCCGACACAAGGTATAATTAGAACTTTTTTCTCTCTTTCTCTTGAAGGGGTGTGGGTGTTTGTTTTTAATTTACTATTGTTATTACATAGGACTTTATTTATAATGAAGACGTAATAGAGCCTTAATATTATACGGTACTACCAACTGTCGCGCACAACCTGTATTTTTGCATTCATACATTTATATTTTTTCTTTCTTTAGAAAAAAAAATTGTTAACACATCTTAAGTATATTTATATATATGTATATATATATGCATGTATAATAAAAAAAAAAAAAGAAAGAAAGAAAGAAAGAAAGCATTTATAATTAGAGTTTTTAGAAAATCAAAAATCTTACTTGGTCAAGGATCTTTTTGTATCAACCATCAAATTACAATGTATAACGCTGTTTTAGTGGACTTCGCTATTTATAGATTTTGAATGGATTATTAGCAAGCGAAGAAACAAATTAGGACTTAAAATATTCAGTTTCATATTTTAATTATTTTCAAATTGGTAATTGTTAAATTACAGATTTTACAAATCATGACTTGAGAAAATAAATTCTCAGAAATCAAATTGGACATGATTGCATAATTCCGGAAGTAACTATACCTTATCTCATGTATCAAAAATGTAACAATGAAAGTACATATAAAATAGAAGACACAATTCGATTCCAAATAGTTTCCATAGTCAGGTTTTCCAATCTTATATCTTTAGGTAAACTAGTCGTTGGGGGCCACCGTAATACTTACCCATCATGGATATGTATATGAAAATAAAACATGTGAAAACTATTTATACAATGCATTGCAATTCCAAAACAAAATTTAAATATTGTTAATATACATAGTAATGATCCATTAATGAATTGCTGATTACCGATATCGACAAATTATATAAAACGCCAAACTACTCAAGTAGTACCGAACTGCGTAAAAGAAACATCCTTATAACTCCAAAAATAATAACTCTATTGACTAACAATTAACTGCATCGGATTACGCGTCTCATTTTCAATTAAAATATACCTCTGAATTGAAATTTGAATGAAATACAGGGTCATGAAAAATCGAAGAATATGGAAAACAGGATTACAAATATCTCGGCAACTAATAATCCGATTGACTTCGTTCTATATGCAAAATGTGTGTTATTTTATTGCCTTTTACGTCCATTCCTTAGAACAAAAAAATTCGAAAATTTTTATATACCTTTCATCAGAACGAATTTTTCGAGAGTCCGAAAAAAATAGTTCCGGATAATCGAGGTTGCTGATATTAAATAGGGTTCGTTCCATTCTTACATACTAACTACATACAAAATTTCAAATCTCTATCTCAATTCGTTCGGGAGATAGAGCGTTTACAGACAGACAGACAGACGGCAAAAATTTTTTTCTAAAAATATGTTTTTCGGAATCTCCACTATCTAAAACGTGTAAATCCGTCAAAAATTTTTTTTCGATTTTCAAAACGATTGCAAGACTTACCCTATACTACGTATGATGGGTAAGTAAAAAAGAATTTCTATATGTGTCAAAACGTTTTGTGCTTGTTGAGCAGAGTAGTTGAGAGCAGAGGCGCCTCAACTTTTTAAAAATATTGGGTTGGCCCAAAAATATTTTGGTAAAATGGTATGACCAGTTTGTTCTTCTTTGAAGGACGGTCAGATGGTGTTTATTAAATTATATTCTCATGCTTTTTTGCTTATAAAGACGCTAATATTTCTTATAATATCATTATCATGAACATGATTACGAATTGAATTATCAGAAAGTTAAGCATTGACTTTTTAGTCATTTTGGATTTACGTATGTCAGTTGAAGAATTAAAACACATGATCATTGACAAAATAAATTTTGTTCTATATAGAAAAATAATTTAAAAATAATAATAATAAAGTAAATAACTAAATTAGAACAATGAAAATTGGGCAAGCTAGGGTTCAAAATTATTGGGTGGACTCGGGGCTCATGGGCTCATATAAGTTGGGGCCACTGGTTGAGAGCAGACTTAAAATAAAAATCATTAGCTAACAAAGAAACATATTAAGACTTAAAATATTCAGTTTCATATTTAAATTCTTCTTCTTGTGTAATCGGTATTTGTTAAACTACAGATTTTGCAAATCACCTCTTGTGAGTAGAGAAGTGCTCCCAAAACAAATCCATCCATCATGGATGCTATGACATCATTCCGAAAATAACTACACTTAAAATTTTTGCAAGAAATGTCATTGAATTCAATATTATGTGATACAAAAAAATAATGTTAAACATAATTAAGGATCTGTACAGATTATTAAAATAAAATAAAAATATATCATTAATAAACAAAGACACATATTGGGGCTTAAAATATTTAGTTTCATATTTTATCTACGATTTTACAAATCACCTCTTGAGCAGATAAGTGCTCATAAAATCGATCCATCAATCATGAATATCATGGCATCACTAGAAAATTTACAAGGAAATGTATTGGATTTTATATTCTGTTGCTACATATCAATAAACAAATAATATTAAATAAAACTAAGAATCTATACATATTGTTAAAACAAAAATATATCATTAGCAAACAAAAAACTTGTTGGAACTTAAAATATTCAGTTTCATATTTAAATTCTTGTGTAATCAGTATTTGTTAAACTACAGATTTTGCAAATCGCCTCTTGAGCAGATAAGTGCTCCCAAAACAAATCCATCCATGATTAGGATGCTATGACATCACTCCGAAAATAACTACACCTCCATGAATCTATCTCCTGTATAAGTGACAAAAAAAGTACACAAAAATCTTGAAAGAAAATGCAATTGAATTCTAATTCGATATCTGCAGGTACAAAAAGAAAACATTAGTACACAAAGAAACGAATTGGGACTTCAGATATTCAGTTTCATGTTTAAATTCTTGTGTAATCAGTATTTGTTAAACCACAGATTTTGCAAATCACCTCTTGAGGAGATAAGTGCTCCCAAAACAAATTCACCAATCATGGATGCTGTGACATCATTCCGAAATTAACTACGCTTAAAAATTCTGCAAGAAATGTCATTTAATTCAATATTATGGGATACAAAAAAAATAATACGAAACAAAATTAAGGATTTGTACAGATTATTAAAATAAAATAAAAATATATCATTAATAAACAAAGACACATATTGGGGCTTAAAATATTTAGTTTCATATTTTATCTACGATTTTACATATCACCACTTGAGCAGATAAGTGCTCATAATATCGATCCATCAATCATGAATATCATGACATCACTTGAAAATTTACAAGGAAATGTATTGGATTCTATATTCTGTTGTTACATATAAATAAATAAATGATATTGAATAAAACTAAGAATCTATACATATTGTTAAAACAAAAATATATCATTATCAAACAAAGAAACGTGTTGGAACTTCAAATATTCAGTACCATATTTTAATTCTTGTTTAATCTTGAATTTGTTAAAGTACAGATTTTGCAAATCACCTCTTGAGCAGAAAAGTGCTCCCAAATCAAATCTATCAATCATGGATCCTATGACATCACTCCGAAAATAACTACACCTCCATGTATCTCCTGTATAAGTGACAAAAAAAGTACACAAAAATCTTGAAAGAAAATGCAATTGAATTCTAATTCGATATCTGCAGGTACAAAAAGAAAACATTAGTACACAAAGAAACGAATTGGGACTTCAGATATTCAGTATCATATTTAAATTCTTGTGTAATCAGTATTTGTTAAACTACAGATTTTGCAAATCACCTCTTGAGCAGATAAGTGCTCTTAAAACAAATCCATCCATCATGGATGCTATGACATCACTCCGAAAGTAACTACACCTCGATGTATCTCATCCCCACCCATTAGATCACATTCACCCCTTTCCTCACGGATTAGGGCTATCATCAGGGTTAATCCAGTTAGGGTGTCACCCCTTGTGATGGGACGAGCTGTGACGTTTCTGTCCTATCTGGCTGGATCATGGACTCCCGGACTCCTGATTGCCATTGACGAGACCTGTTTTATTCCGGCAATATCAGTTTCATTCTTCTCGAATTTGGAGAGCAGAGAGAACGTTCTTTTTTCATCTTTGTCTTAGTAGACGAAGATGAGAAAATACGTTATTAAAAAATTGATTATTTTTCATCATAAAGTTTTTTATCAGTTTTGAAAAAAACCTTGAATTTTAAGGGTGTATTTGAAAAAATATTTTTTCATTCTCAACAACTCGAAATTTTCTGATACATTTTCAGACTGATTTTTAAAATTTCCGGAGAAAATGAATTCTAAATAATGTCAACTTTAAAGCTTCTTTCGAAATACACCCTTAAGGGTGTTCTTAAATCAAAAAGGGCAACTTTGTGACACATGCTTTAATTTATTTTTGTTTGGAAATGCATGAAAATAGCAGGTGTTATAATTCAAAAACTGTCTAATTTCACTCAATTTTCTGTTTTAACACAATAAATTTTTCATAACAAGCTTTCAAAGTTGACACTTTTGAGCATTTTTCCTGACGAAAGCAGATAAACCGGTCGAAAAGCAGGAGAAAAACGAGTGAATACCAGATGGAAATAGCTTAGAACTGGATGGGTAATTTAATTATCATAAAATAGAAAAATAAGTTCAATTCGAAATCGCTTCCATAGTTAGGCATTCCAGTTTTAAATAAAAAAAAAATTTTTTAAATGTGTCAAAACGTTTTGCGCTTGTTGAGCGGAGCTGTTAAGAACACCCTTAAAAGATAAAACTTACGGAAGTGATTTTTGAAGGGAAGAGGCCATGTGATTTCATTTTTCGCTCTATTCATTAGAATTTTATTTATAAACAATTATTTTCTCTTTGGTTCCGAGATCTCCCGCTTCGGAAAATCCTCTTCAAATGCTAACTTAAACAGCATTATTTTGTAATATTTACAGCATTTATTAAAAGATTGACAAGCACGGTACATTGTCCAGTTTCTAAATAAGAGAATTTACCAGTTTGATGTGTTTGAGAGAAAAAATGAATTTAAATTAGAAAATAATCAGTTTGGATTTGAATATAGTAATGTCAAATTTTTGTTGTTATTATTTAAATAAAATATATGAGAGTAATAGGGGGTTTCTCCGTTTCCTCCAAAAAAGGAAAGGGGGTATCCCCTTTTTCTACATTTTTAAAACGTCATTGTAAACCGTAATAGTAAAAAAAATTACGATTCAATTGTCTTGTCTTGCAGTATCATGGAATCCCGGACTCCTGATTAGCAGGGGCGGATTTATGAAGTGAGGGGCCCCTCTCACTGGAAATTTTTGGGGCCCTTCCATTTTGAAAAATTGAGTACATATATAATTTTTAAATAATACATATTCAAAACTTAATTACAATAATTACTTATAAATTAATTAAAATGTATTCAAATCGTGAAGGATTAGATGTACAAAATGCATTTCATGTTCAAATTACATCAGAATTTTACATGAACTTCGATACTGTGGCGGATAAATGTGCTAAAATTATGCATCTTATTTTCCTTTCCATTTTGAAGCACTTTCCAACTTTAGCACTTTTTATAATTTAGGCAAATCAAGGCTCCGATTTCCTTTGGCAGTGTCTAGTGTGTTCCCAACAAACTTTTTTCGAATGTTTCTCTGACTCAGCCCACTACTTAACTCAACTTATACCGGGAGTGCTTTGCAGCGCCCAAGACAATCGATAACCAAGTTGAATTACAAAACCCTGTCGTAATCAGATCCCTTGAAATAAAAATTTTCCTTCTCAGTGGAAGATGAAGCTAAAATCTGTAAAATAATTGTAAGCAAAATTGAATGAACTAATTAATTTCCATTGAAATCGAACCCATAAACTTAGAAAAGAATGCATTATTAATCTTCGAAAATGGTGGTAAAATAAATGCAAGATGCATTTTTATAATGCAGAAAATAGCTGAATCGTAATTTACGTTGAACAAACCAATTCTCGTTGAAATCGGGCCGATAGAACTCGAGGAAAGAATGCGTTCCCAATCGATGGGAGATGCTCTTTCTCAATAAATTTGCCACATTACGTTTAACATTAATCAAATATTTATTTTATAAATGAAGCCCCCCCCCCTTCCCTCAGATAAAATTAATGACTTATCTTTAAAAGTAACGTTATTTTTAATTTATGGCAGTAGTAAGTTGATGCCGAAAAAAGAAGATTAATATTCGAAAAAGCTAAAAGCAAGAGCATTGGATCAGAGGATCATAGAACCACTTTAAAAAAAATTGCAAGAGAATATTGTCCTTTTAAAGGAGCTACACCGAGCGCTGCAAGAAGGAGATAAATATTCAAAATTGATGGTAGCTGAAGTCTGATGCCTTTCATGTAGTAACTGAAGGACATAAGAAGTTGTTAGAAAATAAAAAGTTGGTGAATCCAACTATTTTTAAGGGAGCTTTAACAGGGGGACCAAGAGGTGTCAACTGGCAGTTGAGATCAGAGCCGGAAGATCAAAATATTTTAAAAGTCGTAGTTTTAGCTCTTTCTTTAGATCTCTTCAATTAGTCAAAATTAAACATAGGGTAAGAATTAATCAATAAGACCAAATTTAAAAATTAGTGTGAAATTTCTAAAACAGAGCCCTAGGACACCATAAAAGTATGTATTATCCCAAATAATTGTTAGAAAAAGAGCTAGTGAATCAGATAATTTTTAAGGGAGTGATAATAAAGGGCCCGAAAGGGGCCATGTGATAGTTGAGTGATAGTTGAACTCTAATTGAAAAACATATTAAAAGTAATTAGCACTTTAGATCTTTAAATAGTCGAAATTAAACATAGGGTGTAAATTATTCATCTGATTGAAATTTTAAGGAAATGCGCAAAAAGATGAGGGAAATGCATAAAAAATAGTTCCTAGTGCCTCAATTAAAATATGAGGGTGTAGATCCGGGAAGAGAAATCTATGACCCAACTTTAAAGTTATCCTTTGAAAATGCGATACAATAAATGGATGAAAAATGCATGGAGCATAAAAATTCAAGGAGCTCCGAAGTGACAGGGCCTTAACATAATAAAGACGGCGTGGAGCCGTTTGGGCCAGTAACAAATGAATATATTTCTCTTCGTACTAGAAATCTCTTCATAAAATAAGTTTAATAGAAACAAGGGAAAGAAAGTTAAACAGTTTTAAATTAAAAGAATGAAGTAAAAGTATTTTTATAAAATTTGAATAAAATTTTCCGTTTTTCTAGTGTTAACTGCAACAATGTAGAAACGGATGAATACTTTATGGATGAGCACTTTAAATCTTCAGTTATTCAAAATTAAGGATAACTATGAAATAATCATTAGAATAAGACTTTGCAAAAATTGGAGGGAATCACTTAAAATAGGGTAGGTTCTGAGCAAAAATATGAGGATGTTGGTTCAGAGAGAAGAGTCCAAGACTCAACTTTAAAATTTCTCATTGAAAGTGAGAGAAAGTTAGGATGTGAAAAAGGCCTGATGCACAAAATTTGGTGGAATCCCGGATCGGGCCCTACTTGATGCCCAGGATTTTAACTGGAATGTAGAAACAGGAGAATAGGTAAATGGAAAAAGGTTCCACAAATGAAGATCGGATTAAAAGGGAGCAATTTATTAACAATTTATAGTGTAAAAAATTCAAGTGCCGGCACCGGGCCACAAAGTGTATGGGTTTTTAACCTTTTGAGCTCTGGTGGGTAAATTTCTTCAAAATTCCAAATGTCAGATTGGCACCAGTATTTTTCACAGAAAAAACCGGTTAACGATATATACACGGGAAAAAAAAATGCATTAAACCTTTTTAAAATGAATTTGGTCGAATTTTCTGGTGCCGTTGTGACAATTCGGAATTAAAATTATGTGGTAGAAAATTCTACCATCAGAGCCCAAAGGGTTAGCTGGCATGTAGTTGCGTATAAATACATCTTTTAGTAGTTTTTAAAACAATTGAGGACTCTAGAACTATGTTAAAGAAAATTGTATAAAATTCGAATCATTAAAAAAAAAAAGCTGCACTAAGGACTCCAAAGAGGCGATTAATTTTCGAAACTGGTGGTAGCTAAAGTCTCTAAAATGTTTTTATCGTTAATGCAATAGCTGTAGTACATATGAAGTTGGTATTGAAAAAATCAGTGAATCTGAATATAAGGGCGTTGGTTCTGAGCGAGGAGTCCAAGAGTCAACTTAAAATTTTGCATTGAGAATGAGAGAAAACTAACGAGATAAAAAATGCATGTCACACAAAAAGTTCAAGGGGCCCTGAATCGTTAGTTTCATAATCTTAGGTTGTCCAGGATTTTAACTTGAATCTAAAAACGTGAGAATAGCTAAATGGTAAAGGGTTCTATGAATGAAGTTTGGATTAAGAGGGAGTATTTTTTAACAACTTATGGTGCAGCAACTTCAAGGGGCGCGGTACCGCTACCCAAGTACCCAGAGACTTAACTGACACGTCGTTTGATATAAGGATATTTTTAGTAGTCTTTAAATTAATCGGAATATGCTAGGAAATTGTTAAAGAAAATTGCATGCAATTTCGATCATTTAAAAAAAAGTTGCACCAAAGACCCCGAGAAGGCGATTAATATAAATTGGTGCTAGCTAAAATCTGAAAAATGTTTTTTGTCATTCATGAAGTAGCTGGAGGACTTAAAAAGTTATTTTTTAAATAAAACTAGTGGATTGGATCATTTTTAAGTGAGCTATAATAGGTCAAACAATGAAAAGCAAAGCCTTACTTGAAAACATATTAAAAAAGTCTTAGTACTTAATGCTTTAGATCTACAATTAGTCAAAATTATAATAACCAAAGAATGCTAGAACCTAGTATGTTAAAATAATTGCATGCAATTCGGACACTTTTTAACGAAGTTACAACAAGAATCCCAATAAAGTAATTAATATTTAAAATTGGT
The DNA here is from genome assembly GCA_964019185.1 of Maratus speculifer. NCBI lineage: Eukaryota > Metazoa > Arthropoda > Arachnida > Araneae > Salticidae > Maratus > Maratus speculifer. Next base: position 361,638,758 of record OZ025291.1, read on the forward strand.
GGTAGCTAAAGTCCGAGAAATATTTTTGTTGTTCATGTAGTAGCTATAAAGCCTAAGAAGTTTTTAGGGAAAAAATTAAATTGGATCATTTTAAACGAAGTTATAATAGTGGGCCCGTAAAGAACCAACTCATACTTAAAAATTAGGGATCTAACATGAAAATATGTTAAACAGTTTTAGTACTTAGCGCGTTAGATTTTCAATTAGTCAAAATTAATACAGGGTATGAAGTATTGGTTCAAAAAATATTTTAAAGAAATGCACAAAAATGGGAAATGTTTAAAAAAAGGTCCCTATGGGCCATTTAAAATATGAGGGTGTTGATCTGAGAAGAAGAGCCTAAGCATAAACTTTAAAATTATGTCCTGAGAAGGTAAGAAAATTAAGCGGTGAAAAACGCTTGGAGCACAAAAATTTCAATGAGTCCTGGACCGGTCTCTGCGGCATCCTAGGGGCCCCCGGGATCTAAACTGTAATGTAGAAACGTGAGACTCAGTGTTGCCAGTGGGCTACTTTTTTAAAATTCAGATTTCTTGATTGGCACCACTTTTATGGAACGGTAAATTGCCTTTTATTTTCGCCTTAATTTTCATATCATTGTAATAAGGTTCATTTTATCAATTGTAAAAAGTAGTGCCAATCAAGAATCTGAATTTTAAAAAAAAGTAGCCCATCTGGCAACACTGGTGAGACTAACTAAACGGAAAAAAAATCCGAAAAATGAAGAACGGATTAAAAAGAACTAATTTATAAACAAATAATCTGCAGAAAAGCTTCAAGGGGCCCAGTATTGGGTCCCAAGAAGCCAGGATCTCAACTGGAGGTTAAAAGGATGAGAATAACTAAATGGAGAAGGGTCCCTCAAAACAATGAAATTCGATATAAAGGGGCAAGTTATTAACAATTTAGTGCATAAAAAGTTAAAGGGGCCCCGATCCTTATAATATTATAAATCTGAGCCTAGCGTGCATACGAATCTGTTTTGGACTATCCCACCTAAATTTTTAGACTTCTATGTGTGGTCGATTCCGTCCATATATAAAGCGAAACTTTGTTTTATTAGCACAGATTTAGGACACAAAAACTTCGGGTAGTGAACAGAGTTTTGGCAGTGAATAGAGACAAGATCTTAACTGAAATATACAATGGAGAATAACGAAATGAAGAAAAGGGCCCCAAAATGAAGAAGATCAGATAGAAAAGGGGCAAGTTATTAAAAATTTAGGATATAAAAACTTGAGAGAGTCCAGGGAGCCCGGGTCTAAAAAAATTAAAAATCTGATCCCCAAGTGCATCAGGAACTGGCTTAGACTATCCTCCCCCAAATTTTCAGACTTCGACATGTGGTAGATTTTGCTAGCCATACAGACACGTAGAACGAAAGTTTCTTTTATTAGCATAGATAATCAGTAAAAAGTAAAAATTGATCTAAAATATCAGTTTTATGAAAACTGCATTTCAAGTGTGGGGCCACTAAAATTCAGGGGCTCTACGGTGACGACCCATGATTTAATCAGCTCCTCAATGTGTATAATTAAAACGTCATAAGAAAGTTTTTAACAGGGTTCTTTTCGGCTGAGACTCAATTTTCCTTTGCATCCCACCCTTTCCTCAACAACCGATCATTGTCCTGATAATTTTTATGAAAAAAAGGAGGGGGAAGGTAAGAGAAAGATAAAACCCCTCAGGTAATAGCATATTATAGAAAAAAAGTATTTATTATAGGAAAACGGTATAATATTAACTGAAAAATTATAAGGGAACACTAAGAAATTCCCTTTTTTCAAAACGCAACTTTTTCTTTACTTACGTAACTTCTCAAAAGAAGATTTGGGGGCCCTTGGGATGCGGGACCCCTCGCGATTGCGACCATCGCGACCCCTTAAATCCGCCCCTGCTGATTAGTATTGACATTAATATATGTTTATTGCCCTGAAATCACTTTGAATCTTCTCGAATTTAAAGAGCATAGATATACTGCATTTTCCCATCTCCGTCTATACGGATATGGATTATTCTTAAGCAACGCAAGATTTTTTTTTAAATTAATTTTGAGAAAATCTGGAATTTTAAGAAAGCGCAGAATTTTCCCCCAAATTTAACGATGTGGATTTTATAAATAAAATATATAACAATTATAACGTTTTCTCCGTTTCTTTCAAAACGGAAGGGGGGAGGGGTAGCCCTTTTTCTGCTCTTTAAAAATATCTTGATAAATAATAATAATAATAATAAAATCCTGTCTTGCTGTATAATGAAATCCCGGATTTCTGGTTGGCACTGATATTAAAGCTGGTCTCAACTGCTCCCGCTCAACAAGCTCAAAATGTTTACAAATTCATTTTTCAACGAGAAGACATAAACTTAGACGACCTGACTATGGAAGCAATTTGAAATCGAACTGTGCTTTCTATTTTTTTTTTTTTTTTTTTTTTTTTTTTTTTTTTTTTTTTTTAAATCAATAAATCATCTTTTGAGTTATAAGCATTTTTGATCACGTGGCATAGCGTTTTACTCCTTCCGTTAATTGTTTTTTCTGCTTTCATCGGGAAATTCGATTAAAAACGCCAGCTTTGACAATATTTAAAGAAAAATCTATTGCGTTTGCAAAAAAAAAAAAAAAAAGAAAAAGAAAAAGAAAAAGAAAAGAGAAAAAAAGGCGTAAAATAAGTGCTACTACATGGTTTCTAGTTTCATGCATTCCCGAGTAAAATAAAATAAGTTAAAATTTATGTCATAAAAATGCCCTTTTAAGTATAAGAACAGCCTTTATTGATGCATTAGATCAATTTTATCAAGTTATTTAAATTTTTTATTTCATGTACCGTCGGGGAATAAAGGGTTAACCCCTTGGGGACGAGCGACACGTATACGTGCCGCAAATAGGCTTAAGAATCCGTGTTTATTCGCCACCAGTAAAATTATACCATAAATTTTGCCTTATTTAATCGGAGCATTTTCTCGATTTAAAAAGTCACAAATTTCTGTATTTTAAAACCGGTGACAAAGCAATAAAAATTTCGTAAAATGTTCCCATCGCAAAGGGGTTAATGGACGGACAGGCTTTCAAACAAATAAACCGTAGTCATAAACTCTTTTCAACTATGGAGAATGTTACAGAAAGAAAGAAAAAGAACAATAACCAGTAACATATCATGGACTGGGATCATACCTTAGCATTACAACTGAAATCGATAGAAAATAAAAGCAGATTTATCTATACCAAAAGTAAACTCATTCAGCCTCTGGTCTATTTGATTCTTAGTTTATCCGTACGTAATTCTATAGCAAAGGGGAGAGTCGTTGTTACATTGTTTCTTGATTTTACGTAATTGTACTTGTCTTAACGGAAAAGCTATTATTATGCGTAGTTAATTATTATTATAGTCATTTTCTTTTGCGGGTGGCTATGTTTTCTTGTAGGTGAAAAGTCGTTTAATCTATCCAATTTCGACGTGACCAGTAACCCTGACTAGTCATAAATCGATATGTTCTTTCTTTATTTATTTAAAGACGGTTTTATGTTGAATGAATACAGTAAAATTATTTGACTCTTTTAATTTGAGTGTGGTTAGTCTCAATCGTAAGTATATCCCACTCTCTAATTAAACAAGAAAACGAGGTTGTTGACTCGCAATCTCACTTTAGTTGGTTTTATGTAACATGAATTAATAGGTACCAGAAATTTATTGTCATTAAATAAATAGACATTAAAGAGTGAAAAGCATAGAAAAGAGTATGCTTAACTTGATGCATTTAAGCATTAAATTTCGTAAGCGATGGATTGGGAAATGGAATATTTTATTTAGTCAAATCTGGCTCTTAGAGCGTCAAATAACTTACGAATGTCTGAAATCTTGTTGTGACAGTGTTAGAGTTTCCGGGAACTATTTACATTAAATTATAATAAATTTAAGTCATTTGAAATCCAATGTGAATATGAATTTATCATAATATCGTTTATCATATTAAAAAATAATTACTATCTCTAGTCGGTGACATTTTTTATTACATATCTCTAAGAAAAATTTCACGCCGTTTAGTCTTTGAAAAGCTGCTTAAATTCCGATTTTCACGGGACTATAAGTTAATCTGAATATTTTTAAATGTAAATTCCCCATTCCCCCCCTCCCCCACACACACCATTTTTTCCCGTTTAAATACAATTCGGTATTGAATAAGTATGGAGGATTTTTGTGCAAGTTAGGCTCAGTTTTAAGTAAATTCTACTATCTAATTAAACAAGCAAATTAGGCTGTTGCCTGAAATTTATTTTAATTGGTACTTGTGTAATTAATAGACATTATTGAATTTATGCCCCTTAAACAAATAGACATTAGATAAAGCAAATCAGATCAGATAATAAGTTTGACCTCTGAAAGCTGAAATAACTTGATGGATTTAAAACACTAATCTTGTAATTCGTACATTTGGAATTAGAATAATCCACATTAAGCAAAGCCTTCATAAATGACCGAAATATTCTAAAATTAGAAGTAGTAATTCTTTAAATCTTTATATCCCAAATTATGAATTCATGAAAATTTCCTCTTCTAAAGCATTTTTTGTGAATCTTTGAAACTACATTAGAAGGTTTACAAAATCATTTAACAAATGTTAGAAGGATTTTACCAATTAAAATTAATTAATTAAATTTGTGTTTATAGACTAAAGCATGTTTTTAAGACTGAAACCGAAACTAATTATTGGTAACCATCCTATTTTCAGCCGAAAACAAAAATGAAAAAGAGCCAAATTTTTTTACTTATTTAACATATACATAAATATACAAAATTTTTAATTAATCATAGGTGTAATTTCTATACCTCTGAACAAAACTTTTTATTTTCATATAAAATAAAATGTAAGTAATATATCAATGGCACAAAATGATTTTCTAATTATGCGAATTTCATTTACTTAAAAAAATGTTTCAGGTATACAACATGCCTTGGTTTATAATTTAGATTGATTTTTTTAAATGTTATACCAGAACTTTCTCAATGAGTATTCGAGCTCGAATCAATAAGTAATGTTGAATGTTTTCGAAGGGAGAAACGAAATATTCCGAATACAAGTTTTCGGTCAAACTGAATTTTTGACAGCATTTCCGCCGAAAACGAATTTTCACCAAAACCCGGATTTTGACCGAAAACAAAACCAAATTTTCAATCGATATCTTTTTAAAATCTATGCAAAACATTGTAATTTTTTCATATCAATAATTTTATTCAGAATTTCATTGAATTGCATTATTTATTTATCCGCCAAAAAGTAAGAAATAAGATTTCGAGGAAAGCCATTCTGACATCTCGTCTATTAAATGAGCAACCGAAAATAACTTAGTTAACCCTTTATCTACCGCATTATGAATTCTTGAAAATTTTACATTCTAAAGCATTTTACGGAAATTGTTTAAGGGTGTATTCGAAAAAACGCTCTTCCACCTTCAACAGCTCGAAATTTTCCGATACAATTTCAGACACATTTTTAAAAGTAGAGACATCAAACTTGCTGAGGGGATTCTTGAAGGGACGTATGAGGTGCCGTGTGATGTCTTTTTACGCTCAATTCATTAGAATTTGAGTTATAAACAAATTACCTTATCAGTATGACCTTTTTCGCTCCCAAAACTCCTGCTTGGGAAAAATCAGTTCGAAATGCCGTTTTTGATTGCTTTTTTTTTTCAATATTTTCTGCATTTATCAAAGAATCGGCAATCATGGCACCTTGTGCACTTTAAAAATAAGAGATTTTGAAAGTTTGGTGTATTTGAGAGCAAAATTGAATTCAAAAATAAATCGGAAAATGAGCAGTTTGGATCGAAATACAGCCTTAAACTAAATTAAAAGATTTACATAATCATTTAATAAATATCTGGAGGATTTAGAAGGTTTAATTAAATTTGAATTTAAAGGGATTTTGTGCATTTTTTATAACCCCATTCAAGTCTTATTTTTAATTATTTTCTTAGTATTTTGTAGAATTATAAAATGTACAAATATGATGTTCTTACAATATAAATAGAGAAATATTTCCGAATTGAAAAATCCCTCAGTGCTAAGAAAGCTGAAAAGATGCAAAGGCAAAAGAAATCATCCTTTTAAAGGTTTTTTTGTTTTGTGTAACCAATAATGCTTTTGGAACAAGATAAATTTTAATGAATCTGTAACTCAGTGTAAACAGTATAACAACTAACTGACGTATTAAAAGAATTTTATAATAAGTTATTTTAATGCTACTTATAAGTACCGTCGGTAGATAAAGGGTTAATATCAAGCCACTATACTCACACTTTAAATCAATGACTTTTCTGAAAGTATGACGGCACTTAAAAGATAGGAATCTGTGCCATACTGAAGGTCACTATAGCGGAATCTCCGATAATCAAAATAAAATGCTTTTTAATTTATGGTGTAGTCGGAAGGTTGACAAGGTTCGGAAGGGTTGTTTTACACTGAACGTATAGAGGAGTAACAGAGTGCGAGTTTTCTCAAAATCAATTCAGCGGTGACATGTTGTCGACAAGTTTAGCATGAAAAATGGAACCTCGGATGCAGTTTTACAGTTTGGGGGTAACTAGATGAATTTTCTGTTAACTAATTTTAAGTAAAAGAGTTTGCCGGGTATTTAGTCTTCATGCTTCAGGTTTTGGGAAAACACTTTAATCATTTATGCATTGTTTATATACTTAAAATTTGTCCGATATTTTAAAGGAAGGCCTTTTTGCGACAAAGCTATTTAATTTATCTTATAAAATAAAGTTCAAAATTTTCAATTTATTACAAATTGTACGGAAAAAAAAGTTAAAATGTTTGTGTTTTTTATTTATTCACTGCTTGATAATAACTAATCTTTTATAATTTTGTTGTTGTCAAAAATTATTTGAATTGTTATAAATTCTAAATGGACATTTCAAAATAACTTTTTACAGGTTAAGGCAATAAGATTAGTATTTATAAGTTAAGGAAATAAGGCTTTCTTACACGACAAAATTACTTCATTTAACTTATAGCCGAAAGCAAAAACAAAACTCGAATTTTTTTCGCTCTTTTTTTTTTTTTTAATTCCACACAAAAAAGCTGTAAGTTTTCAATATCAGGAATCGCATAATTTATTTATTCGTGCAAAAAAGTTAGAAAAAAAACTTTAAGGAAATTATTCCTGATATTTCTTCTGTTAAATTAGTGACCGAAGATAATTAAACCGCTATACTCATCCTTTATATCAATGACTTCCTGAAAGTATGACGATACTTAAAAGATAGGAATCTGCGCCATACTGAAGGTCCATTATAGCGGAATCTCTGATAATCAAAATAAATCGCTTTTTAATTTATGGTGTGGTCGGAAGGTTTTACACTGAACTTATAGAGGAGCAACAGAGTGCAAGTTTTCTCAAAATCAATTCAGCGGTGACATGTTGTCGACAAGTTTAGCATGAAAAATGGAACCTCGGATGCAGTTTTGCAGTTTGGGGTAACTAGATGAATTTTCTGTTTACTAATTTTAAGTAAAGAGTTTGCCGGGTATTTAGTCTTCATGCTTCAGGTTTTGGGAAAACAATTTAATCATTTATGCATTGTCTGTATAACTTTAAATTTATCTGATATTTTTAAGGAAACATGGTCTTTTGCACGACAAAGCTATTCCATTTATGTCCTAAAATAAATTTAAGTTCAAAATTTTCAATATACTAGAAATTGTAAGGAAAAAAATGTTAAAATGAATTTTTGTGTTTTTTATTTATTTACTGCTTAATAATAACTAATAATTTACAATTTTTGGTATCAAAAATTATTTGAATTGTTATAAACTCTAAATAGACGTTTCAAAATAACTTTTTATAGGTTAAGGCAATAAGGTTAATATTTTGTAAACTAAGGAAATAAGGCCTTTATACACGACAAAGTTATTTCATTTTTCTTATAGCCGAAAGCGAAAACGGATTTTTCGTCAATCTCTTTTTAAAAACCATGCCAAAAAGTTGTTATTCTTATCCTGAATCGCATAATTTATTTATCCGCTAAAAAATTATAAAATAAGATTTTTTTAAAAAAAAACTGTTCCTGGCATCTCGTCTATTAAATTAGCAATCGAAGATAATCAAGCCGCTATACTCATCGTTTAAATCAATGACTTTCTGAAAGTTTGGCGATACTTAAAAGATAGGAATCTGTGCCGTACTGAAGGTCACTATAGCGGAATCTCTGATAATCAAAATAAATCGCTTTTTAATTTATGGTGTGGTCGGAAGGTTTTACACTGAACTTATAGAGGAGCAACAGAGTGCAGGTTTTCTCAAAATCAATTCAGCGGTGACATGTTGTCGACAAGTTTAGCATGAAAAATGAAATCTCGGATGCAGTTTTGCAGTTTGAGGGTAACTAGATGAATTTTCTGTTTACTAATTTTAAGTAAAAGAGTTTGCCGGGTATTTAGTCTTCATGCTTCAGGTTTTGGGAAAACACTTTAATCATTTATGCATTGTCTATATAACTTTAAATTTATCCGATATTTTTAAGGAAACGAGGCCTTTTACACGACAAAATTATTTCATTCATCTTATAAAATAAATTAAAGAGGGAAATCTTTAATTTATTAGAAATTGCAGACACAATTTCTTTTAATGAATCTTTGTGTTATTTGTTACAGATTAAGAATATTATATTAAATTTTTGTTTTTTTGTTTTTTTGTTTTTTTTTTTTGTAGTTCCAATTAACTTTAATGTTATAAACTCTAACTGGACATTTCAAGATAATAATTCAATAAGATTAATGTTTTATAGATTAAGAAATAAGACCTTTTACGCGACAAAGCTGTTTCTTATAAAATAAATTAACGTGGAAAACCTTTAATTTCTTAAAAGTTGTACAAAAAAAGAAAAAAAAAATGTTTAAAACAAATCATTGTATTATTTATTTATTTATTGCTTAGTAATAAACTAGTAATATAAAAAATTTTGTTGTTAGAAATAATTTGAATTATTATAAACAGGTAGTTTTAAAAAGCTATCTCAAGATAACTTTTTCTAGGCTGAAACCATAAGGTTAGTATTTTACCGTTTAAGGATATATGTACTGCTATACAACAAAGCTATTTCGTATACATTATAAAAATTAAAAATTAATTACGATTAATTAAAAAATATATAAAAGAAATTAAGATCAAATATAAGAAATTTAAGAAGTGTAAATATATAATCTATTAAAAATTATACAAAAAATGTTGAGATTACATCTTTGCAATATACTTTGCAATTGCATGCATAAGCAATTGTAAAATAGCTGAAATGAAAAATGAATATGTTTTCATTTGCTAGTTAAAATAACTTTCCTTAACTTTGTACCAATAAATTTATGTTGTATTAACAGTTAAAGAAATGAGATACCCATAATTGCAGAAAAATTTATTATCGTCATTATTCATTATTCCTAATGAATAGCATATAAAAATAAATAAATAAATAAATAAAGCTTTGCAAAATTACAGATTTACCACGTGTGTAAATATATAATCTCTATTAGATATTATACAAAAAATCTTGAAAATTCGTCTTTGCAATAGACTTTGCAATTGTATGCATAAGCAATCGTAAAATAGCTGAAATGAAAAATGAATATGTTTTCATTTGCTAGTTAAAATAACTTCCCTTTACTTTGTACCAATAAATTTATGTTGTATTTACATTTTAAGAAATGAGATACCCATAATTGCAGAAAAAATAATTATCGCCATTAAACATTATTCCTAATGAATAGCATGTAAAAATAAATAAATAAATAAATAAATAAAGCTTTGCAAAATGTCGAAAGTTATGTAAGAACGTACAACAATACAGTTTTTTTAAAAATTTATTTGTATTTAAAAAACCTATATTTTCATAAATATGTTACCCTAAAAATAAAAATTAATCAAAAATGAAACGTTGACTAAAAACTACACTGAAAAAAAAAATCGCGGCCTTAGAGACAAATAACAAAGATGAAAGTTATTACCTCTTTCGGAAAACTTTTTTATGATAACCCATCCCATCCCTAAAGAAAGCTGAAAACAAATTTCAAACTTTTCCTGTGAGAGCTTCAGCCGCTGCCCCATAAAATTTACACTCTTTTCTAAACAAGCTCTTTAAAAAAAAAAAGGGCGAAAGATATTGTTCACAGAGTGCTAGTAAGTAGTCCTAGTGTAAGTTCAAAAAAGCCGCTTCGCTTTCGACGACACCGTCCGATTATCAGGCCTTGTGTAAGGGGATGTCATAATTTGTTGTCGATAGCTCGACCCCCGGCATCTGCTCTCTAAAGATAAAGGTCGAGCGTAACCATCCGACCTGTCTTATCGTCTGACATTCGGGGTGGGGGTGTTGGTTAAGAAAAAATAGAGGGTGCATGGGTGTGTACAAATAAAAAAATTGAAATATTAAAAAAATAAAAAAAGAACTCTACCACCTCTGCGACACTGATACTAGAGATGATAAGAGGGTAGAGATATCTTCTCCATTTTTTTCTCCTAGGAGGCAGCTCGTCAGTCGCGGACTCTTCTGCGGGTTAATCAGGGACCGAATGTAAAGTGAAAGAGTATATTTTAAGGGTGTATTCCGATCCAAACTGCCTTTTTTCAGATTTATTTTTAAATTCATTTTTTCTCTCAAATGCACCAAACTTACAAAATCTCTTATTTGGAAAGTACACAAAGTGCCGTGATTGTCGATTCTTTTGATAAATGCAGAAAATATTGTAAAAAAAGCAATCAAAAACGGCATTTCGAACCGATTTTTCCGAAGCGAGAGATCTGTGAACGAAAAAAAAGGGTCATAAGGTATTTAATAACTATAATATAAATATAAGTAAGTAAAGTAATTGTTTATAAATCAAATTTTAATGAATTGAGCGTAAAATGACCTCACACGGCACCTCATGCGTCCCTTCAAGAATACCCTCAGCAAGTTTCATGTTTCTATTTTTATAAATGTATCTGAAATTGTATTGGAAAATTTCGAGCTGTTGAAGGTGGAAAAGCGTTTTTTCGAATACACCCTTAAAGTACTATTTTCATATGAAAGGACGATCTGCAATCAGTTGAAAGAAAACTGTAATGTACGAGATAAATATTTTGATTGGCTTTTTTAGTTCGTTCATTTAAGGCTGTTGTTAAATTTAAAAGGGCAACTTTTTGATGTAAGTTTTAATTCATTTTTTGTTTCGAAATGCTTGAAATTAACAGATGTAGTTCAGAAATTATAAAATTGCACTCATTTTCTTGTTTTTGTGGAGGGGGGGGGGGTGCAAACGCAATGGATGTTTCAGGAAATATTGCCAAAGTTAGCATTTTCAAACCGAATTTCCCGACGAAAGCAGAAACCAGTCAACGAAGAGAAAAAAAAAACTCTATGTCACATGAACAAAATGCTTATAACTCCAAAAGTAATTTATTGATAAAACAAGAAATAGAAAACACAGTTCGATTTCAAATTGCTTCCATAGTCAAGTCTTCCAGTTTTATATCTTTCTGTTAAAAAAAATGAATTTGTAAATGTGTCAAAACGTTTTCCGCTTTGTTGAGCGAAGCAGTTGAGAAAAGCTTTAAAATTGTCTTTTAAACCTCTTAAGTTCCAGCAATTCTGTATTGTTAAGGATGCTCTCAAATCAAAAGAGATAACTTTGTGACATATTTTTTAATTAATTTTTGTTCGGAAACGGATCATATTGGCAAGTGTTGTTATTCAGAAACTATGTTATTGAAAGACATTTCTCATTTTCGGTAAATTCACAGACAAATAAAAGAAATTTTGGCAATATTTTCTGAAAAAAAAATGTTGTCAAAGTTGCTATTTTGACTTGGCTATCTGGAAGAAAAGCGAAAAAACAGCCAGAAAAAGGAGAAAAAACTTGTTGTCAAGTAACTAATGTTTTTTATAACTCTGTAAGTAATTTATCTGTGGAAAAAAATGGAAAGCTCATTTTAATTCCAAATCATTTTCATAAGGCTTCCAATTTTGTGCTTTTACGTTCAAAAGTGGATCGGTAAAGTGTCAGAAAATTTCGTGTTTCTTTTGCAGGGAAATTCAGCAGCCTTAAAATCTTACTGGAATTTTCGAACAATTTCTTTTGAAAATATTAAAAAAATGATTTCATGTAAATAATTGAAGCAAAATTTTATTCAAAAATCCTGTTACGAATTTTGATTAAAATTAAGTGATATAAATTATATGCTAATTCCTTTCAAGGTTCTAATTTCTAATTGTATTATGCTACTAGTCACATTTATTTAATTTTATATTTTAATAACTAGAATAATTATTAAATACATTTCCAAAAAATTTTTTTTAGTAATATTCAAGATGAAAATTTCCTTTAAATTTTTCGTTAAAATTTTATGGGAATGAACTTTTTTTACTGCTTTTATAAACTCGATATTCTTCATTATCCACTTATTAACTTTATACATCTTCCCCCGCAGTTCAGTAACAACCCCCATTTTGTTGCGTTGCTAAAGATTTAATCGCTCCCAGGGGCAGTATGGCTTTTGACACTGTGAGCTTTTATATACTTTTTTTTTTTTTTAACCCTGCTGACGATAAAAACTTCTCGCTCGACACCCTCTGGGGTAGACGGAGTCATTGTTGCGTTGCGGTTATCCGGAAGTTCCAGAAATCTCCTGAGTATCCTGACCCTGACGTACATTTAAAAAAAAAAAAAAAAAAAAAAAAAAAAAAGGACAGAAAAAAAAATCCCTTTTTTTTGTTCCGGAGTGTAAACTACAATATTTTCTTTGTTGCTCCTAGAAGAATAGCATGGTGTAATTTAAAGCAAAGTTTAGTACATCCTTATTTTTCTTTTTTTTTTTTCGTTGATAATTACTTCCGAAAAATTTTAAAGCTTTACTGCACCTTTTTTTATGTTATAAAAGTAGGGTTAGTTTTTTTTTTTTTTTTATAGTTCATCGTTAATGTTGATATGCAGTTTGCATAAGCCCAAGATTGAGTAAATACCATGAAATAATTATAAACATAATTGTAATTTAACAAATTACAACGATTACTTGGAAAATAATATTTTCAAAGACTAAAATTTAAGACTTATAAATAATTTCTATATCTAAATTAATAATAATAATAATAAACATAATTTGTATGATGATCATAACGAGTCATGTATTACGTTTGCCAAGCATAGCGGAAAGTGCCCATTTATCATGAAAATGTACTTTTTCTGTGAAATTCAGAAGAAAGATATCCGTGAATTTCAAATTTTTCAACGATTTTCAATTTTTGCGATCTTCATTTCATTCAAAATCCAACATTACTGGTTTTTTTGGTTGAAAGAATTAGTGGCAAAATATTTTCATTTAACTTGATTACCTCACAACTCAAATGAAATGCACTTCTCCTTTGAGCAATTTTTTCTTTTCTTTTCTTTTTCTTTTTTTAAATTATTTTTAGAACATTTTGATTTCTTTTTACAGGCCATACGTTGTACAGCTCCTAACTGTTCCTGTGATTGTTTTTCTCCTTGTAAAGCTCAAATCCGCATTTGCGACGGCTGTGGACACGGCTGGGTTAGTCATGGTAAGTTTTAAATTCTGCATCATTTTAAAAATGCGCTACAGAAAATTAATTTATTTCTTCTTTCACTTGATAGCTTCACATTTCCATTTGAATGAGTAACCTTCCAAAATTTATTGTATGCACTGTAAAACTTGCAATAGATTAATTATCAAAAGATCTCCATGTCAAAGGGTTTACTTAATGTAATTGCGCATGAATGACTATATTACTGCACTAGCGAAATAATAAATGCCTAACTTCTTTTGAGTAAAGCTAATATAGTAAATGTCATGTTCAAAAATATGAATTTTACCGTATATTACTTCCCCTTTTCCCCAGGGTGATATGCAAGCTAGGTCTCTAGTTAAGACAAAACACTATTTAAAAAAATGCTGGGATTTTTCCTATACTTTATGTTGTAATTTTTAAAACATTGATGCTTTGAAATCGAATATATAACCAATTCAAGCAATAAGTGAAATAAAATCGATTTTTTTTCTGTCATATGCACCGCGCAGCCAATAGAAATGCGACTTTCCCCCAGATTTGAGGAATTTTACAGCATTCTTTAATAAAACAGTTTATAAATTTTACAGCAACTGTACTGGTAATCGAGGTGCCATTAGCTTCTATTGTAAAATACAGTGATTTTTATAGCAATTTATACTGTAATTTTCCGAGCACTAATGCTGTAAAAACGAATTCAAATAACAAGTGAAATAAAAATCGATGTTTTTTGGTCTTGTGCTCCACGCAACCGATTGCAACGAGACTTTCCTCAGACTTGGGAAATTTTACAGTAAGACAGTACAGCTTGTAAATTTTACAGCAACTGTGTTGGCATCGGATGTCAATTACCTTTTATTGTAGAATACAAAAATTCTTGTTTTCCCTTGATGCAATACAGAAAATCGTACAGTTGTTTTAATCTTTAACACATTAACTGCCATGAAACACAAATTATGTGTGTCGACAATGTTTCCCGATGTGCCTTATTTCACGAATACATGTGCCGTTAATATTTTCATTGACGTCAATGTTTTTGCTATGAAATGGGACTATGAATAATTTATTACCATGTATTTTTAAACAAGAGCTCCATGCTTATCCCCAGTCATGTTGAGTAATTTCAGTCTATCATTCGGCGTGTAAAAATTTGATATTTTTGAATTAAAAATTTGCAGAATCAACAAATATTGCCGCAATTGAGAATTGTGGACCGATTCTATAAAATAAAGATCGAAAACCGCTTTCTAAATGCTAAAGAAGTCACTTCGTGACAATATGCGGTACCTCTATGTCTCTAAGAATTTTTCTAGTCGTGTAATTTCTTAATCGACAAGTAAGATTCAGATAAAAAATAATAAAGTATAAAAGTGATATAATTATTGATTTATTCAACAAACAATCATTTGATCACATTAAAAAACGGTGTACATTTGGTGACTGCAGAGTAACATTTTCAAATATTGCAAATGATTTTTATGATTTATCTCAATACCTCGAAACAATTAACGACAAAATGAGTTTATTTTTTATTTTTTATTTTTTTTTATTTCCAAGAGTAAATTGTAAAGATAAGAGAAAGGATTTTGCAGGTTGTACAGCCAACTAAAAAAAAACAGAAGGTTAATAGCCATACAAGATTAAACATGAATTAATCATCAGAAAAGTATGCAAAAAATATATACATATTTGTTTGTAAGATAATATCTATTTCTTTAAACGAAGTATTGGTGCAAGGCATAGGGAAGTAATTTCTCATCAGTGAAACTGCAGAGATAATGTTCTTATCCAAAAAGCAATACTATAATCAAAAGTTGATGATATTGGTTTGATATAATTGTTTTAATGCAGTTAATCTTTTTACATATCCATAATTCGATTAAATCGCAAAACCAAATATTAAAAGAAACCACATATGTCTATTCCTATTAACCGAATAATACTAGATAATGAACTGGGAAATCATTTTACTATTGAGAACTTAGATACCCCAGGGGCGAAACGGGGGTTTAGGTCTAATCGCACCTGAAGTCTGATGACATGAAACAACAAGACATTGGGCAATCGTAAAAACAGATGAAAGGTATAAAGGGGAC
The DNA here is from genome assembly GCA_964019185.1 of Maratus speculifer. Taxonomy (NCBI): domain Eukaryota; kingdom Metazoa; phylum Arthropoda; class Arachnida; order Araneae; family Salticidae; genus Maratus; species Maratus speculifer. Next base: position 361,654,403 of record OZ025291.1, read on the forward strand.
GTTTATTATCTTTTTGCTTTTGGTTAGTCGGTGCCGTGTTCAGAAAATTTATGAGCTTGTTTCACCAAATTGTCTGATTTCTTTTGCTGTGGAACACAGATTCCACTGAAAGATACACATAATAGCAAATTGCAGGGGCACGGCTTCTTTGTTCTTGGACATGAGACAATTTCCTTTCTTTTCTTTTCTTTTTTTTTTTTTTTTTTTTTTTTTTCAGATGATACTTTCAGTCGTATTACTTATATTTTTATGGTCTATATTCATAGTGATTGCTACATCTTTTAATGAGACTTTTTTTTTATAGTTGTCTTTGTTTTTTAGTCTAGAGTTCTATGTGACTAAACTGTTTTTTCCCACTTTTTTATCTAAAAAATCCCCCCCCCCTTTTTCACTGTCTTAATTATATTTTAGGCGAGCTTAAAATGTATTCTTGTTTTTATCGCAGAAGAATAAAGGATTTATTTTGGGCAATTGTTTATAAAAGGCCTAGCACAGAGAACATGTAATCTTGCATTCATACCACATATATCTACTATGAAAGAGCTATAACATGAGTAATAGGAACACTTTGGGCGAGATCTTTTTGAAATGAAACTAACTTTTACTTTTGTCGTATATTCCATGACCCCAGGAGAACCAAAAAAGGACAAGGACTATTAGTCAAGTTATATGAATTTTTTCTATTTCGCTACTATATTATCGTTATGTAGACCAGCGATTTCCTGGAGTACGCGTACACTTCGGGGTGTATCGCAGACCTGCTAGGGGAACGTGGAAATAATATCAGTAATGGCGGAAACCGCAAGAATTATTAGTAAAGTTACAAAAATGTTATAAATGACAATGTAATTTGTACCGACTTATTGTATGGTTGTAATAAGAAATTACTACTAATAAAAATTTATGAAAAGAAAGGAAATATATTAAAAACCTTGTAGCACCAACTTTATTTGATCAACTACCGACTCGACCCCCATGCATCGTAGTTAGTAATGCATTTCCAATCTCCCTCTATAATGAATACCCCCATAATGTGAACATTTTTGGGTGGTCCTAAGCGTGTTCAGAATAGAGAGAGCCCACTGTATATTTAACTTTTTGAAAAAGGTAAATTTTCTTAAAAAAAATTGCTAAAAGCTTGTTCTGAAATTTTGACACATTTACAAATTCATTTTTAAACGATATAAAATTGATATAAAGTATACTTATTTTGAAATAACGTTCCGGTTTGTAGATTTTTTCACTTTGAGCCCTGACTGAAGCGTATATGTCGTACTGCGTGATACGAAACATGTACATCAATTAGAAAAACAGAAACTCAAGCGACAATGCTGTTTTACACAAGTAGAAATTAAGTCAGTTCTTGTACCCCTAAACTGCATTTATTTCCAGCTAATTTAATCAAATATTATGTAACTGTGTGAGGCCTATCAACAAAATACAAAAAAAAGAGGGTTGTCCCAAAAGAGACCCTCTAATGTTCTAAGCTGATGATTTAGAACCTCCCTTTTGTCTTAGGAACCTTGCGTGCGAATAACAAGCCACGCACCAACAGCCGCTATCATAACAGTGTTACAAGCTGCTACTGGATTACGATGTGATGACCTTTTTCGGGCTAAAATACGCGCGAATGTAATTTAAGGATATATAGCGTGAGCAGATAGGCAGAGGATCACAAGTGGTTTTCAAGGATATTCAGGGATTAAGAAGTTGTAGAACATAAGGATTTATTTTGGAGAAATCGTGTATAATTGTGAAATTAGCAAGCAAACGGTTGCGAACAGTGTAAAGAATGTGTAATAGGAGGTTCAAACGGCGCCGCCAAAACTGACCTGTGAGGAATTTTTTGCGGACAAATTCAACGGTATGGCTTAATGTAACGACTCTCTCTGCCTCCCCCCCCCCTTCTCTTATACAGAATAAGAAAATTGCATTAATATGATAACAACTTGCATTTGATACAGAATGAAATCCCCCCAAAAAGTAAATATAATGCAACCTTAAGAGTGTATTCGAAAAAATGAATTTCCACCTTCAACAGCTCGAAATTTTCCGCTACATTTTCAGACTGATTTTTAAAAATAGAAACGTGAAACAAAATGGGGTGATTTTTGAAGTGATGTATAAGATGCCGTGTGATATAATTTTTCGCTGATTTAATTAGAATTTGATTTATAAACAATTATTTTCTCAGTTCGAACATTTTTTCGTTCCCAGATCTCCAAGTTCGGAAATTTCTGCTCAAATTGGCAACTTTGACAGCATTTTTTACAATATTTTCTACATCTACCAAAAAATCGACAAACACGGCACATTATGTAGTTTCTAAATAAGAGATTTTGAAAGTTTGGTAGATTTGAGAGCAAAAATGAATTTAAAAATAAATCTGAAAGTAAGCGCTTTTGATCACAATACACCCTTAACGCTTAAAGCGCGTGATATGGCGCCAACATTAAGGGGCCACTCACGCGCCAGCGCGTGATGTGGGGTGATGTCCAATGACCAGTCACGTGCTGGCGCGGGAAAATCGTTCACTGATTTTTTGTTATAAAAAGTAAATCGGCTTCTGGGAAAAACCCACTTCTACAGTGTAGCATTAACTATTGTTGAGTCGCTAACCCCAGATTATTAAAGAAAAGGGAAGGTAGGAAAAATGAAATAAAAGAAATAGTATAATAGTAGAAATGAAATACAAAGAAAGTTCGCTGTACAGGTGGGAGACAAGAATTGAGCTTTCACATTTAGGATATGTAATAAAGATGCCTTATTAAAAAGAGTTGCATAGCAGATTATTGTTAGAAGTGCGTAAAAGTAGAAAAAAAGGTACCTTGTTAAAATGCTCAGGTGTTCACATGTCTTACTAAAAAAGAGTTGCATAGCAGATTTTTGTTAGAAGTGCGTAAAAGTAGAAAAAAAGGTACCTTGTTAAAATGCTCAGGTGTACACACGTGTACCCTATAATAAATTTCATCTTCGTTTTGAAAGGGAGTCTTTCTCTAGCGTCTTTTTCTGTTCAGAGGACCTCCCTCACCATAGCGAAGGAAATACTGGAGTTTTATAAGACTGGAACCCGTCTTTCAAAGAAGAAATAAAAAAAAAATAGGGTCAGGAATCCAGTTGAGAATAGCAATAGAAGTTAAAAGGCTTGTTATCGAGAGAATATGAATTCGATACAGTATCCAGGTGCAAGAAAAACATCACGTAAGGGTAAGGAATCACGTACCGAGGGAACTGCAATAATAAACAAATTTAAATATTAAAGAAGGGGTTCGCAAGCCAATGCTAGAAAGGTCTTTGTGAGAAAAGAATCCAATAGGAATCTCGGAAATAAAGAAAGCAGCTAAGATTGGATTTGCACGTAAAAATAGGGTAAAAGAGAGTAGGAGGGAAAAACGAAAAAATGATAATAAGGAAAGGACTATTAGATAAGGGAACTGGAAAAAAAATACACAGATATTCACTTTTTTAGACGATAGGAGGAATGGAAAGTGTTCTAGTAAAATTTACGAATGCGGAGTTTGAGTAATCGAAAACTTATAATCTTGTGAGAGTGCCTGGGGGATAAATCTAGTGGAGCAGCTGTAGCTACGTTCCTAGCCCTGTTCATCCGTTATGTTTCCAGAGATGTCCATACGGTGCCTTCTAATTTTAACTGGTAAGCGATTTTTACTGTTGGTACAATCTAGCACTGAACAATTGTCATTATAGCTGTTAGTGATAGGGAATCAGAGGGCATAGTTTAGGGCAACTTCTTAATTTAGCTTACGTGAATTAATTGTTGTAATTGGAATCAAAATTAACAAATGATTTCTTATTATTGTAAACTATATTTATGTTGAGTAATGATGCAGGTGTCTTTCATCTGAAAGAGAGAATAATGATATGATTTCTTATTATTGTGAATTATGTTTATTTCGAATAGTGATGCAAGTGTCTTTTATCTAAAAATAAAAAGAAATAAATAACGTTTAAAATTTACATATTGTCTTGTTGTATATTATGCCTAATGCTTTGATTCATTAATTTGGTAATATAATCACGGCCTTTATACATATATATCCCTATTTTATTTACATATTATTCAGTAATGGTAAAATTTCATCAGAGCCTAAGAATTACTCAGGGATTACAAATACAAATTTTCACATACAATTTTTAATCAATCTGACGTTGCCGTCGTGCCGTCAAAACAATGAACATATTTGTAAAATTCTAATGAAATTTACATACGTAAGTATATATATATTTATATGAGTATATATATACATAAATCTTATTTTATGTTTATTTTGGTAAACATTTTTATTTTAACCTTTTCTCAATTCCAATTATTTGTGTTTCCTGTTTAGTTTATATAATGTGTACAAGTTTTATAATTCTTATTCTTATTATTTTATATATTTTTTAGTGTTTGATATTATTATGCAAAATATTGTATTATGTTATATTACACATATTAATCATTTAATTTTCTTTCCTCAAGTTCATTGTTGTATAAATCATCGACATTATTAATAATCTGCCCATTTATGCTTTCTGATTCACCTGAACTCAGAGCATTTTTCTTTTTTTATTTATTTTTTTTTCTTTTCTCAAACAGTCGCTATATTTTGTTGAGTCGCTAACCCCAGATTATTAAAGAAAAGGGAAGGTAGGAAAAATGAAATAAAAGAAATAGTATAATAGTAGAAATGAAATACAAAGAAAGTTCGCTGTACAGGTGGGAGACAAGAATTGAGCTTTCACATTTAGGATATGTAATAAAGATGCCTTATTAAAAAGAGTTGCATAGCAGATTATTGTTAGAAGTGCGTAAAAGTAGAAAAAAAGGTACCTTGTTAAAATGCTCAGGTGTTCACATGTCTTACTAAAAAAGAGTTGCATAGCAGATTTTTGTTAGAAGTGCGTAAAAGTAGAAAAAAAGGTACCTTGTTAAAATGCTCAGGTGTACACACGTGTACCCTATAATAAATTTCATCTTCGTTTTGAAAGGGAGTCTTTCTCTAGCGTCTTTTTCTGTTCAGAGGACCTCCCTCACCATAGCGAAGGAAATACTGGAGTTTTATAAGACTGGAACCCGTCTTTCAAAGAAGAAATAAAAAAAAAATAGGGTCAGGAATCCAGTTGAGAATAGCAATAGAAGTTAAAAGGCTTGTTATCGAGAGAATATGAATTCGATACAGTATCCAGGTGCAAGAAAAACATCACGTAAGGGTAAGGAATCACGTACCGAGGGAACTGCAATAATAAACAAATTTAAATATTAAAGAAGGGGTTCGCAAGCCAATGCTAGAAAGGTCTTTGTGAGAAAAGAATCCAATAGGAATCTCGGAAATAAAGAAAGCAGCTAAGATTGGATTTGCACGTAAAAATAGGGTAAAAGAGAGTAGGAGGGAAAAACGAAAAAATGATAATAAGGAAAGGACTATTAGATAAGGGAACTGGAAAAAAAATACACAGATATTCACTTTTTTAGACGATAGGAGGAATGGAAAGTGTTCTAGTAAAATTTACGAATGCGGAGTTTGAGTAATCGAAAACTTATAATCTTGTGAGAGTGCCTGGGGGATAAATCTAGTGGAGCAGCTGTAGCTACGTTCCTAGCCCTGTTCATCCGTTATGTTTCCAGAGATGTCCATACGGTGCCTTCTAATTTTAACTGGTAAGCGATTTTTACTGTTGGTACAATCTAGCACTGAACAATTGTCATTATAGCTGTTAGTGATAGGGAATCAGAGGGCATAGTTTAGGGCAACTTCTTAATTTAGCTTACGTGAATTAATTGTTGTAATTGGAATCAAAATTAACAAATGATTTCTTATTATTGTAAACTATATTTATGTTGAGTAATGATGCAGGTGTCTTTCATCTGAAAGAGAGAATAATGATATGATTTCTTATTATTGTGAATTATGTTTATTTCGAATAGTGATGCAAGTGTCTTTTATCTAAAAATAAAAAGAAATAAATAACGTTTAAAATTTACATATTGTCTTGTTGTATATTATGCCTAATGCTTTGATTCATTAATTTGGTAATATAATCACGGCCTTTATACATATATATCCCTATTTTATTTACATATTATTCAGTAATGGTAAAATTTCATCAGAGCCTAAGAATTACTCAGGGATTACAAATACAAATTTTCACATACAATTTTTAATCAATCTGACGTTGCCGTCGTGCCGTCAGAACACTATCATCACATCTTCATGTAAGCGGCAGCGAACGTGTTAAAAAATAAATAAACAAAAAGAAAAATAAACTGATTTTGTTCAATTTTTTTTATGAAACATAAATTAAAAAGGGCAAGAAGATTATTACAAAGATTTCTCAATAAATAATAAAATTTATTTATTTATTTATTTACCCTGTTCCCACCAGGAAGCTCTAGAACAAAATGTTTGTTTGTTTGTATTTGTGTCGGCCAATTATCTACACATTAGGATAAGGGGCCTAACGGGGGGAGGATGCCCTCCGTTGGGGTCTTTCTAAGAGAACCTAGCCCGTATTTACTCAAGAAAATCCAATGTTCGAAGAAAATCACAGAAAACTCCGAACGGTTAGGCCGACAGCCGCGATTGGGTTCGAACCCAGCATCTGCATTCTATAAGTTTCAGAGGCAGAACCTCTCGGCCACAGGTGAGGCTTCTAGAGCAAAAAGAAAATTGGATGTGTCTTTCCTATCTATTTTCAACTTCGGTACAGCTGTTTTACAGCGAAATTGCAATTAAACAATTATGATTAAGCACTGCAGTACTACTTCGAAATATCTATTGAGATTGTTTAGTTTGAATCAGTTTTTGGTATTTTTCTTTTTTAAATCGAAATTCCGAAAACTATTAATTCATATCGAACTATCCCGAAAAACCACCCCAATAAAAACACTCTGACAGGGACATTCATTTTCTTTGGCGTCATTTGCCCCCTTTTTTTCCCACCTTAATTTAAACTTCTACCTATAGAAACTTCTATTTTAAAACATTTGAAAGAAAAAGAATAAAAAACATGGAAGTTGTCTCCTCTCTGCATTTTTTTCTATCCTGAAATCGAGAGAGTAATAGTCTGCTGGAGAGACTGGGGGAATAATCCTTTATCCTTTCCCATTCCTATATAGTGGCAAGGATAAAAGGGTCTAGTCCAAAGTTTCAACCACAAAGTAGTCGAGAAGAAAAATCCTCCCACAGAATCATTAAGCCGCTTGGGGCGCACATACTTGCACTCCCTTATATAAGGTATACTCTTTGAAAAAACAAAAACAAAATCCAGCATCCATTTCTCTGGACTTCGAAAGATGCACTCCCAAAAAAATAAATAAAAACACATCCACGTGAACCACGACTGGGGATGTATGGGTGTTTAAGTCCTCTCGACGCATCTTTTTAAAGGACAGGAAAACTGAAAAAAAAATGAAGAAAGAGGACCTTAAAAAAAAAAGTAAATAAATATAAAGGAAGACTTTGGAAAAGCACTCTTCTGTCAATTTGAGCGCTGCTGTCTCACTCACTCCATCGCTCCATCCCGGATACAGAAGGGAACGGCATAAAAAATTGATTTGCACGTGGCCCCGCAGCGATAAATCTGAATTCCGAAAATGCCCTGTCAAATTGTCCACAAGGGAGACACTCATCTTGCTGTATTTTGGCCCGCCGTTACAAAAAATAAATGTAAAAACTATAGACTTTTCAATGATAAGAAAGAAAGAAAAAAAAACTCCCATCCCATACGATTTTAAAGCCGGAATATATGAGGTATATATACAGAACGAGGTAGGTCAATGGGATAAGACAAGGAGATGAATGGAAGATATAATAGAAAAAAGCCATTCTAGAATAGCAATGTCCTGGATTGGTTAAAACCTATCAATCCTTACCTCAATCCCCCCAACAAATTTCTAAGGGGACGACCGTATGCAAATTTGGGACTAGAAGGGCTAAATCCCGATACTGGAAGGTCATCATTAAAAGGGGCTTAGAACGTGTCCAAAATCCAGGGCTGCTCTTTTAATTGTACCTAAGAGATTGGTGATAAAAACAAGCAGTTTTATCAATAGATTCGAGTTTTATGGAGAAGTAGGGGATTACTGTTTAAAAGAAGATGACTTGAGGAGGGAAAAAAAATGGTGGGATTTGTACGGAATTAAAAAAAAAGAAAAAAATGTCTGCATGAGAATGTTTAAGATGAACTTAAGTTTCCTCCTTATTAATACCGAACCTGCGAGGTTTTTATTTTATTTTGTTTTGTTTTTTTCTCCAGAAGCAATTATACTTTTCCCGATTAAAGTCTTAATTGTTTAGTCGGAATACTAATCCTCTTATATTTTACTGTATTTCTTTGAGAAAAGAGAAAAACTTGTAGATAATTACCTATTAAAAAATAGTGCATTTGACCCAGTTTTTTTTATGCTATTTAAAAGAGAATTAAAAGCGACAGCATTGCAAGACCAGGAACATTTTAAAACTTTTTATTTCCCCTCAAAGGTAAATTTACTGATGCATTTCTTTATGCATCTAAATATATTGCCATCTTATTAAACTTCGTAGCAATTAATTTTAATCTCTATTCAATTCTTTATTTACATTGATAACGACATCTGTTCTAAAAAAAATACAGAACTGTTTAAAAATATAATTGAATGATAGGCCAAGCGCGCATTTCACTGAGGCTTGAAATGGGACTTTCTTCACTTTTTATTATGCCTAGGGCCTAATTGAATCGGTTAATTTCTAATGATTTTTGCAGCATAAATACCAAAAATGTGATCTAAAAAAGAGGGGGGAGGAGAAGGGTTGTAAATTTTCCGAGTTATTTTAGAATAAATTGAAGGTTTTGTTGTTTTTTAAAAAGGATGTGATATGAGGAACTTGCATTCAAATTAAATTTTGAGATTTTCTGTGAATTTTAGGAATTATATCTTTGAAAATTTCAAATGTAATGCATTAATCTCGATACATGCAAAAGTATCTAGGCGGGCGGGGGGGGGGGGAGAGCTAGAAGAACTTGTAGATTAAGGGTGTATTCGAAAAAACGCTTTTCCACCTTCAGCAGCTCGAAATTTTCCGATACAATTTCAGACACATTTTTAAAAGTAGAAACATGAAATTTGCTGAGAAGATTTTTGAAGAGACGTATAAGGTGCCGTATGATGTCTTTTTACGCTCAATTCATTAGAATTCGATTTATAAACAATTTACTTCTCAGGAAGACCCTTTTTTCCGTTCCTGATCTTCCACTTCGAAAAAATCGGTTCAAATTGCCGTTTTTGATTGCTTTTTTTTGCAATATCTTGTGCACTTATCAAAGAATTGACCTTTACGGCACCTTGTGCACTTTCTAAATAAGAGAATCTGCGAGTTTCATGTGTTTGAGAGCAAAAGTGAATTCAAAAATAAATAGGAAAATTAGCAGTTTGAATCGAAATACACCCTTAAATTGTGTAAATTTGTGCGAAATTCTGGTGAATTTTATCCTTCAAATATAATGTATTTTATCCTTCAAATATTTTCAAATATAATGCTTTAAGGGTGTATTCCAATTCAAACTGCTTATTTTGTGATTTATTTTCAAATTCATTCTTGCTCTCAAATGCACCAAACTTTCAAAATCTCTCATTTAAAAACTACATTATGTGCCGTGTTTGTCGATTTTTTGGTAAATGTAGAAACTATTGCAAAAAATGCTGTCAAAGTTGCCAATTTGGACAGAAATTTCCGAACTTGAAGATCTGGGAACGAAAAAATGATGGAACTGAGAAAATGATTGTTTATAAAACAAATTCTAATTAATTCAGAGCAAAAATTATATTACACAGCATCTTATACATCACTTCAAAAATCACCGCAAGCAAGTTTCATGTTTCTACTTTTAAAAATGCGCCTGAAAATTTCGAGCTGTTTAGGTGGCAAATCAATTTCTCGAATACACCTTTAATCTGGATATGTACAAAAATATCTGCATAGGAAAGTGGTGTCACGTGCATCCAAATAAATAAACAAAGGAAATGCAATGATGCTTCAGTAATTTTTACCGTCATTACAGTCTGTATGGTACTTGGATTAAGTTCTGTATATTATTGTTGTAAGTAGTATTAAGTCAAATTTAGTTATTGCATTTAATGATTGCATATGCATACCTACATTGCTAAACAAGTAATATTTTTCTGCACTTTCAATGATTAAGACTTTTATTAAATCAAAAGTGCAACTTTATGACATAAGTTGTAATTTATTTTTGTTTGGAAATGCATAAAACTATAGCCGGTGCTGTTGTTCAGTTTTTTTTTTTTTTTTTTTTTTTTTTCCGCAAACGCGATAGATTTTTTAGAAAATAGTGTCAAAGTGTCCATTTTAAACCAAATTTCCCCGCTAAAAAATAATACCCACTGAAACTGGGGTGAAAAATGTGTTTGTCGCGTGATCGAAAACATTTATAACTCAAAAGGTAATATATTGATAATAACAATAAAAAAAAAAAAAAAAAAAAAAAAAAAAAGAAAAAAAAAAAAAAAATGAAGCATTCAGTTTGATTCCAAATCACTTCCATAGTCAGATTTTGCAATTTTATATCTTTCCATTTAAAAATGAATTTGTATCAAAACGTTTTGCGCTTGCTGGGAACAACCTTAAACAGTTGCTATTAAAAATAAATATAATGAAAGTAGAAACTGAGCACAGCCGCAAATGTAATCTGAAAAATCACTCAGTAAAACAAACTGGAGAATCGAACCATGCAAGATATCTACCTGTCACTCTACTCTTTTCAACTGCCGCAGCTTGATTATGTGATTAAATATTTTTTCCCCCTCTGTGAAAAGGTACCCGTTTTAATCACATCATTGTGCGCAGTTTTCTCGTAATATGCATCATCCTCTCCTTATGCGACCACACCCAGGGCGGCCTCACGACTTCGGAAAGGTCCCAGTGGGTCAGCTTGACAAGAGATCGTGGGAAACGGAAAATATATACCGCGAAAGAGCACACGGCAAAGGTCCACGTTTTTTTTTTTCTTCTTTAGTGACAAATATTCAATTACTTTCTACTGGCATTTAAAATCGATGTCAAAGTTAAATGAGAAGTGTGTTCCAACTGGTTTATGAACCTTCATCTCAAGGCTGCGGGCAAACAGCACTACTTTCACTTATACTAAAAGAGCAATAAATCTATCTTTGTTTCGGAACAAAACAAAAGCTTGCTAGTTTTGGAACATCTTAATGGTTTTTGAGGTATGAAGCCTATTGAATGGACAAAGGAAGGGAAAGTTTATCTCCCCCATCTTCAGTGGTAAAGCTGTCAACTGATTTCGAGTTCGATTTCTCTCTTGAATTCAGTGCACTGAAAAAGCAATTTATACATCAAAGCGCCGACACGAAAGATCAAAAATAGCGACGCCTGACCACAAGAAGTTAGTGCTATGTGCCCGGTCCTTAAAGGTGCTGGTCACTCAGCTAAGGAATTCTCCCCCGTAATGGACGTTTGATGCATTCGTATATTTAAAATATCTCTTGGGGAAATTAATATTTCTAACCCCATTTTTATCTGTATTCTTTTTAAGGTTATTCTTAAATCTAAAGGGGCAACTTTACGACATGACATAAGTATTAATTTGTTTTTGTCCGCAAATGCGTGAAACTAGCAGGAGTTATTCAGAAATTGCCCAATAGCCCAATGACATTCACATTCCAATTTTATTTATTTATTTATTTATTTAATGGCAAATGCGCTATAGAAGTTTCAGGAAGTACTGTGAAAGTGGACGTTTTGAATTGAATTTCTCAACGAAAGCAGAAAAATTGGTCAACGGAGGGAGAAAAACTCAATGGCACGTGATCAAAAACTCATATTACTCGAAAGGTAATTCATTTATGAAAAGAAATAGAAAACACAGTTCTATTCCAAATCTTTTCCTTAGTCAAGTTTTCCAATTGTATATCTTTCCGCCGAAAAATGAGTTTGTAAATGTGTCAAAACATTTAGAGCTTGTTAAGCGGAGCATTTAAACTGCTCCTATTATTTGGATGCAAGCCTCATATTTTTACTTTTGGGAAGAACAGAATTTGAGCTTATTCGATAACGATTTTCAGAATTTTCAAGTTATGTTTTAGAGACTTTCACGAAGTTGCTCTATGCATTTAGCTAACATATTATGCACATTATATTTTGATTGCACTGACGCATGCGTAATGAAACATTATTTAGTAAATTTGCTCATTTTTATACAATTTTTATCATCTTTTAATTCTGATTAAGATGTATTGTGTACTGCGCTGTAAGTCGTATTTTCTGAAAAGAACATTTTTTATTTTTTTATTTTAAGGACGCTTCAAATTATAAGCAAAAAGTTGCAAAATTTAGGACTGCTTTTATGAAAACCATAATTTCTCTACGAGTATACATGGTATCTTCATAAAAAGGAACACAGTTTATTACAATAAGCCACTCAGTCATTGAACACTTTTGCTACGTTAGTTTTGGCATCTCAAAACTAATATGTCAAAACTGCCGCGGATAACCCTGCAGGGTTATCCAGAAGATATTCATTCTTTTTCAATTTGTTGACAGTCCTATGGGGTTTCGGGGAAAATCGTCGCGGAAATATGATTTGAACTATTCTGTTTACACACCTGGAATTTCAGGATAATTCCTCGTGTATTTTTTTATAGATATTTAACGAAACTTCTAAAATTGCAAGTGACTGGTCACTTTTGGCCATATAGTGTAATATTTAAGGGTGTATTCGAAAAAACGCTTTTCCCCCTTCAACAGCTCAAAATTTTCCGATACAATTTCAGACACATTTTTAAAAGTAGAGACATGAAACTTGCTGTGGGGATTCTTGAAGGGACGTATGAGGTGCCGTGTGATGTCTTTTTACGCTCAATTCATTAGAATTTGAGTTATAAACAAATTACCTTATCAGTATGACCCTTTTTTTTCGCTCCCAGAACTCCTGCTTGGGAAAAATCGGTTCGAAATGCCGTTTTTGATTGCTTTTTTGCAACAATTTCTGCATTTATGAAAGAATCAACAATTACGGCACCTTGTGTACTTTCTAAATAAGAGATTTTTAAAGTTTGGTGTATTTGAGAGCAAAAATGAATTCAAAAATAAATCGGAAAATAAGCAGTTTGAATCGAAATACACCCTTAATAACTTTTTTCATAAAAATCGGCATAAATGATTCACTATGTTTCCACTACCACAAACTTTAATAAGCTACAAGAAAAAAAAATTAGGTGGGGGAATTTTATTTTGTTTTTATCGAATGAGCTTGTCAATTACAGAAGGTGAAACAGCTAATAAACTGCGGGAGTTTTTTGTTGTTATTGTTGTTTCATCTTCAACCGACTTCCCTAGCGAAGGTGTAGAGAAATTACCTTGTAGTCGGCATCGATTGTTTCCTTTTGCTTGTGTTTCTGTTTCTTATAATATATGTCTTTTCCCGCTAAGTGTAATTAAGCCTGGTTACAAGTCCCGCCACTACTCGCCACTGATAAAGTTTGACTGAGTGAGTCTGTAGGGGAATTCACCTGGTATAATGTAGGTCAATGTATTGTTATTTTTTCCCAATCGTATAAGAATAAAAATTTTGGAAAGCTTCTCGATCTGAATAATTTTACTTGACTTATTGAGATATTCTTAACTGCTTCGTTGTTAATTGTTGTGAGTTTATTAAACAGCTGTTGAATTCATTTGGTCGATTAAAGACTTTTTTAATGTGCATAATGACATTCTATAGTATAAAAAAGTTGTCTGAGATGGATAGAAAAAACTGTCAATTTTATCTTCTCAAATCTGCAACTTTGTGAAACATTTTTTAATTAATTTTTGTTTGGAAACACGTGAAATTAACAGGTATTGTTCAGAAACTGTGTAATCGAAAGATGTTTTCCCTTTTTTGTTAAACTCGGAAGATGTTTTAGAAAATACTGTAAAGTTGTTATTTTGAACCGAATTCCTTCGCAAAAAAAGAAAAAGCTGTTGTTACGTGGCTAAAAAATATAAAAATAATAAGTAAATTATTTATCAAAAAATGAAAAACTTTTTTAAATTTGGCTCTTTTATGCTTCGAAATAAATCTGAAAAGATGTCAGAAAGTTTAATGTTTGTTTAGCAGGGAATTTAAGGAACGCCTTAAGGATGTTCTTAAATAAAAAAGGGCAATTTTGTGACACATGCATTAATTTATTTTTGTTCGGAAATGCATGAAAATAGCAAGTGTTGTTATTCAGAAACTGTCTAATTGCACTCATTCTTTTGTTTTTTAAAAAACACAATAGATTTTTCATAACAAGCCTTCAAAGTTGACACTTTTGAGCATATTTCCCGACGAAAGCAGAAAAACCGGTCGAAAAGGAGGAGAAAAACGGGTGATTGCGTCATCGAAATAGCTTATAACTCGATAAGTACTTTAATTATCATAAAATGGAAAAATAAGTTCAATTCGAAATCGCTTTCCTAGTCAGGCATTAAAATTTTATAACTTTCTGTTAAAAAATGAATTTGTAAATGTGTCAAAATGTTTTTCGCTTGTTGAGCGGATCAGTTAAGAACACCCTTAAATAAAGATTTTTTTTTTTCATTTCTTTTTTCAATACATTTAGTGGCGTATAGATGCATATTAGCCCAGAAATATTTTCTTGGCGTTAAGCTTGGTATAAAATCCGAAGTAAAACAGTTGCTAATGAGAAAAAAAAATAAATGAGAGCGAATGAAACAAAACTTTTAAAAAATGTGTTTGAGCTGAATTTGTGTTGATGAACAATGAACAATAATTAAATGACAAATAAAATCTGAAACTCAACCAAGCGAATGGTACCCAAGAATTTGATCTCCAGTTTTTGCCTATACAAACTTTTGCCTCAAACTGTCGGACTTCTTGATCTTAAAAAAAAAAAAAGAAAAAAAACACCCCACTATATCAGAATAACCCCCGTTAGTACATACTTTGAAAATAACGAGACCGTATTTAATGTATAATTTCAAAAGACACGAGGCTTTTCAGTTTTCTTTTATTTTACTATATCTGTTCTGTTATTAAGCTGCTAGTGACATATTATCCACAACCAGAATTTTTATTTTCTGTGCAACATATAATGATTTCTACCACATCATTTTAAGTTTCTTAGAAGAGTTAATATGATGAGAGAGGTAAGGTACGCTTTCTTACGGCATTTCAGTTTCTTTATATATAGACATGTTCATAAAAGACTTATTATTCTAGTTTTTTCCTTTTAAAATTTTTATTGTGAATTTTTGCTGTGATTATAGTTTACCTTTTAAATTGCTCGTCTTTCTTTTGATGTTAACTTTTATGTACGAATTTCGGTAGCACTACTTTATGAAACGCTTGAAAGAAAATTACAGTGGAGTGGTAATAGTTATTTTGCATTCATATACAATATTAAATACCATGTATATGAATTCCTTAGTATTAAATATATGTATGTATGAAAAATTCCTTTGAGCTTCTTCTTGAGGTTAAATGTCACGTCTCAAGGACATTGGAGTTTTATTTTTTCTTGTTCTGAAATAAGCTGTTTTTAATAAAGTGGCTAGATTTTAAGGAACAGAAGCACGGGATCTCTTGACCTTATATACTCTTTTTTTACGGGCGCTCGTGTTTCTTTTGAATAAAAACATGCATAGTGTATTTTGGAATTTTTGAATACTAAAAACATTTTAGCGCTTACATTAATAACTTGCTTAAATTTTTTCGCTCATTATGTTTATTCATTCTTAAAACAAACATTAAACTTAGTTTATTTTTATTTTTTCTCTATTCCTTTTTTCAAAGTAGAATTTTTCAACAATTTCTTAAGACTGTTTTCAACTGCTCCGCTCAACAAGCGGAAAGCTTTTTGACACATTTACAAATTCATTTTTTGACGGAAAGATGTGAAATTGAAAGGCCCGAATCTGGAAGCAATTTGGAGTCAAACTCAATTTTCCAATTTTTTTTCCATCAATAAAATACCTATTAATTTATAAGCGTTTTCGACCACGCAAGAAACACATTTTTCACCCCGTTTGAGTTGTTATTATTTCGCGCGGAAATTTGATTCAAAATGTCACTTTGACACTGTCTTCTGATGAAAGAAGGCCTCCCGCTTCGGAAAATTTGGTACAAAACGCCGTTTTTGGCAGCATTTTTTGCAACATTTTCTGCATTTATCAAGGAATTGACAATCACGGCACCTTGTATGGTTTCTAAATAAGATAATTCGAAAGTTTGATGTATTTGAGAGCAAAAATGAATCTAAAAATAAATCTAAAAAAAAGGCAGTTTGGATCGAAATACACCCTTAAAGCAGCAGAAATATGTAGAAAAGCTGTCATAAAATGTCCCCTAATCAGTCAGATCTGAAATTCCTCGCTGATATAACGTCTGTCTTACTTGAGTTTTGTGAATGGAATTAATTAGATCTGTCTCTCTTTTGAAAGTGTTTATTTCTAAACCTGCTTCTGACCTCAGCTAACGCCCAGATATTTAAATTTATTTAATCTACACTTTTTCATTTAAATACGCTGGAAACTTGAGTGTTGGTAATGAACTTGTCTGATGTAATTATTAAAGACTATTGTGATTGTTATCGATTTATTCTTGTAATAAGTTTTAAGGGTGAATTTCGATTCAAACTGTTTATTTTCCGATTTATTTTTGAATTCATTTTTTCTCTCAAATGCACCAAACTTTCAAAATCTCTTATTTGGAAAGTACCCAAGGTGCCGTGATTGTCGATTCTTTGATAAATGCAGAAAATATTTTTTAAAAAGCAATCAAAAACGGCATTTCGAACCGATTTTTCTGAAACGAGAGATCTGTGAACGAAAAAAAGGGGTCATACTAGTGATGGGCGATTTCGATTTTTTAAATCGATTTAATCGATACTACGGCCAACTCGATTTAATCGATACTTTAAAAATTTTAATCGATTTCTCTGAAGGTAATATAATTTTATTTTTCCTCCAAAAGTCGAAGATAAAATAGACGGATGTGCCAATTCCAAAATTTCAGTGTATTAGTTTCTAAGATAGAAGAATTAAAGAAACCTCAGAACCCCCCCCCCCCTCATCTGCAAAATAGCGTTTTTTGTTGAGTGATGTACATCAAAAATTGATCAGGATCAATTTTTCTTAGGTACCTGCTGAATCTGAATTTTGATGAAAATCCATGAAAGCGCGAGATACAGCTATTGCGAAATCATAAAAAATGCAGCATATCAGCGCCACCTGTAGGGCAATTTACACCAAGAACTAAATAACACTAATCTATGTCAGAGATTTACTGAATTTGAATTTTGATGAAAATTCGTTCTTGAGATAGCGCTATTGCGTTAATCATGAATAAAGCAGTATAGCAGCGCCATCTCTTAAGCGATTTCCACCAAAATGTAATTAGCATCAAATAATATCAAGGAATAATTGAATCTAAATTTTTATGAAAGTCCGTACATTTGTTCTTGAGATAAAGCTAAAATGGAAACAGGGGCGTGCGAAAAGAGAACTGCGCCCGGTTCAAAGTTCCAATTTAGCCCCCCCCCCCCCTATTAACTTTTTCTTGTGATAGGCTAGAAGTGTTGTTAGTAGTAAACATTTGGCGCTCCCTAAATTTCCGTGCTCGGAACGACTGCTTCCTTTCGCCCCCCCCCCCTTTCAGTGGCGCTGAGTGGAAATTGTGAAAAATTCAGTATAGCAGCGCCATCTGAGAAGCTATATACATCAAAATGCAAAAAACATCAATTCATGTCAAGGACTAACTGGATTCATTCGTTATTCAGATATAGCTGTTGCGCAAACCGTAAAAAATGCAGCATAGCAGCGCCACCTGTTAGGCTATATACACCAAAAATTAATTAGATTCAGTTTATATCTAGGTCAAACTAAATTTAAAGTTTTGTGGAATTCCGTGCATTTGTTCTAGAGATAGAACGGTCAGAAATTTTTGTCGTTTACAGACTCACAGAGTGACAGACAGACACACACACAGACAGATATTTCTTAAAAACCATGAAATCGTGTTAAAAACCTTCTAAAATATATAAATCCATCGAAAACGGGAGGTCAAAATTTTTCACGAATCTAATACTCTCTTCTTGTAAAGTTACAAAAGAAAGTAAAAATGTAAAATCGATTCTGCCCGTAAGATCGGTCTTTAGATTCGATTTCGATCTTTAGATTCGATGTCGATCTTTAGATTCGATGTCGATCTTTAGATTCGATGTCGATCTTTAGATTCGATTTCGATCTTTAGATTCGATTTCGATCTTTAGGTTCGATGTCGATCTTTAGATTCGATGTCGATCTTTAGATTCGATTTCGATCTTTAGATTCGATTTCGATTTTTTTTTCTTTTTTTTTCTAGGCTAAATCAGTGTTGAATGCAGTTATTTTTCTGCGACTCCGGAGGAATCCATCATGTTTTACATCTCTGTAAGAGAGGGGGAATCGCAATCTGTGCATTAAAAAGCATAAAATCTCATAACTTCTGGGGGGGAGGGTAATCCCCTACGAGCCAACCCTTTAATTAGACACTAGGTTAAATCGTTATATTTTTGTTTAGAAGTCCAGTTATTTGAAGTATTAGTTTATTATGTTTTATTTTTCACGCTCGTCTCTTCTAATCCCCCCCTTCCGCGTCAGTTTTAACTTACAGGGCCGTTCGAAATATGCATACAGTTTTAAAAATGTCCAATTCTCGGTCTATTTTATTTTAGATCCACATTTTAAATCCCTGACAAAATATAAATAAAGGGTCGCCCTTCCGCCCGTTTGAGGTTTATCTGCGCCCCGCCCGGGGGCATAGTTTTTTGTTTCTTCAGAAGAAACAACAAAAAAAAATTGAGGGTGGGGCTTGCACCCTCCCCCAATATACACCTTAAAATTTCGCTCATTTAATTATCTAGGTACCATTTTTAAGTTAAAAGTTTAAGCTACATGGCACCCCCAGAGCTGTGGACCCCTCCCCCCCCTGTCGATCACTCACCTAATTTTGCTTATTTTTTCACTTCATTTCAATCTTTAAAAGGCTATGACTTTGCTTCTACAGGAGTTACAGTGATGAGAAAAATTCTAGTACAGCTAACCATTTCTCGCCGTTCTTTTTGCTATTCCAGTTTCCCGCTTTTCCCTATAGGACCTTTTGGGGGGTGGGGGGGGGGCAAATGGGGTTTTTCTCATATCTTGATACAATATGTCTGTTGAAAGCTTATGCTTCATACATTACAAATCTAGCATAAGAAATTTTCTCCTATCATTTCAGGTCACGTTACGGACCCATAAAGTGTTAAAATTTTAATTTTTCAAACTTCTTCGAAAAAAAAAAAAAAAAAAAAGAAAAAGAAAAAGAAAAACATTGATACATATCAGCGAAACTGGGGTTCGAACCCGCAATAGTTTGATTGCACACGTAATCCCTAAGCTTATTGGCCACCGAGTACTCAGCAGCTCTATTATTTCTTTAGATTGTCATCTTTAAATTCGTAATATCTTTTGAATGGAATGTCCGATTTGAATAATTCAAAAAGTAATCTACAGATATTGTAACAGGCATGAATACAAGATGATTTATTTGGATAAGGATTAAGGTATCGATAGTATGGTCTAACTTTGGTTGGTGTATTTATCGCGTTTTAAAATGTAAGAAAGTAGTTATAGTGAGTTAACTACAATAGCTGGACATATGGTATCGCGGGGTTTTTTTTTATAGATATTAATATGTTCTTTAATATTATAGAACTTTTTTTTATTCATTTAAAAGTATTTCCTGACGATTCAAAATTATGTATCCTAACGATTAAAAAAATACACACGTAATTGTTCAAGGTTTCATTTCTATCGGCACTCTCGGAGTGCCACTATTTTTTTTTTTTTTTTTTTTTTTCATGTTCGCCCGTCCTACCGCCCCCTCCCCCCTTCCTCACCAATCTTAACTTACAGGTTCGTTCAAATTATGACTGCGATTTTAAAAAAGTTTAATGCTCGTTCTATTTTGTTATAAATCCATATTTTGAAACCTCAACAAAAGATACATTTGGGCCGGGGTCGCCCTTCTGTCCGTTTGGGATTTACCTTGCCCCCCTGGGTGGGGGGCATATTTTTTGTTTATTCCACACCATCTCATGTAACATATCGTTATAAAGCTTTTCTCTCATCGTTTTTTTTCTGTTACTACCCCTCTCTCCACCTAGTTTCATGCTCTTGGCACTTTTTATAGTTTCAAAGAGTGCATGTTCTCCGCGGGCCACCCCATGAATTCAACACTAAGTTAAACACTATATTTTTGTTTAGAAGCTCAGTTATTTGGGTTATTAGTTAAGTATGTTTTTTTTTTCCCAAGTTTGTCTGTTCTAATCCCTCGCTTCCCCCCCCCCCTTCCTCGCCAATCTTTACTAAATGGGCCGTTCAAAGTATGCATGCAATTTTTAAAATGTCCAATTCTCGTTCTATTTTATTGTAAATCCTCATTTTGAAACTTCGACAAAAGATACTATTGGGCTATGGTCGCCCTTCCTTCAAGAGTAGGGTTTACCTGCCCCCTTGGGAATGGGGCATATTTTTTGTTCTTCCAAACTATCTCGTGTAACATTTGGTTGGCATTAGAAGCAAAAAAGTTTTTTTTGTCTATACTCCTTGTTCCCCATCCTAGTTACACGCTCTTGGCACTCTTTATCCTCGGTTTAATGCCAAGTTACTCAGTGTTGTTATTAGTTGAGTTATGTCTCTCAAATTTGTCAAGTTTTTGTAAAAGTGTCAATCATTTTAAAATTTAAAATTCTTATTATCCGACTCTAAAATCTGCAATAACTTAATTCTATGCCTCCCTAAATTTGGATGGGGTTGGGAGGCGGTAATTACGGTCCTGCTGATTGTCTAAGTTTTGGAATTAGTAATTTGGATGTAATTCGAAATATCGATTCTAGTATCGATTCTAGAACTGAGAAATCGATTCTTATTATGATCGATGTTGTTTTATACGATATCGATTTTAATCGATTCTCAAAATTTCCAGAATCGCCCATCACTAGGTCATACTGATAAGGTAATTGTTTATAAATCAAATTCTAATTAATTTAGCGTAAAAAGACATCACACGGCACCTCATACGTCCCTTCAAGAATCCCCTCAGCAAGTTTCATGTGTCTACTTTTAAAATTGTGTCTGAAATTGTATCGGAAAATTTCGAGCTGTTGAAGGTGGAAAAGCGTTTTTTCTAATACACCCTTAACTCTATTTATTATGGTTGACACATGATTATGACTTTTGTTTCATCTATTTGTCAGATCACGTTCTAACGTTCGTAAATACACTGCTTGGATGTACTCTGCTCAACAAGCGCAAAATGTTTTGATGCATTTACAAATTCATTTTTTAACGGAAAGATATAAAATTGAAAGGTCTGACTATAGAAACGATTTGAATTCAAACTGTGTTTACAATTTTTTATAATTAAATTACGTATTGAGTTATAAACGATTTTGTTTATGTGATAAACACATTTTTCACCCCTGTTTTAGTGTTTATTCTCCTTTGGCGCAGAAATTCGGTTCAAAATTGCCTACTTTGACACTAGTTTCTGAAAGATCTATTGTGTTTGGAAAAAAAAAAAAAAAAAAAAAAAAGAGTGCAATTAGATAGTTTCTGAACAGCAACACTTGCTAGTTTAACCAATTTCCGGACAAAAATAAATAAATAAATAAATAAAACTTATGTCATAAAGTCGCCCTTTTTGATTTAAGAACAGCCTTAAGTTCTTCTTAGTTATTCAAAGGTTTAAGTTGGTACTCGAAAGAAACTTTATATTAGTATAAAAATTAAAAAGCAAAAAAAATTGAAATGTGAACCAATTGTGTCTGAAACTTTTAAGCATGTTTATATGAATATCATTTCGTGATTCTAATCGAAAGCACCGTGTTAAGATTTCAGATCAACTTTAAAATTTCCCTTTTTCCTTTAAACAATTGAATTTTTGTCCATAACGAGCCAAGAAATATATTCTCATCTCACCTAAACGTCGTTTGTGTCCGAGTCTTGTGCCGTCTCCACCCCGAACTCCGCCCTTATATCGCGTGATCGCGCAATTCACACACGCACGTTTTTTACCATTGGAATAAAGACAGAATCTCAGTGTAACATGACGCCGATGTTAATTTTGCCATATTTCTTTTGTTCCACTTTTTATTTTCACTTTTTTATAAGTTACACTCTTTCAACAACTTTGTATTTTTTTTTTCTTTTCCATTTTTTCATTCTTCGCTTCGTTTGATTTTGATATATAAAGTTGAAATTTACACGAATATTCCCCTTTTTTATGAAATCGATTAAAGCTATAATTGGAAATTTCTTGTTTTGCAGGATTATTTATTGCTACTTGTTAGCAGCTACAGGATTAAAATACATAGCTTTTATCACATGCTGTAATTTGTTTACCAAGTATTCAAATGTGATAATCTGAATGCTCAGTAATTTTTTAAAAAATAAAATTAGATGTTTATTGTTATTATTATTATTATTATTATTATTATTATTATCATCATCATTACCGTATTTACTCGTGTATAGGGCGCACGCGTGTATAAGGCGCACCCCTACTTTCCAAGTAAAAATGGTGATTTCTTAAAATCTCGTGTATAACGCGCAGTATAAATTTGATACGCTAATGAAGAATGACCAAATGAATTTCAGTAAAAAAAAAAAGTCGAAACAAACATTACACCAGACCAGAAAACAAGACGAAAATGCATTTTTAGACTTTGGGCTGTAAGAGAATGACGGAAAATAGGAATGAGTGACGGTAAAGAGAATTGCTGACTAGCGTTTAGATAATGTCATTAGCTTTGTTGTATAAAAAACTGCAAGAAATGAAATAAATATACTTCAATTAAGTAACATTTTTCGAGTTTTAATATCTTTGAATAATTTCTTGTTTCTTGTGTATATCGTTTGACTGCATCCAACAGTAAAAAATTATTCCGTGTATAAGGTGCACCTAGGAGTTTTGCCCTAATTTTTTGGGAAAAAAGTGCGCCTAATACACGAGTAAATACGGTATTACAATTATTATTATTATTATTATTATTATTATTATTAAAACTTAAAATAAAATTGTGGACATTGTATTTATCTTTAATAAAATTTAAAAAATATTTAGAGTAGTACCGAAAAAATATTTAGAATGGAAGGAAGAGGGGGAGGGGAGCGTGAACAGTGACAATCTTACATGGGATTTTGAAAACGGACTAAATAATGCTCCAGAAGTAGATTAAAAAAATACAGATTTTGTGGGATCGTAATAACATTATCTCTCCACCTTCCTCTGCCATTTTAAACTTCCCCAGATAAATGGCACATATATAAACAAATATATATATATTTTTTTATAATGTACATTTAACAAATCATTGAATGCTTAAACTAGTCGTTGGAGGCCACCGTAATACTTACCCATCATTTATATGCATATGAAAATAAAATATGTGAAAACTATTTATACAATGCATTTCAATTCCAAAACTAAATTTAAATGTTGTTAATACACATAGTAATACTCTATTAATGAATTGCTGATGCACCAATTTCAACAAATTATATGAAACGCCAAACTACTCAAGAAGTACCAAACTACGTAAAAGAAACATCCTTATAACTCCAAAAATAATAATCATATTAACTAACAGTTTGCTGCGTCGGATGAAGCGTCTCATTTTCAATTAAAATATACCTCTGAATTGAAATTTGATTGAAATACAGGGTCATGAAAAATCAAAGAATGCGGAAAACAGGATTACACATATCTCGGCAACTAATAATTCGATCGACTTCGTTCTTTATGCAAAATTTGTGTTTTTTTTTATTGCCTTTTACATGCATTCCTTAAAATAAAAAAATTCGAAAATTTTTATATACCTTTCATCAGAACGAATTTTTCGAGAATCCGGAAAAAATAGTTCTGGATAATCGAGGTTGCTGATATTCAATAGGCTTCGTCCCATTCTTACATACTAAGTACATACAAAATTTCAAGTCTCTATCTCAATTTGTTCGTGAGATAGAGCGTTTACACACAGACAGACAGACAGACGGACGACAATTTTTTTTTTCTAAAAATATGTTTTTCGAAATCTTCAGTGTCTAAAACGCGTAAATCCGTCAAAAAAAATTTTTCGATTTTCAAAACGATTGCAAGATTTACCCTATATTACGTATGATGGGTAAGTAAAAGTGTATTCAGGGTTTTTTGAAATATCTTTATTGCGTTTAATTTTTTTGAAAATTAACCTATGTCCATGTGAAATTATTACGTCTCATACAAATCGTGTCAGTACATATATACAGAAATGCTTATTGCATGAAGTGACACAGACAGAGCATAAAACGGAACTACAAATACAAATAAATATTTTGTGAGTTCACCGTTATTATTTAATCTTCCGGGATTTCTTTCTTTTCATTATTTTTTTTCCACCCGGAAATAATTATTACATAACTCTGTGAAGGAACATCTTTGGGGTGTGCCTGCTCAAGAAATTATTGCCCATAGTAACTTCGCTGGTTTTCAACTCTAAGCTATCGAGATTATTGTTAACTGTGATTACAGGTTGTAGAAATAAATCTTCTTAATATGATAATTGTAAGGTATCAAATACGTAACTTAAAAAAATGTATTATGGTAGTGCATTATTGCGACTTACATACTGTATAATTATGAAGAAAGAAATATGAAATGGAACTTATGGAACTATCAATATGAAATATTATAGTATGTTTATAGTAATTGATATTAGGTAGTTGTTTGCGTTCCTTAGTAAAAAGTAACTCATGTCTGAGAACTGGAAAGAATATTAGTGAACTTTTTAGCTTAAAGCTGAAATGTTTTTCTTGAATTAGTAATACACGTAATCTGCGCTGAAAAAAAATAAAAATAAAATAAAGCAGACGATTTTACGGAGATTGTGATGCTAGCAATCGAAAAGACAGTGTAATTCACTGTTTTTTAACTGAAAAATTCTCATAAATTCCAGAAAATTATCCGTTTTTTCTGGAACAAAAACAGAAAAATTTCTGGAATTTAAGGAGATTGGTCGTAATGATTGACAGTACAATCTCCGGTAAAATCGTACCCTTTTTTTTTTTTTTTTTTAACAGTATGTGTCTAAAAAAAATAAAAAATAAAAATAAAAAATAACTAGCCTATTGTGAAAATTTGAAGGTAAATTAGAAAATGTATTTCGATCGAAATGTAACGTTTTATAAATTGTTATAAGGTAAATAGTTAATTTTGAATAATAGATAGAGCAACCGGCACATTTCTACCACCAATTGTTTTTTTAATTATTTCCTTCACAAAATGACAATCTTTTTGTAACAGTGTTTACAGCCCTTTTTTGGAGAGATTGATTTTAAATTTCAAACAGCTGCTATTTTGTAAAAGTTTGATTTATCTCGTAAATTTGTGATTTGACATTCCCTTAATTTAATATGTTCTAAGAATATCTGGGAATTTTTTGATGAATTAAATTATTATTGATGGTTATTAATAGCACAATCCCTTACACTGCGCTGTATGCATAGTTAAATTTGGAAGAATTTAGCTCGAATAAATTATCAACATTTTTATATAAGAATATTCACACGGGCGAACATAGAAAAGAAATTCAATGGCAAAAACTACTTTTTTTCTTCTTTGTAAAATAAAAAAAGAAACCTATCCTGGTTCTATCGGAAAATCCCCTCTTTAAATTAGACAAAAGTTTCTATTTTTAAAAAGTGGTTCTAAAAGGTAAAATCTGTGCACGGGATGTTCGTCGCAATGTGATGAAATGTGATTTATAAAATTTCCAGCATATGTGAAAAAATAAAAGACAACAATGTTTTTCTGTAATAAAGATGAGCCAATATATCTTTTTTTTTTTTTCATAAAGAGTTGGAATTTGTTTTCTTTCGAAAATATTTATAAATAATATAATTCGAACTTTTATTTGGCATGTTTACTAGATTTCTAGGTATGCTTAACAAGAAGTATACTTTTTTACTTTTTTTATTATTTTTTATTACCTAAGACCATTTGTCTATTAATGCTTGTTAAAAGTCGTACCGCGCGGCAATTTTTCATCTATATTGTCTGAAAATAAATAAATAAATAAAAGATATGAGCAACTATTTCAAAACTTTGCAGTGCTAAACTAGATTCTAGTTATTTTCCGAATAAAAAAACCTGTACAATTAAAAAATTAAAAACTTTTTTTTTATTATTATTTTTTATATGAGGAAATAAATGAAAATATGAGAAAATGGTAAATGTTCTGTAAATGTATGAAGATATAACTTTCTCATGTATCTTCACATCATTATCAAAAATGTCTACTAAATCTTGCAATTTTCCGAAAACTAGAATAATTTCTTTTAGTTTCGAAATTTCATAAACCCTACGTTCTAATTTTCAACATATTGTTCATTTTCAACCCCCCTTCTCCCCATCTTTTTTCCTTCACCCCTCTTAAGAACTTATATTACTTATATAGACTTAAATCTTCTATTCTTCCAAAACTCGGTTAAACTCTTCGCGAATGTTCAATTGGGTTCTAAGCTTTACTGATTTCTTTTAATATTATTCCTTTATGCCTCGAGACCCTCTGGTTGCCTTTCCGCTGCATCGATGACGGAAAATAGACTTAGGACAGTGTTGCAAGGTCGCTGTCCTCTGTTATATGTCCTCTCTCTATTAAATAAATCGCTGCGACAATAATAATCTATTGGAAGCCGGATTTCGTGGCGATAGTGCGTGTTTAGCGAGCTGTAAAATTATGAGTGAAGTTACCATAGATTCTGGTGAAATAATACGATGGCATAAAAATCTTGGGATTTTCAAAAAACTGAAAGATAAAAGTCTAACTTATGAAGCGTCAAAACTGCAGATGGCTTCTTCGGGATTCTTTTTTTTATTATTATTATTTCATTGTATCTTTTTAATAATTTTCAGAAAAATTGCATTGAAAAGATTTTTTCTCCCTATTGTCGCTTTTATTCCTGTGTAGCAGGTTACAACTGCCTTAAATTGCTATAACTTTTTCGCTACAGAAAATTTCATATCATATTTATTGAAACTTTTTTCTCGTTGTTAAGGCTGTTCTCAACTGCTCCGCTCAGTAAGCGCAAAACGTTTTGACACATTTACAAATTCATTTTTCAACGGAAAGATCGGAAAACCAGAAGACCTGGCTGTGTAAGCGATTTGGAATCGAACTGTGTTTTCTATTTCTTGATCAATAAATTACCTTTTTGAGTTATAAACTTTTAACAGATGACATGGCGTTTTTTTTCCTCCGTTGACTGTTTTTTCTGCTTTCATAAGGAAATTAGATTCAAAACGCCAACTTTGACAGTATTTCTTAAAACATCTATTGCGCTTGGAAAAAAAAAATGAAAAAAAAAACTATTTTATAGTTTTTGAATGACAATACCTGCTAATTGCATGCAACAAAATAAATTAAAACTTATGCCTTAAAGTTGTCCTTTTAGATTTAAGAACAGCCTTAAGGGGAGAGATTATCTGAAAGCTTTTAAATAATGAATAAAAAAAAATTTCTATTATTTAAGAATCGCATGTTGCCTAGCTTCTTTAAACAATTATGACAATACACCAATTAGAAGCGGTTTTATAAGATATGCGGAACGTGGGAATATATTACATAATAATATATACGTCTTTATTTAATTAATTATTTTTTCTTTAATCATAACAATTGTATTTATTTGTTGTTTGAGATTTTAATACGGAACATAATACTTAAAAATGATAAAATTATTAAGCCTTTGTCATAAAATATTATTACCTAAAAATAAGAAATAAGATTTAAAGTAAAAAATAAGTAAATTTTCCCAATAATATAAAAATACATATTATATATAAGTAATATGCTCTTTTATTTAATTATTTATTTAAAAAAAATCTTTAAGTTTGGGTAGCGTTCCTGTTTCTATTACGAGAACTATAGAGGATCAACTTATTCTGTTTGATAGGTTAGTTTTCTGGGTGGTCGTTCTTTATTTATGCCGTTAATCTGAATACTGGAAGAGATTAGCTATAATTGGAGCACCGGATTAATCTCGCAAAGGCAGCGCATGTCGTGCGGTCGCGATTTGATATATTTTGTGTCCTCAAACTCTGAATGTATTATCATACATTAATTATTTCAAGCACTAGCCTGAAGAAACAAAATGTTTCATACTTAAGAGTGACATTTATTTTATTAAATCTTAGTCATTAAATTCTTGGTGTTACTTTTGCCATCTGCAAGTTATATCCAATTATCTGAACCAACCCTTAGTTTTTCTTCTCTAAAACATTTTGTTTTTATTTCATCCTATTACCCTTTTTTTTTTTTCTTCATCTGCAGTTATTTCTATGAACAACTAAGGAATTGTATTAAATAAGTATTACTTAAGCTCTTATTTATTCAGATAGATTGGGGTTTTAGTAATATAATTTTAAATTTCAGACTTTATTAACTCAAAATTCTTTCATAAGCAACTTTATATAAAAAAAAATTCTGGGCCAAATGTTGATACAGTATTGCTATATGTAGAAGTATAATTCTAAATACACCAAGTTTTTTTTTTAATTTCCACACAGTGAGCAAATTTGTAAATAAACCAGTTTTGGTTTTTGAGAAAATAATTGCAAAAAATTCTGTATTAAGATTTTTTTATTATTTTATTTTATTTTATTTTATTTTATTTTTTGTAAATCATTATAATTAAATTTGGCCTCTCCTCAGCAATGGGCTCAAGGCCACGGCCTAATTGGTCTGTGCTTTAATCAGGCTCTGTCTGTTTCAGAACTTGTAAAGCAAATAAACATATTCTTAGCCAGCAATTTTATTAAAAGGGGTTCATAAGTATCACACAGGAACAAATTGGACCAATCAACAAATGCAGAGACATCTGAAATGCCTAGAACGATCGTAAAATTATTCGAGTTTATTTCCAATTGAAAGTGCTAATTCGAGTAGTTCTTGTTGCGTAGATGTTAGACAACAACAAATTATGAAATACATTTTCACGCACATTTAACATATATTTTATTAAATAATCTTTCTGGTTCATTACCATACACGTTTATTTGAATGGGGGATGAAAAAACGGAAAGGTTGTTTACTTTTAATTAATCTTTCACTTGACATTTTCAATACTAAAACACTTTTCTTTTACAAAAATTGCCTCATACTTATTAAAATAAATAAATAATAATTAAAAAAAAAGTATGCGATACCATAACCAGTCACGTATTCTCACAAAGACGTTCGTATCTTCATTCCAACTTCTCATCATCAAGGATGCTACCTCAATTGAAGGTGCCGAATATCGGAAAAATGTCTCGCGATCTGGCGGGAGCACGTGATCGATCTGCTTTGGGAATTTTATGCACTTCTCTCAAATATGTCGTGCAGCGGCTAATCAAATAACGATTGTATGGAACCATCGCGAGATTTCTTTTATTTTATTTTTCTTTTATTTTATGTTTCCCGTAAAAGAGAACCCTCCTTGTGATACTCGGGAAATGAAACAAAATAAAAAGGTTACCTTAACAATATTTACGATGAATTCAGAATTTTCCTTTTTTGTTGATATATAGTTTTGAAATCTGATGCAATAAGCTTTATTTTAAGTAGCAATTAAATACGGCTTTTTTTTTTTTTAACTTTTTGTTTTCAGAAAAACTTATATTTATTAATGAGAATTTCATTTCAATTCTTGGCCATCCTTTTTAAATAAATGCTGTATATGTACGGAAAAAAGTTCTTTTAATCATATTAAGGGTGTTCTTAACTGTTCTGCTCAACAAGCGCAAAACGTTTTGACACATTTACAAATTCATTTTTAACAAAAATATATAAAATTGAAATGCCTGACTATGGAAGCGATTTCGAATCGAACCATTTTTTCCATTTTATGATAATTAAATTACCTATCCAGTTATAATCTATTTCGATGACGTGATCACACGTTTTTCTCCTGCTTTTCGACCGGTTTTTCTGCTTTCGTCGGGGAATGTGCTAAAAAGTGTGAAAATTGAAAGATTGTTATAAAGAATCTATTGTGTTTTAGAAAAAACAGAAAATTGAGTGCAATTAGACAGTTTCTGAATAATAACACATGCTATTTTCATGCATTTGCGAACAAAAATAAATTAAAGCATATGTCACAAAGTTGACCTTTTTGATTTAAGAACACCATTAAAGTAGAAGGTTCTATTTAGGTTAAATAGTTCTTATTTATAAATCCTTTTAATAATCAGTTTATACGTTCATTGCATATTCATTTAATAAATACTGAAAATATATACTATTATTATAATTGTTAAAATAGTAATAGTAATAAAAATAAAAGAAATTGTAATACGTAATAAGTATATTTAAATGCAAATAAGCAGAAGATAAAGTAAAAACTTGTGATCTCGCTAAACTGATGCGATGAGCAAAGTTAATAACGCTTGTTCTATTACCAAAATTTTTGAATAACGTTTCGTTTGTAATATTGCGCATAACTTAATTTTAATAAAAATTAATTAAAATATTAACAATTATTGCTCGATTCAAAAGTATCCCTTAAGGGTGTATTCGAAAAAACGCTTTTTCACCTTCAACTGCTCGAAATTTTCCGATACAATTTCAGACACATTTTTAAAAGTAGAAACATGAAACTTGCTGAGGGGGTTCTTGAAGAGGCGTATAAGGTGCCGTGTGATGTTTTTTTACGCTCAATTCATTAGAATTTGATTTATAAACATTTACCTTCTCGGCATGACCCTTTTTTTCGTTCTCAGATCCCTCGCTTCAGGAAAATCTGTTCAAAATGCCGTTTTTGATCGCTTTTTTTACAATGTTTTTTACATTTATCAAACAATTGACAATCACGGCACCTTGTGCACTTTCTAAATAAGAGAATCTACAAGTTTGATGCGTTTGAGAGCAAAAGTGCATTAAAAAATAAATCGGAAAATAAGCAGTTTGAATCGAAATACACCCTTAAATATTAGAAAGTTTCTATACCAGCACCAAAACGTTTGTTCATTTTATCTCCAGCTTTTTCTTATTTATTTATCTATCTGTTATTTTAATATTTCAGAATTTTTTGTCTTAGTTTACAGTAACTACTCTTGTACAAGTTTTGATGGCTCGAAACACTATCAGTTTCTTCACCATTTGTACATCTATATATTAAAAGAAACCCCATTTTTATTCAGCACACTCAAACAGCTCTCTGCGCTTGCGCAGATTCGTCAGCACACTCAAACAGCTCTCTGCGCTTGCGCAGATTCGTGCTTGCGCAGATCCGACAACAGAACCAATGAGAGAAGAGATACTTACTGTCTCTAAATGTTAGCGTGGTATGCCCGCGTACATTGTTTGTGGATTTACTGTGTGCTGAGGTGACATATGTTTAAAATGTGCAATTAAATATCTGTATGGATTTTTTTATCGCAACTTAATTAGTGTGTTTTTAACATAGGATCAGAGTAATTTATTACACCTTAGATTAGTCGTTTCAACAATATAACCTGGTAAGTGAGAACCTTTTTTTTGAATGGCAAACATCGGGTCGATCGAGTTTATTTATTTTGATTTTGCCCGTTTTTATTGAAGGACATAATTTAACCGTTTTTTCTTTTGCATAATACTTCTTATTTTGTTTTCAATTTTTTTTTTTTTTTAAGTAATTCCTTATTGTGATCTTCATTTCTGCCATATGAAAAATACATTTCTATTTTGCCATGGGTACACTGAAGTAAAACATCCCTCTTACGATGTTCGCAAAAACTTTTCTCGGAGAGCATTTTTTTGATCGATGCTTAATTTTATATTTCATAATATTATTTATTTTGATTTTGCCCGTTTTTATTGAAGGACATAATTTAACCGTTTTTTCTATTGCGTAACACTTCTTATTTTGTTTTCAATCTTTTTCTTTTTTCTAAAGTGATTCCTTATTGTGATCTTCATTTCTGTCATATGAAAATTTCATTTCCATTTTGCCTATAGCATTTACATTTGTTGCATTATCATTTTGAAAATTGATAAAAAATAACAAAAGACAAAACATTGCAAATTCTAAATTCGTATTACTTAACTAAATAAACGTAGGTCTTGCAAAAAATAAACAAAATAATAAGAGATCAAAATAGATGCCTTATAAATAACTTACTTTTTTAAATCTGCAGCTAGAAAATATATATACATATATTTTTTTAAATTGGACATGCAAAAAACATTCTGAAATGTCTCAATCAATCACAAGATTTTTGTGGGGACTTCTACTGATTGATAATTTTTGTGGGGTTTTTACATAACTGAATGACTTTTTTCCATGATTGATTAATGAATTTTATAATTTTTACCCCACATGACCAACTGTCAAACTGATTGACAAATTTTCTATTTTTCATGTGATGGATCGAGAAATTTTGTGATTTTTTTTTTTTTTCTGATGAACAAAGAAATGTTGCATCTTTTCTCCCTGCAATTAATGGAAGTTGTTTTTTGAAATTTGTTATTTTTTTCTTGCAATCTTTTGATGTAATTTGCCGTTTTATTGAATTTATCCTTCTTTCGTGATTTTTTTTTTAAAGAAAATGTCGTTTTTTGTTATCTTTTTGAGAAATTTGTCTTTTTTTGCTATTTTTTGCGAAATTTACATTTGTTTTCGATTACCTAGACAAAATTTCTGTGCTTTTGAGATCTTTGGACGAAATTTGTGTCTTTTATGATACCTGGACAGTTTCAAAGAAGTTTATCGTTTTTCTCGGGTTCTTTCGATGAAATTGTCGTTTTGTCATGATCTTTCGATGTAATTTCCCGTTTTATTGAAGATCTTTTTGCAAAATTTGTTGTTTTTTCTGCAAAATTACCTTTTTTGTGATTATTTGACGAAATGTGCTTTTTTTTCAATCCTTTGACGAAATTTGCTGTTTACTCACAAATATTTGTCAAAATTTGTTGTTTTCTCACAATATTTTGAATTTTTTTTTCACAATATGTTTAATTTGCCATTTTTTAGAGATTTTTTTTTTGTCAAAATTTGCTTTTTTTTTCGAAATTTTTTTTAAACGTTTTGGCAAAATTTTGATTTTTTGCAATATTTTCATGAAATTTGTTTTATTTGAGATACCTGGACAATTTTTTCTTCTGCAGTTTTTTGACAAATTTTTTAGAGATCTTTTGAAGAAATTTGTTGTTTTTTGCAATCTGTTGACGAAATTTGCTGTTTTTTTTTTTCACATCTATTTACAAAATTTCCAGGTGTTCTTTTTTTTTGGGGGGGGGGGTATTTTGCCAAAATTTGTTATTTTTTGTAATTATTTGCCAAAATTCATGTTTTTTTTTTTTATACTTGGATAAAATTATTTGTTTTCTCAGGGATTTTCGGTGAAATTTGTCATTTTCTCACGATCTTTCGATGCAATTTGCTGTTTTATCGAAATTATCTTTTTTTTGTGAAATTTCTCATTTTTTTGATATTTTCAGAAATTTGTCTTTTTTTTCACCTTTTTTTTTTTTGCAAAATTTACGTTTTTTGTGATCTTTTAATGAAATGTACCTCTTTTTTTCATCTTTTGACAAAATGTGTTGTTTTCTCACAATCTGTTTACCAATATTTGCATTTTTTGAAGTACCTAGACAAATTTAAAGTATTTTCACGATCTTTTGACGAAATTCATGTTTTTTATTATACCAGGAAATAAATATTTGTTTTCTCAGGGATTTTAGGTGAAATTTGTCGTTTTTTCTTGCCATCTTTCAATGTAATTTGCCGTTTTATCAAATTATTCTTTTTTTCGTGATTTTTTTTTGTGAAATTTGTTGGGTTTTTTTTTTGTTATTTTCAGAAATTTCTCATTTTTTTCACTTTTTTTTTGCAAAATTTACCTTTTTTGTGTTTTTTTGATGAAATGTGCCTCTTTTTTTCACCTTTTGACAAAATATGTTGTTTTCTCACAATCTGTTTACCAATATTTGCATTTTTTGAAGTACCTAGACAAATTTAAAGTATTTTCACGATCTTTTGACGAAATTCACGTCTTTTATTATACCAGGAAATAATTATTTGTTTTCTCAGGGATTTTAGGTGAAATTTGTCGTTTTTTCTTGCCATCTTTCAATGTAATTTGCCGTTTTATCAAATTATTCCTTTTTTCGTGATTTTTTTTTGTGAAATGTGTTGGGTTTTTTTTGTTATTTTCAGAAATTTGTCATTTTTTTCCCTTTTTTTTTTGCAAAATTTACCTTTTTTGTGTTCTTATGATGAAATGTGCCTCTTTTTTTCATCTTTTGACAAAATATGTTGTTTTCTCACAATCTGTTTACCAATATTTGCATTTTTTGAAGTACTTAGACAAACTTAAAGTACTTTAACGATCTTTTGACGAAATTCACGTCTTTTATGATACCAGGAAATAATTATTTGTTTTCTCAGGGATTTTAGGTGAAATTTGTCGTATTTTCTTGCCATCTTTCGATGCAATTTGCCGTTTTATCGAATTTATCCTTTTTTTGAAAATTTGTTGGTTTTTTTTTTCTTTTTTTTTTTTTTTTTTTTTTTTTTTTTTTTTTTTTTTTTTCAGAAATTTGTCAACATTATGTAAATGCTATAGGCGAAATAGAAATGAATTTTTCGTATGACAGAAATGAAGATCACAATAAGAAATTACTAAAAAAAAAAAAAAGATTGAAAACAAAATAAGAAGTGTTATGCAATAGAAAAAACGGTTAAATTATGTCCTTCAAAAACAAGGGCAAAATCAAAATAAACTCGATCGACCCGATGTTACATTGCCTATCAATAAAAAAGTTAGTTCTCACTTACCAGGTTATTTGTTGAAAAGACTAATTTACTCTGATCCTATGTTAAAAATATACTTATTACATTGCGATAAAAAATTCCATACATATTTTTAATTGCCTATAGAATGAGTCAATAAACATATGTCACTCAGCACACAGTTCAATGGGTACACTGAACTGCAGTATTCGCATCGTAAGATTACCCAGAAAAGACATTCTGAAATGTCTCGATCAATCACAAAATTTTTGTGCGCTTTTTTACATAACTAAATGACTTTTTATCCATGATTCATTAATGAATTTTATAATTTTTACCCCACATGACCAACTGTCGATTTTTTTATTTTTTTCTTCGACTGATTGACAAATTTTCTATTTTTCATGTGATGGATCGAGAAATTTTGTGATTTTTTTTTTTTTTTCTGATAAACAAAGAAATGTTGCATCTTTTCCCCCTGCAATTAATGAAAGTTGTTTTTTTCTCACAATCTTTTGATGTAATTTGCCGTTTTATCGAATTTAACCTTTTTTCATGACTTTTTTGAGAAATTGTCGTTTTTTGTTATCTTTTTGAGAAATTTGTTGTTGTTCTTTTTTTTTTTTTTTTTTTTGCTATTTTTTGCAAAATTTACCTTTTTTTGCGATTACCTAGACAAAATTTATGTGCTTCTGAGATCTTTGGACGAAATTTGTGTCTTTTATGATACCTAGACAGTTTCGGAGAAGTTTATCGTTTTTCTTGAGTTCTTTCGATGAAATTGTCGTTTTGTCACAATCTTTCGATGTAATTTCCTGTTTTATTGAAGATCTTTTTGCAAAATTTTTTGGGTTTTTTTGTGAAATTTACTTTTTTTGTGATTATTTGATGAAATTTGCTTTTTTTTTTTAATCCTTTGACGAAATTTGTTGTTTACTCACAATCATTTGTCAAATTTTTTTGTTTTCTTACAATATTTTGAATTTTTTTTTCACACTATGTTTACAAATTTGCCATTTTTTAGGGATTTTTTTTTTTTTTTTTTTTTTTGTCAAATTTGGCTTTATTTTTCGAAATTTTTTCATGAAAATTGCCAATTTTTTTTAGACGTTTTGGCAAAATTTTGATTTTTTGCAATACTTTCACGAAATTTGTTTTGTTTGGAATACCTAGACAATTTTTTTTTTTTTTTGCATTTTTTTGACAAATTTTTTAGAGATCTTTTCATAAAATTTGTTGTTTTTTGCAATCTGTTGACGAAATTTGCTGTTTTTTTTCACATCCATTTGCAAAATTTCCAGATGTTTTTTTTTTTTTGGGGGGGGGGTATTTTAACGAAAATAGCTATTTTTTGTGATTATTTGCCAAAATTTGCATTTTTTATGGTACCTAGAGAAATTTTTGTACATAGTAAATGATTTCTAGCATTTTTTTAAAAAAACTTTAACAGTAGAAAAATAATCTTCAAACATTTTCAAGAGTTTGTGACGTGTGTCGCAGCATTGCACCGATTCTGTGCCCAGGATCATGTCATGTTGGTGTTACGTTGGTAAATGGAAAAGCATATTGAAATTTTTAAGAAATATTAATTTTTTTTATAGCGGCAAAATACTTTTTTTTCTTTAGTTCTTTCATATTGTTGCCGTCAAGTTTTGACGGGTTTCACCTAGCCAGAATAAATATCATTAATTTTTTTAATATGTGAAATCGACATGTATTTTTGATTTATGAAAATGTAATAGAAAAGTTAGTTGAAAATGCAAATGTTTATTTGTTGAACGGGGTGGGTAATGTAAAAACAAATTAACCACTGAGAGGATCATTGTTACAGTTGTTGCTAAATGGCAAACTATAATTTGTCTTATTTTGCTGCGAAGTAAGTGAAGTATGTATATTTTGTATGAAATGAGAAATGACGGTAATTTATGGTTTATTCATGTCATGTACAATTTATTGGTGTTGTATTTGTAAATGGAAAATTATCGAATGAGAGAGATTCTAATTCTATAGCAGCATGTTTGAATGTAACTCTGCCAATTGCAGGTCATTTGCCTGGATGTAAAATGCAGGTTTTTCTTTTATTTATTGAAATTTTTGCTGAAGATTAGTCATTAAAAAATCCTTTAATAGCTGGAAAATACCTTTTATTTCTGTGGTGCCGTCAAGTTTTGACGGGTTCCATCTAGTATATATATATTTCTTAGATTCCTTCTTTTTTTTCAAACGGCCTTTTGTCTCATTTGGCCCATCTATTACAGTTTTTATCGAGTCACCACCCAGATTTTTCTCATTATTATTGAAATGAGCCGACATTGGCCGCTACTTCATTAACCGGGTCCCACTCGGGGGCTTCGACATCAAAAAGGACGCCTCTCGTTATAGGGTCCCCGTCAAGTCAGTTTCCTGTGGGCCCCGTCCTTATGTACGAACTCGCTCCACTTTAACGACCGTCATTGATTCCGACTTGTCAGATATATATTTGTGATTTTGCAAGGCTTCCAGTGCGATTTAATAGGGTGCAATTTCTCTGTTTTTTGTGGCTTGAGTTAACTTTTGTTTTTCTATTTTTCTTCGTTTGTTCCAGTTTTATTTGTTTGTTTGTTTGTTTTTTCTTTGCTGGGGTACAATGTAAACGTATTGATTTGGAAACATGCTGTTGAAGAGTGGTAAAAAGTTTTAATATCTATTTTATATTGATTTTTTTTTTTTTTTCGTAGATGGAAATATTTTAGTCGGTATAATTTGTGCCCAGTCAAATCATTATTAGTCGATCTGATTGAAAAATGACCAATGTCCAAAATAACTGTTTTTTATCTCTGTCCACTATTCACTTCATAATAAAAATAGGGAAAAATAAAAAATGTAAATTATTTAATTCTTTTTGTTACAAAAATCTCTATTAATAAATACCATTTTATATTCTATGTCCAATCAACTACTTCACAAAATGGATATTCCAATGTTTTCCCCCAATCGCGACCGTCGGCCTAACCGTTCGAAGTTTTCCGTGGTTTTCTTCGAACCTTGCTTAAATACGGGTTAGGTTCCCTTAGAAAGACCCCCACGGAGGGCAACCCACTCCATAGGGCCTATATCACATAGCGTAGATAATCGGCCGACAAAAATACACATACACCAATGTTTTCCTTTTAGTTTATTACGTGAAGTCGCTATTTTACTTATATATTTACTTATTTATTTATTTATTTTGTCAGTGTCAGTAATAATTCAAAGAAAAATTTTTAATGAAAAAAGTGTATCGGATATTTTTTTTAGAAAACGATTTTTATTTATTTATTTTTATTTATTTATTTATTTATTTCAAGGCATATTAGCATAAGCCAATTTTCTTGTTTATGAAAGGCTATTCTCTTCCTTTTCCTACTTTTTAAATTTGTTGGACATATTTTAATACGTTAAAATTTACAATGATAACAACAATTATAAAATTGGAGACAAAATGTGAAACTCGATGAACATGCATGATTTTCTGTACAACAATGGACAAATGAGGATTGTTCACATAAAACGGGGACAGTTGGCCACCTTGTCATCAATTGAAAAGCTGTCTTTAAACTTCAAGGAGCAACCTTTATAATTATTTTGTAATTTTTACAATCGTATTTACCCAAAAAGATTTTTCTATTTAATATTATTTCATTTGATAAATTTTTATGTCTAAAATTTATAATATTTTGTTGATTCAATATTTCAAAGATTTCTCCAAATCTTTGGCTAAGAACGAAGACCAACGAAGCAAGGCGTATAAATATGATTATAAGCAATTTTCTTGTGTAAAGGAAAGGCTTCCTTTTTCCACTTTTTAAATTTGACGGAAATTATAAAAGTGGAGACAAATAGTTAAAGGTACTCGGAAAAGGGATGTAATTTTAAGGACAACAACGGACAAATAAGGACTGTCCCCATAAAACGGGAACAGTTGACCACCTTATCATCTATTGTCTTAAAATTTAAATGTAATCTTTATAAATAATTTTTACAATCGTTTATCCTTAAAAAGATTTTTTCTACTCAATAATATTTGATTTGACAAAATTTCATGTCAAAAATTAATATTATATATTTGTTTCATTCTTCCTTCAAATCTTTGGACAAGAACAAAGACCAGGGCAAATCCCTCCCATTTTTGCTCACCTTTGGAAACGACCTGCGTTCATTTATTTCAAGAAGCTGCTGTTTCATTTTAGTGACTCTGAAATTTTACTAAAAAAAGAAAAAATAATAACAGAAAGTAAAAAAAAATAAAAATAAAAAGTCATAACGGAGAAACTCATAAAAATGAAGTATTTCCTCATTTCTGGAGTTAAAAAAGTCTCTTCTTTTTCTAATTACTCGCGGAGACTTTAAAAGAAGATCCTTCAAAGGGCAATATCACAAAGAAAGTGATACACAAAAGAAAAACTCCTTAATGAAAAAGTAGAGTCATCAAATAAAAAACCACATGCATTGTAAGGACTCAGCGACAGGTATTCCAGGAGCCTCATAATCGGATTTTTTTTAATATCATTTTTTTTTAATATAATGATTATGAAAGCGACTCGGGCAATTACTCACCGATTTTTCTAGGTGGAAATTTTTGTGCTGGAAGTGTTATTTTCAGCGCGCTTTGTTGTTTATAATGGAATAGTTTCGTCGCCAAGTTTTTTTGGAAGCAAACAAAGAAGTTATTTCACGTGCCATCGTTAATAGTGACTTCATTTTTTTTTTTTTTTTTTTTTTTCTTTACTGAAATTTCAGATACTCTTTTTTAATGAACTGGGCTAAAGTCTTAGATAAAGTAAATGAAATTCTTTGTTTATGAAGATAAGGTTACGAACACAATAGAGGAAGGTCGTACCCTTGAGTGTACCATATGCAGAGCGAAATGAGAACGCATAAAATAACTTAGAAGAATGCGTGGAAAAAATTAAAATGTATTTAAAAAGGTATTAATATTAAAATAATATGAAGAGACTTGTATTTAAGTCAAAGTGTGTGTTGCGTATCGTATACAAATCTGCATTTTTTAACCGATTTACACAAAATTTAATATACACATGTTTCTGAACCTTAAATTCTTGCAAAACAACTCATAAGTATTAATTTATAACTTTTTGAAATAATAATAATAATAATAATAATAATAATTCATGAACTTAAACGATAAACATCACATTCTCATAGAAACAAATACACACACAAAGAAATGAAATAACATCTTGAATATTTGCAGCTGGAAAAATACATTTAAACCGAACTTTATGTTACAGGTAATTGCGCTTATTGAAGACTTTATTGTGTTTTTACATGAATTATATCTAAATAATTATCTCAAGCATAGCTGGCACACCCCTCTCTTTAAAGTCGTTGTTTTGTATCTTTGGTTGTTGAATTGCAATGATACATACCGCAACATCTCTCTCTTTCCTTCTTCTTTTTCTTCTTCTACACCTCAGGAAATATATTAAAGCATCAAGTGGCAATCAGAGGCTCTTAAAAATCGTATAAAATCAAAGACTCTTAATCAAATAGGACGTTACAGCTAATTGATGTGCATTGACAGACACCACATATTTTACCTTGCCTCGTGCTGACATATTAATGTAGCTTTGTCAATTTAAAGTCAATACCATCCGCCAATGAACTATGAGTCCACCATACCCAATACGAACAGGTGTCAGCAAATCTTCCACTGACAACATGCCTCGGAGGTTTACATTCATCAACCATTTATATTTCGCGTCTCACTTTCATCGGACCTCAAGTTATTCCATCTCGCAACCGTAAGAAATATAAATTAATTAAGGCTCGACTGTGAGGGTCTTCTGTGATTCATGTTGCGGATTCCTGAAGGGCGCTATAAGGGCGTGGTGTGGATCAACCCCCCTTGGCCGGGCCCCAAGATTTTCCAGTCAATAAACTCATTAGATAGCAATCGACCCGGCGAGCTTTATGGTCATTAATGATAGGTTTTCCATTTCTGTGTTGTCGCTAGCTCAATGGTAACACCTAGTAAACCACTTTTATTGATGGCTTTTTGAGACCTTCGCGATACAATTCTTGCCATATGGCTGAAGAAGCTGATGATTTCGGCACTTCCGTAACATAGGCAAGCTGTTCCCAAGGTGGGCATGAGTACATCTATGTTGTGATTATTCTTTTCCTGTTTTCGAATTGAAAATTGTTATTTACTCAGTGATTACTTTTGATTACAGTTGATGTGTAGTTTTATTTTTAAATTAACTGAGAATTTCTTTACTTCAATCGAAATGTTTTATTGCTTCAATCAGTATTTTTTAAAATTAGTTTAAAAGCGGTTTTGAGTTTTAAAATTTGTTCTGTATTGCGATGCTACACTAGCTTTTAAAGATGTGTTTATTTATAAATATATATTTTTTAATCCTTTGTACATTGTATAAAATAAATTTTTTAAACTTTGGTCATTACCGAATTTTTTTTTTTTTTTTTTCGAAGTTTATAATTAGATTACTGTTTATATTGATTTCTCATAACAATTTCCCCTGGTTACTTTATGTAATTTTAATAAGCGTAAACTATAACATCTAATTCTGGGCTGTACTCCAGAAATGTTTGGCTTTGGTTACACTTAAAATATTTAAAATGCAAATAAATTTATAATAATAAAGATAATTCATCCAATTTAACTCTTTTCCAAAATTCACATACTGGGGAGGAAAATAAAGTTATACAGTTATTGACGAACGTATTATATGCAATTTCTTTAAACATCCTGATTTTTCCTATTTGTCTGTACTTTTCTATTTTTCCAGGTATAACATCAAAAGAAGTTTCACTTATGTATAAATTAATTAACTTATTTACTTGAAGCAATCTATTTTTCTTAAAAGCGTACATGTTAAGGCCTAAGAATTTTTATAGACAGGTTTTCATTCTTCAATCAAAGGGAGATGATTTTCAGCGAGAGACAAGATGACAAGTGTCAAGAAGACTGCCTTTGCTGTTAATTAAAACCCATCTTCATAGATTCCCCCTTTTACCTCCCGTTGTGGTCGCTAATAAACTTTCCTTTTGATGGAATGCCGACAACATTCAGAAGTGTAAGCACGGACAGTGGGCTTCAAAGTGGGAATTAATTTGCGTGTGTCCAAAAGACAGATAAAGTAAGGCTGCGGGCAAACGCACTACTTTCACTTACACTAAAAGAGCAATAAATCTATCTTTGTTTCCGAACGGAACAAAAGTTTGATAGTTTTCGAACCTCTTTAAATTATTTTTGAGAAAAGGACCCTACCGAATTGACAAAGGAAGGGAAAGTTTATCTCCCCCATCTTCAGTCGTAAAGCTGTCAACTGATTTCGAGTTCGATTTCTCTCTTGAAGTTCCGATTTAGTGCACTGAAAAAGCAGTTTTACTTCAAAGCGTCAACGCGAAAGATCAAAAATAGCGACGCCTGACCGCAAGAAGTTAGTGCTATATGCCCGGTCCTTGAGGCTCATTTGAAATTAACTTTATCCAGTCTCGTTTATATATGTCTGAAGTTTTTTAGGTGAACACTATTAGAAATAATTTACTTAAAAATGAGAATTTCTGTGTACTCGTTTTTTTTTAAAGAGTTGTGACAGAAATAATCACATGATAGTTTCAAATATGAGTGACAATCTGACTGAAAAGTAAGCTTGTATACATAAAGAACAATTCTGTTAAAATAACAATAACAACAACGATAAATATAGTTGTGCCAACCAAATTTTGTTCCATCTAAATATTTTTTTTTTTTTTTTTTTTTTTGGACTAACAAAATCATTTTGTTAGCTCAATAAAATTTCATTGAATGAACAAAATTATTTGACCGTGTAAATATTCATTAAATTCATATTATCATAATCTCTTGTTACTCTGCTCTGATATTAAAAATATGAATAAAAATTATTTACTGAACATGTATGTGCTACAATAAATGTTAAAAATTGAAGTATATTTAAATTGTGCACTTTAACTTTACGAATTACATCTTGAAAAATGTTTTACATAGCACGGAAGAGTACATTGACGAATCTAATAGTCATTTACATCAAATACATTCACATTACACTGTTATCAGAAAAAATATCACCATTTCTTGAAAAAGAAATTGGAGTTCTTGAAGAAGAAATCAAAAGAGTGGAGTCTGATGGATTTTTACATGAGCATTGAAAGTAAAAAATTGAGTACATGCATTATTCAAATTTAAGAGTAACGTACTCGGAGCTATTATAGGATTGTTAAGTATTCAAAAATGAGTACATTTTGTTTATTTTTAAGTATCCAGTTTTAACAGTGAATGCAGCAAAAATTCATTATAGGCTAACGAGCAAATGCCAACATTTACAGGAAGGACATCGTGTGTTTCGCTGCATTCTTGTAAATTCCTATTTCTTCTGGTAAAAATAATTCAAATAAAGTTACGCTTACAAACTTATTCGATT
Source organism: Maratus speculifer (assembly GCA_964019185.1). Lineage (NCBI taxonomy): Eukaryota > Metazoa > Arthropoda > Arachnida > Araneae > Salticidae > Maratus > Maratus speculifer. The sequence continues at coordinate 361,697,664 of OZ025291.1, forward strand.
GACGCATTCTATTTTTCATATAACCCTATTGTTTTTCAAATTTTTCCCTTATTTGTTATCGTCTAAGAGATTTATAGACATGTTTTCATTTTTCTATCAGAGAGTGTGACGATTCTATTCTCACAGATTGTGGCAAGATGACAAGTGTCGAGTAGATTATCTTTGCTGTTAATTAAAATTCATCCTCCTTTGCCTCCCGCCGTGGCCGCTAATGAACTTTCCTTTTGATGGAATGCCGACAGTATTCAAAAGTTTATATGCGGACCTGTGAGCTTCAAAGGCGGAATTGATTTACGTGTGCCTTATAAGAAGACGAATAAAATATAAGTTTTTAATACATGGAACTGTTCACCCTTTTTCGATTAAATTCATCATCAATAATAAAAAATAAATAAATAAATAAATAAAATAAAATAAAATAAATCTGAAGGCTAGCGTACAAAATATGGCTACACTTTCAGAAAATCCTGAATTTTGAATATATTCTTGTGCTTTTCTGCTGTTTCCTGAAAAACTAATTCAAATAAATTTACACTTGCAAACTTAAAGCTATTTTTTAAATCTCCTGCTCAACAAAAGCGAAATTTTAGCATATTTTCTGGCTCATTTTTAAATGCCAAGACATAAAATTAGCAGGGTTGACTATTGAAGTAATTTGTAATCGAAATGAGTTTTCAATTGTTTGATAAATAGAGCATATCTAGTTATAGCAACTGTGGTGATGTGATGACCGGTTTTTCTGATTTCTCGCGTTATCGCGTCCGGAAATTCGAATCAAAACTCCCACTATGACAGTATTTTCTTGATCGTCTTGTTTTATTATGGAAAATGTCATTCGATTACGTAGTTTTTGAATAAGAGCACTTGACAATTTCTATATGTTTATGAACGAAAATTAATTAAAAAGTACGTCAGGAATTAGCCTCTTTTGATTTGAGAACAGTCATGGCAGTTTTGTTCAAACTTTTCTATTTGTTTTCATCTAAAAAGTTTTATTGACGAATATTCATTTTTTCTATCAAAGGCGTGAAGATTCTAAGCACGTGACAAGATGACAAGTGTCGAGTAGATTATATTTGCTGTTAATTAAAGCACATCCTTGTACTCTTCCCCCCTTTGCCTCCCGTTGTGGCCGCTAATGAACTTTCCTTTTGATGGAATGCCGACAGCATTCAACAGTGATATATGTATAGGCTTCAAAAGTTAGAATCGATTTGCCTGTGTCTAAGAAGATAGATAAAATAAAAATGCTTCGAAAGACATTATTGTCATCTTTTGGATTTGAACTTATCAAAAAATGTCTTCAGGCGTATTATCTTCTGGAAGAAATATCAAAGAATAATGAATAGGTCATAAAAATATACATGAAAAGAGAGTTTTTAATTCTAAGTTGAATGTTCCAAAACACGACAAAAAAAAAGAAAAAAAAAAAGACAATGGTTTTTTTATTATTATTATTATTATGATAGTTTTAAAAGACTCCCTTCTTATTTTTAACGCAATTTTATTGAGTTCAAATGCCCATCATGTAATCGTTACTGCTAAAATTAACTTCGTGAATATAAAATTCAAAAGGCTAGATACATCCAAAATTATTTACTTTCTTTTTTTCTTTACTTTTTTTACTTTTTTTACTTACTTTTACTTTTTTTTCATAGCTGACATGGTATGCTTTACAATTGTGTATTAAATTAGCAATATTTATGAGAAGTGTGTAATATTCTGTTTATGGTAGGTGAAAAAAAGAATATTTTAATCCATAATTTTTTAATTTTTATGATCTAAGCTTCTAACATTTTTTTTTACATGCTTAACCCTCCATCTACAAGACGGTTCCAATGAACCCGATAGATCAAAATATTTTATTTACAGGAAAAAAAAAAAAAAAAAAGAGGCTGAAAATTCTGTAAATATATTTACATGAGTAAAATAAATCATTACAAAGTACAAAATTATTGTTTCGTTTGGGTTTGATTACATGTGACATTTCAACATTGAGAAAGCATGAGTTCTTTTTTTTATATCCATACGTACTCAATTCGGTATGAGTACATCAATTTACTCATTTTTCAGTACTTTTAGTTTATTTTGAAATTGAAGTTGTTCAGTTAGAAAGGGCCAAATACTAAAATCATTTTTCTTCAACATAATTGATTTTTTATATCAAAAACTAAATCTAAATTTGCTGTCAATGGCTCCTGTTCTAATATGTGCGCGCGTTTTTTTTTCTCTTGAAGAAGAAAGGGAATCATTAACGTTTTAAGCATTTCTCGTGTTCAAGAATCATATCTTTAAGATTTTCAATTAAAGCATCTGCTTCATCTTTTTTACAACTAATGCCATTCATTGTTTTGTCTTGCCAAGACGAAGTTTCATGCTCCATCGATCTGATACTGCATGTGTGTCTATAGCTCTAACAAGGATGCGCGGCATTCATCCTCCTACACACATACAACCCTTTGTGAACGGACACGGTACGGTGACCGCCGGAAGAATGCACAGTCCCTGTCGCGGCCCACCCTTCCATTTTTCCCGGCCCGACCCTGGCGACAGGTCCGTCACAAAAAAGCCTGCGCAATGAGTAATGTCACGCCTTTGTCCAACGATTGGTTGACTGTTTTTCTCTTTTGTAACGTTTTTTGCTTTGTTATTCCTAAAAGGTTTGTTCGTATGTCAACTCTCATCATGATTAAATGCTGCAGTCATAATACTTGTGTAATTAATTATTTATATAAATAGCTTGTAGATTCATTAATGCGGAATGTGAAGATGCAGTTGTTGTTTTTTTTGGTTGATGAAAAGAATGGATTCTAATGACTGGCTTTTCACAGGATTAGTTTCAATGGAAAATGAATAGATGAGAAAAATCATAGTTTCAATGAAAGGTTATGTATAATAACCTTTACTCGTGAATATTTTCTCCTAAAGCTGCTCTCAAATCTAAGAGGGCAACTTTATGACAAAAATTTTAATTCATTTTTGTTCGAAAAGGCATGACATTAGCAGGTGTTGTTATTTAGAAACTATGGAATTGCACTCATTTTCCCGTAGTTTATTATTATTATTTTATTTATTTATTTATTTATTTGCAAACGTAATAGGTGTTTCAGGAAATACTGTCAAAGTTGGCATTTTGAACCGAATAGTTCGACGGCAATGAAAAAAAAAAACAATCAACGGAGGGAGGAAAATGCCAGGGCATGTGATCAAAAACCCTTATAATTCAAAATGTAATTTATTGATCAAAAAATAGAAACGCAATTCGATTTCACATCGCTTCCATAGGCATGTCTTTTAATTTTATATCTGTCCATTGAAAAATGAATTTGTAAATGTTCCAAAATGTTTTGCGCTTGTCGAGGGGAGCAGTAATGAACAGCCTTAAGGGTGTATTCCGATCCAAACTGCCTTTTTCCAGATTTATTTTTAGATTCATTTATGCTCTCAAATGCCCCAAACTTTCGAATTCTCTTATTTAGAAACTATACAAGGTGCCGTGATTGTCAATTCCTTGATAAATGCAGAAAATGTTGCAAAAAATGCTGTCAAAAAACGGCGTTTTGGACCAAATTTTCCGAAGCGGGAGATCTGCTAACGAAAAAAAAAAGGGTCACGCTGAGAAAACAATTGCTTATAAATTAAATTCTAATTAATTCGGCGAAAAATTTCTTCACACGGCATCTTCTACATCACTTCAAAAATCACCCCCAGCAAGTTTCATGTTTCTACTTTTAAAAATGAGCCTGAAAATGTATCGGAAAATTTTGAGCTGTTAAAGGTGGAAAATCATTTTTTCGAATACACCCTTAAGGATGTTTTTAAATCCAAAAGGCAATTTTGTGACACAAGTTTTAATTAACGCATGAAATTGACATATATTGTTGTTCAGAAACTATGCAGTCGACAGACGTTTTCCACTTTTTGGTAAACGTAAAAGAGCTTCCAAGAAGAAGTGTTTTTGAAGTTCGCGTTTTGAACCGAATTTTCCGAGGATAAAAGAAAAAGCAGGAAGCGAGGGGAGAAAAATCGGTCATCATGCAAACAAAATTGTTTATAACTCGTTAAGTAATTTGTTTATCAAAAATACAGAAAGTTCATTAGGATTTCAAATTGCTTCAATAATCAGCTCTGCCAATTTTATGCCTTTACATATAAAAAATTAATAAATATCATGTTAGATGTTAAAGCCAAACATGTTATTTAAGTTCAACATATGATTTTCCGGAGATTCATAAATTTCCTTTCACACACAATAAAAAAGAACAGAAAAAAAAAAGAAAGAAAGAAAGGTCAAACAAGAGAAACAAACCTTTGCATATTTTTTATTAAGTGCCATGATAGCATAAGACAGTTATTATTGATTTCGAAATCAATAGTGACTCAATAATTTATTATTTACTTACAAACTATCCGAATTCTAATTTCATTCAGAAGAACTGTTGCATCGTAAATGTTAATGTACTTTTATAAGTAACAATTATAGTAATTGACAATAGGTCAAACATTGTGATATTAATTTACGAAAAAAGCATTTAAATACTGTCTTGAGCAGAAAAGAAATGGGTTAATCCTAAAAAATATTTCCAAAAAACAATGATTTTGACTCAGGTTAATCGAACATGCAACGTTTAAAGATTTTTTTTGAATGCATATACAAATGCAAAAAAAAAAAAAAAAAAAAAAAAAAAAAAAAAAAAAAACAGGTTTGATATGTCAAAACGATTCAGTTAATTGTTATCGTTACATTGTATTTTTGTCCTTTCAAGCATTGCGTTCTATAAATATATGTTATTTTTCTCTTACAGCAAAAAAGCAATAGAAAATAATCATCTTAGAGTGAACTTGTTTACAGTGACTTGTGACTCTTATTGAGATTGTCTTAATTGGTTGGTTTCTCATTTCGGAAATTATCACTTTACTGATTGGAAAAAAAAATTACTTTAATACCGAGTTCAAAACAAAACATTGCAGAAGTGGTGTTTTCAAACATCTAACTAAATGCTCTTCAAAATGTACATGACACGTTACAAAAGCTCGGTATATTTAATGTGATCCGCTATACCTTAAGGGTGTATTCGAAAAAACGCTTTTCCACCTTCAACAGCTCGAAAATTTCCGATACAATTTCAGACACATTTTTAAAAGTAGACACATGAAACTTGCTGAGGGGATTCTTGAAGGGACGTATGAGGTGCCGTGTGATGTCATTTTACGCTCAATTCATTAGAATTTGATTTATAAACAATTACCTTATCAGTATGACCCTTTTTTTCGTTCACAGATCTCTCGCTTCGGAAAAATCGGTTCGAAATGCCGTTTTTGATTGCTGTTTTTACAATATTTTCTGCATTTATCAAAGAATCGACAATCACGGCACCTTGTGTACTTTCCAGATAAGAGATTTTGAAAGTTTGATGCATTTGAGAGAAAAAATGAGTTCAAAAATAAATCGGAAAATAAGCAGTTTGAATCGAAATACACCCTTAATTAAAGAAGATAATTAGAAATTAAATACACATATATATGTATTATAAAGTTTTAAAAATTTAAGAAAATTGTAGAAAAATTAAATTCTAGAGTTTTCTAGAAATAACTTTGAAGCATTTTTTTCCCTCCATTAAATTATCTTACTTTATTGTTGCATCTAGGTGTTATTAACCTCGTCTAACCTAATGTATTTTATTCTTAAAATTTCATTGAAAAACTGGAACTTCTATACATTTAATCTTTGGTCTTCTTAGAATATTACGTGAATACGGGTTATGTTTACTGAGAAATACACCTCTTGGAGCGCACGATCTCCTTGGCCCTGTATCCCATGTATATTAGATAACCGGCCGCTAATACCAATTTATATTTAAAGCTGTTTTTAAATATAAAAAGTTAAATTTATATGTGTTGTTATTGAGAAACTACTTGATTGAAGGAGTTTCCATGTTTGGAAAATCCAAAAGATCTTTCAGAAAGTACTGTCAAAGTTGGCGTTTTGAGTTGAACTTCTGGACGAAACCAGGAAAACAAGCCAGCGAAAGGAGGAAAATTAGGCATCACATGATCAAAATCGTTTATAACTCGATAAGAAATTTATTTATAAAAAAAAAAAAAAAATGGAAAAATCATTTCGATTTCAAATCGTTTCAATAGTTAGACTCAATTTGTGCCTGCCTTTACGTTGAAAAATAAGTCAAGTAATGAGTCAGAAACTTTAGCGCTTGTTGAACAGTGGAGTTTAGATCTGCCCCAGTCTTGTTCTTTTTTATTTTTTAAGAGTCTTCAAAATGCAGTGTTTTCAAATTAATTAGCAAGTTTGTATACATCCTGAGGGATGTAGTCGTAAAATAAACAGAGAATATACTCTCTAAGCAGAGGGTATACGTTCAGGGCAAGAGTATACCCTAGAATGTATATACTATAGCTTTCTTGAGAAACAGGGGGTATCCGGTGTTCATTGAAAAAATCCAGAAGGTATACGTCGTATACCCGTGTGTATCCTCCCTACATCCCTGTACATCCTTCATATCAGTCTTGTGTATTTTGCTGACATATTCCCCTTTTTTTTTCAATTCACAAATACAAGGTCCGGCTATTAATTTCCAGGACTCATGGAATAACTCAGAAGAAAAAAAGGTTAAACACATAGCCATTTAATATGATTTGAAGTAATTCCCATCAGCCGTAATGCACGTCTGTGCTCGGCTGTACAAATTTCGGAAAGAAGTTTTAAAGTCCTCTTTTGGAATGCTCTTTAATAGTGACGTTACAGTTTTCTTGATGGCTCCGACATCCTGAAATCTTGTTCCCTTCAGCAAAATTTTCAGCTTATGAAACAGGAAAAAGTCTGCGGGTGGTAGGTCTGGAGAGTATGGTGAATGCTGCATCTCAACGACACCATGCTGGGCTAAAAATCTCCTCACAAGCAATTTAATGTTTATTCTTTGCTCCATTTTCACTTCGACATCAGGAGTTTAAGAGCTACGTTTTAATGCGCCTTTCCACGAGAACCACTTACTTCAGAATGGCGCCGAGTATACTGCACAATGCGCAAGAAAACGTTCTTCAACGTGCAATCATTAGCGCCAACTTCCGGCTTTTTGATCTCGTACAGTTATGTCAGTCCTGGAAATTAACAGCCGGACCTTGTATTTCAGTAAATTCATTAAAAAAGGTACCATATACTTAATAATTTGTACTTATTAAAAGTGACAACCACCCCAAAAAGAAAAAAAATATGCTAGCATTTATTATTAATTTACTGGCATTATTATTATTAGTTATTATTATTATTAGTTATTATTGTCGTATTACCGTTATTATTATTGTTATCACTATTATTATTCATTATAATTATTTATTATTATTATAATACTATTTTCTTCTTATTATTATTATTATTATTGATCATACATTGATTATTATTGATTATACTACCTGACGTCATTAATTTTCTTTGGCCGTTTATGTAATTCATTCTTCCCCCAAGTCATCGATCAAAAATTCTGTTTTTACCAAAAAATAAAGTGTGAAAGAAAGAAAGGTAGATAAAAACAGTAAAAGAAATAAAACTTTTCTCAGAATTTTACCTTTCTTGCATTTGTCGTCAAAATATAATTTGTCATGGTAGTTGGTTTCACTTGTCTATACCACCATTAAGTGCACGATAACCTAAAAATCCCACGACAAAAGGTAATTGCAAAATGATAAAAACCAATGTCATCGTTTTATTCATCACCTCCAAGTGATAATGTTTTCTCGAAATATATGCAGTCATAAGCGTTTCCGCCATTGCATTTTGTCAAATGCTAATAAATTACAATAATTCTTTCTTTGATTTCTTTTATGCAATAAAAGTTGTAAATGTGTGAAATTCAAAATTTTGTGTTCTAAAAGTTCTTGACATGTTTTAAAATTGAATATATAGTGAAGTAACAATCACAAAGGATTGCGGCTTAAACTAACATGGTTGTTATGATGAAATTTTTTCTTAAATCGAATGAAAATAACTAGTTACAAACTTAAGTCATAGATGGCGCCACTTGTCCGAGTGTTAAGTTTCAAAGATACATTTTTTTCTTATTTTCATAATAGTTTTCTCACTGAGCTATAGAAAAGAGATAAAAAAAAAAAAGAAAAAAGAAAGAAAAAAAAAAGCTAATTGTGTAGCTTTGTACTTCGAAACCAAATCGAAACGGATCCTAAAATCCGAAAAAAAAATCATGTTTGAATCGAAACATACGTACAAGTAGCGCCTTTAAATTCAAAGTTTGAAACTAATTTTGTTGTATGTTGCACTTTTTTTATACAAAAATATTTGTGTAACATGCAAAGTAAAATATATTTGTTAGCCATACATTTTCTTCTATTAACAAAAAGCTAAAGAAGCAATTTAAAGGTAATTTTCGCATTAACATAATTAAACAACATAAAAAAATACATATGTATGTTTTGTATAGATTATATTAGCGACTATAATCCGCCCAAAAATAAACTCAAAAAGCATCATAAAACATTCTTGAAATGTTATTATCAATCATATTAAGGGTGTATTTCGATCCAAATTGCTTATTTCCAGATTTATTTTTGAATTTATTTTTGTTCTCAAATGCACCAAACTGGCAAATTGTCTTATTTAGAAAATATACAAGGTGCCGTGATTGTCGATTCTTTGATAAATGTAGAAAATATATATAAAAAAAAAAGCAATCAAAAGCGGCATTTCGAACCGATTTTTCCCAAGCGGGAGACATGGGGAAAAAAAAAAGGGGTCATCAAATTCAATCAAATCAAATTCTAATTAATTTAGTGTAAAAAATCTTTTTACGCTCAATTAATTAGAATTTGATTTATAAACAATTACCTTATCAGTATGACCCTTTTTTTCGTTCACAGATCTCTCGCTTCAGGAAAATCGGTTCGAAATGCCGTTTTTGATTGCTTTTTTTACAATATTTTCTGCATTTATCAAAGAATCGACAATCACGGCACCTTGTGTTCTTTCCAAATAAGAGATTTTGAAAGTTTGGTGCATTTGAGAGAAAAAATGAATTCAAAAATAAATCGGAAAATGAGCAGTTTGAATCGAAATACACCCTTAAAAGTAATTTACATCATACTTTTCATAATCATAATTTTAATATAGTAATAATCCATATGTTAAACTGTAATTAGAAATCCTTTTTTTCTAGTTAAGATAATTTTTCAAAACGTATTTGACATGTTTTTCTTTATTCTAAACCATAACAATAGTTAAATTCATTGTTAAATAATTTTTATTTTTAATTATGGTCGTTCCTTTATATTTACGAATTCCGAAATTTCCCAATTTCTTAAAACAAATGATATAGTTACTTTGTTATATATGCATATTTTTAGTTTAGGAAAATGTTTATTAATCTTTCATTGAATGCTGTCATGACAATTGTTAAATTCCTTTTAAATAATTAGTTTTTTAGTTATATGCACTGTAACATAAATAAATAAATAAATAAATAAATAAATGATTAAAAAATTAAATAAAATAAATCTGTAACTTTTACGGTAAAAAATTGTTTTAATGAAAAATTAAAGATATTTTCTGTAAATTAAACGGTTTTCCACTGGCGCGAAAACTGACTTTTTTTAATACTAACTTAAGATTTTTTTTTAATGCTTTTTTCTACAATGTGGTTGTACCTTGTACCTCTATTCTTCACAGAGCGACAAATTCTTCATTTTCGTAAATCAAAAATCTTTATACTTTGTTATAATTAATGTAAACTTTTTTTGCACTAATTATTCATTTAAAAACCATAATCGAAAATAATTGATATTTAAAATCCATTATATATGATGCATTATAATAGATACCCCCTTTAACCACTTTATTTCTGGATGTAAGTAATTACAGCACTATTTGCATGTTAAAACATTAATTTAGCTTTCCAAATCACTTGAAGCGAAAGTAGACGGCGATATCGACAAAGAAAAACTACGCAGAACAAAGTGTCATTTATCTTTCTGAAGTGTGTACAGATATAAAACTATAGGAGACCACCAGCTGTGATTTGTGAAACGGGTTCAATACCTTAAGTAATCGACAACATTATCAGGCTTCCTCGAATTTAAAAGCTAGTGTCTTATTTTTGACTGTCTCTTGTAAAGTGCTTGGAAACCTCAATTGTGTTGAACAACCATACACTTTCTGACATATTTATTAAGGTTGTATTCGAAAAAACGCTTTTCCATCTTCAACAGCTCGAAATTTTCCGATACAATTTCAGACACATTTATAAATATAGAAACATGAAATTTGCTGAGGGTATTCTTGAAGGGACGTATGAGGTGCCGTGTGAGATCATTTTACGCTCAATTCATTAGAATTTGAGTTATAAACAATTACCTTATCAGTATGACCTTTTTTTTCGTTCCCAGATCTCTTGCTTCGGGAAAATCGGTTCGAAATGCCGTTTTTGATTGCTTTTTTTACAATATTTTCTGCATTTATCAAAGAATCGACATCACGGCACCTTGTGTACTTTCCAAATAAGAGATTTTGTAAGTTTGGTGCATTTGAGAGCAAAAATGAATTAAAAAATAAATCGGAAAATAAGCAGTTTGAATCGAAATACACCCTTAAGGCGCTTCTCAAATTTCCTGCTTAACAAACACGAAACTTTCTGACACATTTTCAAACGTAAAAGCTCAAAATGGGCAGGTTTGACTACAGAAATGCAGTCTATAAGGAGAATTTTATTGTTCCTACCACAATGAAAAAAAAAAAAAAAATTAGTATTTTCATCATACGTTTCTATAGTATGTATCTTAAATAAAGCAATTATGATGATTACTGATTAAGGTTTCTGGTAGGAACAATAAAAAATTTTCCTATATGATACGACCCCAGGAAAAAAAATTCTAACTACGGCACTGGACGCTTTTTATTTTTTACTTGATCAATTGTTTTGGAACAAAAGAAACGCTTTAAACTTCAGAAAAGAATTAAACTTATCTTACTTTATATCTGTTTATTTAAAAATATTGAACATTTTACAAAAACATGTTTACACAATGGGAAAAATTAAATCTAAAATAATCTGTGAAAATAAACCAACAACTAATAATATCCGAAAACCATTCATCAAAACTATCTTCTCTCACAAGGTTCAGATTACAATTCGGGCTTTATATTTTTAATCAATTAAATTGAATCTAGAGCATTTAAAAACGAAGAATTCAAACGAATTCCGCGAAAAGTTTCGAAGCCAGAGAGGGGATCAATGAGCGAAGCATTTTTCGTTCTTAGCTACTGAAAACATTCGAACTATCTATCATGTCTACAATCCAGTCCGCAGGCAAAAGCGAGGGAGATTTATTCGCTTCCAACTTATTTCCAGGGTAATCCGAAAACAACGAAAGAATATAAAGAATCCCCTGGATTTTACCCTGGCCCCGCTTGTTTGCTAGCGCAACGATGTCAAGGTGTTAAAACAGATAATGTAACCAAAGGAAAAGTCAATCTGTCAAAACGTTCGGGCTTTTTAAAATCCCAATGACAGAGGAGTCCCTATTAACCTTTTCGTTGTATAAGTGATCTTATGCCTCTTGCTCTGATATCAAGAGTAGAGGGGATTAGTTAAACCATTTGACATCTTGTACTCTCAAATAAAGAGTCTCATTAATCTTGGAACGGGTCGCGTCTTTTCTCTTTATCAGCCTGGCGCACCAGACCCAACCGCTTAAACCCTTACCCAAGCTACCCTATAGGCCGTGTACTCTTCGGTTCTTTCCTTTTGGATTTCTGAGGTAAGTCGGCTTGTGGTGTTTTTAAAAGTCTGCCCTCTTATCCCTCCTTTTGTGTGCTGAGAGAGGACAGTGAGAAATGTTTTCTCCTGATGCTCTGCCAGGCCTTTCCATCTGGGATCTTCATAGTACCGGGCGGCCAATTTATTCTATGTACTTCGCGAACCATTGTCAGTGGATTTTATCAGGCTCTTTTGAGTTTTAAAAACCTTGTTTATTCAAAACTTGCATTATTTCCAAAGTATAATTTGAGTTATTTTATTAATACGGATTATAAAGTTTGAAGGATTTGTCGTGTAGAGATTATTCTTATAAAGATCATCAGTGGCGCAAACTTTTGAAAAATATTTGGTGGGATCAAAAATTTTTTGAACAGATACATAAATATTGGGTGGGCTCAATTAATAATGGAGATATGAAAGATGGAGATATGAAATTATTGGGTGGGCTCGCGCCCCATGGGCTCATATAAGTTGGCGCCACTGAAGATCACACTGTGATAAACCGAAAATTTCTCGAATGGACATTTTTCGAATTTGCATTTTTCTAAATATTATTTTAAGGCTGTTCTTAAATCTATAAGGGCAAACAGGGCCGTAGCGACCGCCCCCCATACCCCCCATTTGGGGGGGGCCGACGAAGTCAGGGGGCCCCCTAATCGATTCTATCGACCTTTTTACCGAAGTTTATTTTGAAAATGTAAGAAAACACTTCTTTTAATGTTTTTATTTTTTCAAATTCTCCTTTTCTTATTCAGGGGTCCGCTAGGTAATTTCCTCAGGTGCACCTTTTTAAAGCTCTCTTCCCCCCCCCCCCAATAATGAGGATTTTCATTAAAGGGTGCCAAATGCTTAAAATCTGCCAAAAGTGACCGAAATTCATACGTTTTCAAACATTTAGGAAGGGAATGTTGTTCCCCTTTTCCTCTCTGTTTCCAGTGTTCCCTCCACATACGCAGAAAACAAACTATATCATTAGAAAACAAATTATTAAAATTTTATTACAACCAGGGCCCGACTTAGATTGTGGGGGGCCCCTTTCTAACTTTTGGATTTTTTCTTGAATTATGCTAAAGTGTCTAAAACTAACCTTTATACTAGTTGTCTATTCGCATTTGTATGCAGAATAGCACAAAAAAGATAACTTTAAGAAATTATCGAATACATTTTTTTCTTCTGTTATAGAAATATAAGACTAAATGTGAGCCATTAAAATGTAAATACAACTGTGATGTAACTGTTAGATCCAGGGGAGGGGGGAAGGGGCATGGGGTTCCAAAACAGAGGAGAGATAAGAAAAGAGCCTCAATAAAGCTAAAAATAAAGAAAGAAAGAAAAAAGGAATTTTTGTCATTTTTGGCCATTTTTTATTAGCCTTAACAAAAAAATTATATTTGCCCTTGAGGGCCCCCGATTTAGGGTGCCCACGTCCGATGCAGTTGTCCTGCATGCCCGTGACTTAGCCAGGCTCTGATTACAACAACATAGTATCTTATAGCTTTTAAAAGAAATTTTTTATTAATGTTTCCTCGTAATGTGATAAGTTAAAACTGTTATGTCCAATTTTGAGCCTTCTTTTTTAGACATCTTGTAATGTACGTAGGTAAGCAAAGTAAAAATTTGCAAAGAAATACTTATCTCAATCAATCTATCATTTTTTCTATAATTATCAAATTAATATTTTTAAATAAAGTTGTGACCAATTTTTTGGGATATCTTGTATATAGATGTGAGTACAAAATTTATGCATGTGTGCAATATGTTTTTTATTTTTAGTGTTTGCCACTTCTACATTATTTAAAACAAAAGAAAAAAAATTTACAGATAGATAAAGGGGGGGGGGGTGTCCAGAATGATGTTTGTTCCGGGGCCCCCCGTAGCCTTAACGGGGCCCTGTTTTTATCAAAAACCTTGTTTAGATTTCAAAAACGCAGAAACCAAGAAAATGAAAATCCTTATTTTTTTATTCGTTTTCCCCCCCTCGCTTTTTGACCATGGGTTTTTGCATGGAACTAAGAAAGATAAGGAAAGAGTACCGGTCATCGGGATCGACTCTGAAGAAAGCCGGGCTCTTGTATAAAGCTGCTAGCGACAAAAGGGTGTTTTCTTTTGAAATACCGGAATATTATGTTCTTAGAAGATAGGTCATTTTTCACACCGATTTCGCGACATGGGTGACACAAATAACATCTAGAGAATCACCTTAAAAGTTAACAGCTTAGTTACTTAGTAGTAACCGGATTCATTGACCTTGAAGGGAGTACTGGCCTATTCAAGTATGTTAGCAGCCCGCTAATGCATACAAGTACATGTTTGTAGACAACACAGCACTTCAGATGTGGATTTTCGTATGTTTTTTTCTGATTTATTTTAGTAATACGCATAGTATAGTATTTATAAAATTAAGTGTATATCTGGAGGAAAAAAGATCTACTCCTATACTAGTCTGGTAAGTCATATTTATTACATATGTAATTTATATAGCAGTTATTAAAAATTTTAAGTATTAGAAAATTTTGCACAGCTTGGAAAAATATATGTATACTAATAGAGCATATTTTAATAACACACAGTTCTCATTTACATGTTTTTCATTTAAGCGTTTTATTAGGGCTCCTTCACAAAATTCTTTTTAATAAATCACACCATTCACAAAATTCTATTCCATAAAAATATACTCTAATTAATTTTATACTGTTAGGTTTTAAAATATCTGTTTTGCAAAGGAAACAAGTTCACCTGAAATGAGAAATTTAGCATATAGACTTAAATAAGTTATTATTAATAAATGTTTGATGCGAATTTCAATAACTGGAATTCAAATTTCATTACAAAATACAATAAATTTCATAAAAATAACTTTATTTTTCACAAAATGGGATCCAAGAAAAAATCCCTGCGTCAACTTCAGATTCCATTGCATTCATATGTTAAACTACCATTTCGTTTGTTAACGAGTAATAAGTAAATTCTCATTTAATTTATACTCTTATTTCCTTGAAAATCTAGAGTTCTAAATTCATGTCACATTTCTATGCTCTTTCGTTCTTTCTTTCTTTTTTTCCGTGATGCTAAATAATCTCACTGGCCCAAGCCCATTCTTCCCAACTAAAATACAAAGGGCCCCCGCAAATTTACTTTTCAAAGCTAATTTTCAATTCAATAAATTCAATCAGAGTAAAACATATATAGTTTTTTTATTATGAAATATTTTTTCTTACTATGCTGCAATTTGTAAAACATAAGAAATATTTTGAAGTTCAAATATTCTCAACTGTAATTCCATACTATTCATGTCTTTTACAAAATTAATTGGTTACGTATAATTATGTATTTAATAAAATATTTTTTAATGTGTATAATATGTAGATAGTCAGTTTTAATTTAATAGTAAAAACGTTATTTAATCGAAATTTGCATGGTAAAATTTCGAATAATTTAAACATACGAAAAATGGATTTAGTAAATGAAAAAACTTCCTCTACTTCTAATTCTTAATGGGCTCTGAAACTGACAAGAAATGGCACAGTCCTCGAGCCTGTTAAAGTGTTGCGGGGTTTATGTCTTTATGCACAATTCGAAATCTTTTGCCTCTTTTCAAAATAATAACAATTTTGCTTTCACTTTATCATTTAAGTTCTTATTTTAAAAATATTTTTGTATATTTGTTTTAAGAAAAAGTCGGCATGAACTAAAATTTATAATTGTCTTGAAACCTGTAGTTACTAGCATTTCATATTTTAAAAGGGGGAAAAATGTATATAAATTGTTACTTTAAAAAAATTAATATTAAAAAGAAAGTTGTAAAATTTTTATAAGTCAGTTTCTGTAAATTCTTTGTCATTCAATACTTGGTTATGCGATGAATTTGGTTAATCGGTGCTCTTTGAGGATAGCTGAGATCGATCTGTATACGGGCTGTTTTTTGCTTTTTCAATTTTGTTTACAGATAACTTTAATGAGGTCACTTTCATTTTTAAAACCGGTTTCAAAAATTAAAGCATCCTCTTAAAAAAAAAAAAAAAAAAAAAAAAAAAAAAAAAAAAACTTTGCAAACAAAATAAAAAAAGGTGAAAAAAAAAATCTGCATACAGATTTTTCTCAGCTATCCAGTGAAAAAAAAATCATTTAAAAATATTGAAATGCAACTGAGATATAAATTTCTTTCATATTCCATTCCATTCTTCCATGCATTAGAGAATGGGTCTTTTCGCGTAACTGAAGTAGCCTCTTAAGTAGCGAACTGTTAAAATTATGTGTTTATATAATTTATTTATTTTCTATATTTTATAATAAAATCTTAGCATTATGTGCTTATTTGTAAAATTGTTTTAGACAAATTTTATTTTAACATTGCTAATTTATCTTTAAGCCCGGTGGCAGAACTATCTTCAAATGTCTGCAACGCTAATAATATTTTCAAAAATAGTCTGCAAAATGCAACGTATTACATAAATATATTTTTTCTGCTATTGTAGTGCTAATTAATTATGGTAACATGCATGTGTATGTGTAAATTATTTCCATCACTTACAAAATAATAATAATAATAATAAAACAGAAAAATCCACTTCCAGCAATATCTTTCTTTTTTTCCCTTGTGCCTTTGACGAAATTTTCGTTTTCTTTGCGATATTTTGACGAAATCCGTCTTTATTTTCGAGATTTTTTGACAAAATTTGTCGTTTTTTTCGCGATTTATTGACGTTGTCTGTCTTTTTTTCAAGATTTTTTGAGGAAATTTGCCGTTTTTGGGGTATTTTTTTAACAAAATTTGCCCTTTTTTTCTCAAGTTTTTGATGAAATCTGCTTTTGAGGGATTTTCTGACGAAATTTGCTGTTTTTTCGCGATGCTTTGATAATATTTGCGTTTATTCTCGCGATCTTTGGATGAAATCGTTCTTATTTTGCGACGAAATTTTGATGAAATAACGCGTCCCACAGGAAAGAGCTATTTTTTGTGCACCATGACCGATTTTTTGCATAATTTAAGCGCAATAGCGCGTCCGTGGCATTGCTGAGTCTGCTTAAATATCTGCGACGCCCGTCACAGTGTCGCGCGCATTTTGCCACGGGTTCTTTAAGCAATGCATATTTATTTCGTATTTGTGCAGAGTTATGAATGTTATAATAATTTTAATAATGATTTAAAATACTTATGATAATTATTAAATTTGTTTATTACATTAATATAATTTGAAACTCATTGGAAACTTCAATATAAATATTTTTTTAAAAATTCAGTTGAAAGTAGGGGGAGGGGGGGCCCAAAGTTATATTTTTTGGGGGGGGCCTCAAAACACCTTGCTACGGCCCTGAGGGCAAATTTATGACATAAGTTTTAATTTATCTTTGTTCGGAATTGCATGAAACTAGTAGGTGTAGGTAGTTCAGAAACTATCGAATTGCACTCATTTTCCCGTTTGTTTTTTGCAAACGCAGTATACGTTTCAGCAAATACAGTCAAAGTTGGCGTTTTGAACCGAACTTTCTGATAAATGAGAAGAAACAGTCAACGGAGGACTAAAATGCTTATGTCAAGTGATCAAAACTGCTTATAACTCAAAAGATCATTTATTGATAAAAAAAAAAAAAAAAAAAAAAAAAAAAAAAATAGAAAACACAAATCCATTCTAAATCGCATCCATAGTCAGGTCTTTCAATTTTATATCTTTCCATTGAAAAATGAATTTGTAAACGTGTCAAAATGTTTTGCGCTTGTTCAGCAGAACTGTTTAGAACAACCTCTAAAATTAAGAAAAAATAAGTCAAAATCTTTTTTTTAAAGCTAGACTTATCCTTATAAGTCTTATTTATATTTACATCTGCAACTGGCATCATTTACTTACATCTTTTCTTTGTCTTCACCAAATAAACTGCAAAACTTTTTCTTTGTAAAAATACATCATTATACACTTCGGTGCAACTAAAAACAAAAGATATCGTTGTAATTCTGTCAGTCAGCAGAAAGAAGTAACATTTCGGTACCTGTTATTCCGTGACACTGTTGACAGCCCCCAAAAAGATACAAGTTCTCACTGCACTTCCTGCCACTAAATGTTTTCAATTATTTGTATATCTTCGAGGGGTTTGGGGATACTTTGAAAACCATTGGACCTTGCTGGTGTATAATGCAGAATAGGAAGCAGATGATTAAGCTTTCTCCCCCATGCTGAGCAATCCCCTCCCCCTCCCTTTCGAAGAAAAAATGAAAAAATATAATAACAATGGACTTTTGCGTAATCATTTATAGTAAAGCGATGCAATTTTCTTTTTCTTAATCTATGGTTACTTGGGAGGTTCCAATTTTTGATTAAAAGCGAATAATCACAGAATAGTAGGATGGAATTGTTTAGCTATATATTAAAGTTAATGGTATAATAATTTTGGTACTTTCGTCGGTAAAGGTGTTTAAGGGTGTATTTCGATTCAAACTGCTTGTTTTCCGATTTATTTTTGAATTCACTTTTGCTCTCAAACACATGAAACTCGCAGATTCTCTTATTTAGAAAGTGCACAAGGTGCCGTAAAGGTCAATTCTTTGATAAGTGTACAAAATATTGCAAAAAAAGCAATCAAAAACGGCAATTTGAACCGGTTTTTCCGAAGTGGGAGATAAGGGAACGAAAAAAAGGGTCTTTCAGAGAAGTTAATTGCTTATAAATCAAATTCTAATGAATTGAGCGTAAAAAGACTTTACTCGGCACTTCATACGCCCCTTCAAGAATCCCCTCACCAAATTTCATGATTCTACTTTTAAAAATGTGTCTGAAATTGTATCGGAAAATTTCGAGCTGCTGAAGGTGGAAAAGCGTTTTTTCGAATACACCCTTAAGTACTTTTTAGTATAAGAAAAATGACTCAGTTGCATGCGATTGAAAGGTATGATATAAAGAAATGAAAATTCAATTTACGATAAAACTGGATTGTAGAATAAAACAATAAGAGAAAAATAATTGTTATTTAGCTCGCAAGCTAAGTAATTATCTTTTAGCTCACGAATAAAATAACTGTCCTTTAACTCATGAGCAAAATAATTGTCCTTTAGCTCATCAAAAATTTTCAATTTTAGAAAAATCAATACAAAAAAATAATCGGAAGCAAAGCACTTTATTTATTTATTCAAGTATTAACAGTGATTTGAAATATTAAAATTTGTATGCTTCTATTTTTCTGGTATTGGTGTTCATATATACAGCTAATATAATGGCTACTGTTACTTTTTTCTGGAACTTAAAAATATTATATTCAAATTTTCCAGTACGTAACCAGGGTGGGTGCCCATACTGAAAAAAATGGTTTCTCAAAACTAAGTAAAAAGTACTCAATTTTAAGTACTTCACATACTCAAAATAGCTCCGATCCAAAAATACTCAAAACTGAGAAACACACGTACTCATTTTTGATTCTATGGCTGTGTTCAAATGTAAATCGCTATGAAGTACCCCCTTAACATATAAATTAAAATAAAAATATACTAGCATTTATTTCTTGCTCAAAATTATTAATAATAAAAGTTTAATTGATTGCTTACTAAAAAAAAAAAAAAATAGAAAAAATTATTGGCAAAATACCAAATCGAATATTTTTATGGTAAAAGTACTATTTGCAAGCATTTTATTATTATTTGAAAATATTGTATATAATTTAATATTTAAGTTAATAAGCATCTTTTATGCTACCATGAATGAAATAAACCATCACAGGGTTCAAAATTATCGTTAGTTTGGATTTAATAACATGTGATGTTTCAAAATTGAGAAAGCAATGTCGTCATGTTTTATCTAAACATACTCAATTCAGTATGAGTACATCGATGTACTCATTTTTGAGTATTTCACTTTTTTCAGTGAATGTTCTGAACAGGTAATTTTTTTAAGTTCTGTTCGCCTTATCTAACCAGAAAATTATCTTCTATGAATCAAGGAGAAGAAAACCTTACAATATTACTGGTTTTGGGCACCCACCCTGGTTACTCCACTGTTTTTTGTGTACCATTTTTTTTCCAAAATGGATAACATTATATAATAAATAACATACTATTATGTAATGATACTTCGATATAATGAGAGTCAAGTCATTTGTTAGCTTAAGGGTGTTCTTAAATCAAAAAGGGCAACTTTGTGACATAAGTTTTAATTTATTTTTGTTCGGAAATTCTTGAAACTAGCAGGTGTTGTTGTTCATAAACTGTCTAGTCGCATTCAGTTTCATGTTTTTGTGCAAACGCAATAGATATTTCAGTACAAGCCATCGAAAAAGATGTTTTGAACCGCCTTTCCGACGAAAACAGAAAAACCAGTCAACGAAAGGTAGAAAACCACGTGATCAAAATAGCTTATAATTTGGTAGGTAATTTAATTTTTATAAAATCGAAAACACAGTTCGATTCTAAAGTGCTTACATAGCCAGACCGTCCAATTTCACGTCTTTCCGTTAAAAAACGAATTTGTTAAAGTGTTAAAACTTTTTGCGCTTATTGAGCACCTTTTTCGCGCCTGACGCGACATCATCTTTCTTTGCAAAATTTGTTTTTAGCACCAGTAATGAAAGAAAAAAAATTCCCTGATTTTATTTAAACATTTTTTGCATACTCTAATTGTAAGTAACTTCTTTTTAAAAATTGGTGTTAACCGAACAAAATTTTGTGTAAGAGAAAAAGAATCGAAAAGGTTAATTGTGACATTTACAACCCTCTAAGCTACTAATCGATAATTTTCCGTATGTAACTTATAGTTAAAATATATATATATATCCTTTAGCTTACGAATAAAATAATTGTCCTTTAGCTCATAAGTAAAATAATTGTTCTTTATCTCACCAAAATTTTCCATTTTAGAAAAATCAATAATAAAAAAAAAAAGTTATCGAAAGTTTTGAATAAACAGAAATAAAAGATTCTCCAAAGTTTTTAGTTATGACTTGCAAAAAATAAATTTTGAATGAGCAATATTTTATGAAACATTTTATCGAAAAAATGACAACAGTCAGATATTCATAAATTTAAATGTGACAAAATGCAAGTCAATCAGAATAGTAAATGTACAAAATTGAGATTGAAAAAAGAATTGAGATTAAAATGATTAGATGTATTTATCACCAGCAAAATAATTTCATAAAGTGTCACAAGGCTAATCATTTATGAAATATAAAAAAAAAAGAAAAAAAATGTATATAATATCAAAAAGCAGATTATATTCAAATTCTTAATTTTTTGGGGGGGGGGTGGGGGGGTTAGCATAAAAGTTTTTTTTTTTTTTTTTTACCTGCATGTTCATCTTACATGAAACAACTCATGCTTTGTTTTCAGGCATAAATCAGTTCAAGCCCAAAAAACATCGGAAACAAGTCCGTTAATCGAGGTTTACCTTAGCCAGTGTATCACTGTGTCCTATTCAGAAAATGTTTCAAACTTCAGTTTAAAATTTTTATTGTCTATTTTGACACATTAATAGGTACTCTGACTTCTTCGTGTTTCATTAAACATATATATATATATATATATATAAGTAAGCTAACAAATGAACCAATAATTGGTTCAATGACCACCACTTAAAAATTCAGAAGTATTGAAAGTTAGTTTTAAAAAGAAAAGAAAACACAAAGAAAAAAATCTTCGTATTTTAAGTAATTTAAGTGTATGTTGTTAGTCATGTCAACATTCAGTTTCATAAACACTACTTAGGGAAGTATAATCAGTTTCTTATCTTCCTTCCTTTTTTTTACTTTTTCCATGTTCCACCAAACCCCTTGGATACGCGCACTTGCTTTTCTTTCGGAGTTAATAAAACTAAAGTTAGCTTTACACTGGGTTCTTAATCGAAGAGGCGGGACATGAGAGATCCTCCAGGTAAACAAAACCCATCGGTAAAGTTCAATTCGCTGGCAAAGAAAGATTAATGAACATGAAACACAAAAGGAATTTTTCCCCTTCTCTTTTCACCTTTGCCAAATCCATTTATCAGAGTGCAGTTTTGAAAGTTAATCGCTATAGCGGGCGGCACGCGATCTGGAGATAGAACCAGACTGAAAAAGTCTTATGTGCTTGCTTGTATGTATAGCGAGGACATCGGAATTTCTTGATAAGTGTGTACGAGTATGTGTGTGTGTATGTGTAGTGTGCCGCTAAAACTCGAAAGAAAGGTGAAATATGGCCGGCTGTATTAAGATTGGCGAAGATGTGGATGGAGGGATGAAGGTAAATAATTATTTGCTTATCTCTGTTTTACCACATATTGCCGTGAGATTAATTTGTGTATAGGGATGTTTTGTCATTTAATGCCCAATTTTATACTTAGTACCTATTTTTACAAGGCGGTATTTGAATGAT
The DNA here is from genome assembly GCA_964019185.1 of Maratus speculifer. Classification (NCBI taxonomy): domain Eukaryota; kingdom Metazoa; phylum Arthropoda; class Arachnida; order Araneae; family Salticidae; genus Maratus; species Maratus speculifer. The sequence continues at coordinate 361,719,768 of OZ025291.1, forward strand.
AATACTGAAACGCCAATAATTTAATCATCTCTACGTCACAAATAAATAATTAACAAAAATTTCACCTACCAAAATATTTTTTTTTTTTCTGCGCGTTCGAAATTACGAAGATTTCTACAGTCTGTCTTTAATTAAATTATAGAAGAAGTTCGTCTATTAAAATTAATTAGCACATTTAACCCTTTGTGATTCAACAACTCTGATTTGAAAAATATTTACTAATATATTAGAATACGCCATTTTAACCCTGCGTTATTATCCCTGCATTAATGTAAAACTTTTGAAGTACCTTTGTTACCTTTATAGAATTTTGAAGTTTTTACACAATGATATTCACATTTCTCCCAAATACTTTGAATATTCCAGTAGAAATAGAAATTTTTAAGAGTAAATGTTTTGACGTTTCAGGGGTAATAAGCAATCGCATTTTAATGATAGGGATACAGGGTTATACATGCAAAAAATAATTTTAAAAAATTATAACAATATCTACGAAAAGTTCTTAATCTGGCATGAATTTGAAACTTGAAGTAATAGAAAAGAAATCTATAAAAAAATGTATAAATGAATTTAAAAATTCACTTGTGTCGTGTAAATGAGTCATTTTAATATCAATATCGCAGCCAATCAAAAAAAAAAAAAAAAAAAAAAAAAAAAAAAAAAAAAACAGCCGCGATTTTTGCATTTTTATTGGTTGTCACATGATGAAGATAGGCTCGTGGAAGGTTGGTGTCTACCAACTGTCGAACTTCTGTGTGCTCAATGTAGACTGGAAGGCAGTCATAATTGGTAAGGTACCGAAGTTTGACTTATGTTGGCTGCTATTAAAAGTACGATGCAATAAATTGGGATTTAAGTTTCAAAAATTGAAATGAAAAAACAAAAAGTATAACTTGTGCTCCACTGTGTTACCTTATACCCATCGTACACGTGAGTTTGTATAAATTAACTAACATCATAACTCATTCCATTAACTTTTTTATCCTGCTTAATTACTTCAACTTTTTTCTTTAAACTGATTTTCTTTTCACTTTTATGGGTGTATTCGAAAAAACGCTTTTCCACCTTCAACAGCTCGAAATTTTCCGATACAATTTCAGACACATTTATAAAAGTAGACGCATGAAACTTGCTGGGGTGATTTTTGAAGGGACGTATGAGATGTCTTTTTACGCTAAATTAATTAGAATTTAATTTATAAACAATTAGTACCTTATCAATATGACTCTTTTTTTCGTTCCCATATCTCCCGCTTAGGAAAAATCGGTTAGAAATGCCGTTTTTGATTGCTTTTTTTGCAATATTTTCTGCATTTATCAAAGAATCGACAATCACGGCACCTTGTGTACTTTCCAAATAAGAGATTTTGAAAGTTTAGTGCATTTGAGAGAAAAAATGAATTCAAAAATAAATCGGGAAAAAAAGCAGTTTGAATCGAAATACACCCTTATCACAACTCCAAAATATGAGTCTTAGACAATTATAATCTAGAAGTATGAGTTTCATTTCCATTCTGAAAGGTGCGGTTTGTTTTATGATTTCCATCATAACTTTCAAAACAAGTGGACTAGAACGCGAAAAACATTGACTTCAGCCTTACGGGGTCCATCGTGGAAGGATAGATCATTCGAGACCAGTGGGGGGTCCACCTTCGGAACTGTCCTGCAGAAGAAGCCGTGACAATGACAAACGCCCCGGAACAAATTTCTTCTATTCTTCTGCGGAAATCCGCGGCCTGACCACAAAAAGATTTTACCGCGTCCTTTGTCTTGCAGAGGTCCCTACCACCTTAATTATGGGTTTCAGCCTTGAAGCTTACTTTGAGCTACAAAATATATTACTGCTCACACAATATTTACACCAAAATTGTGGCGAGACAGTTGTATCCTTGTGTGGTAGGTAAGTTACTAAAGTTGAACAAGACCTGCTAATAAATTTCGGTCGCATGTTAAGTATAGCTTCTTACAGGATATCCACAGACATCATGATTCAGAAGCATGGAAGTGGTTCAGCTACTAACCCTTAACCGTGTAATCAGAATTTGTTTTTCGGGGAGTATATTTCTTTTTTATCTTTTTTTTTTTTTTAAATCTTTTTATCTTTTCTGGTTTAGGTATTCTTTTATGGCAAATTTATTGATTAAAAGGAAAAAAATCTCAAAAAATAAATGTTGCATAGCTATAGTTCAATCTCTCTCTTTGCATGTATGTATGCGGTTTTCTTTCTTCTTTCATGTATATTTTATTTTTATTTATTCACTTTATTCTTTAAGCTTGCGTACTTATCTTTGAATTATGACAGAACTTTGGAAATGAATTTCCGCTGCATTAATACTATATTTATTACGCAATTAAATATTAGCAGTTGGAATCATTTTAATCATTTTGAACAAATATGTTTACCTATTCTTTGAAAAAATTTATTTAACAAGTAAGGAAAATTTTTTCATAGGTTTTGTATAGTTTGAATTACTTTACCAAACAGGGATAGAAATGTCTTCTATAAAATAGTATATTGATTATGGGTTTCAACTTTGAAGCTTACTTTGAACACAACTGAGCTACAAAATATATTACTACTTACACAATATTTAAATCAAAATTGTGCAGAGACAGTTGTATCCTTGTGTGGTACAAAACCTACTAATAAATTTCAGTTGCATGTTAAGTATAGCTTCTTACAGGATATCCACAGATATCATGATTCAGAAGCATGGAAGTGTTTCAGCTACTAACCCTTAACCGTGTAATCAGAATTTGTTTTTCGAGGAGTATATTTCTTTTTTTATCTTCTCTGGTTTAGGTTTTCTTTTATGGCAAATTTATTGATTAAAGGGGAAAAAAAAGGCTCAAAAAATAAACGGTATAGCTATATTTTCTCTCTGTTTTCGGATGCATATGTCAGGTTCTGAGTAAACACCTGCTACAGATTGGAATTTCTGTTAATTCTCTACCTTAATATTTTATGTATTGTACCGGCTGTGTACTGGAATTTTCAAGGTGACATTCTTTCTTTGTAAAGTCAGAATTGAGAGGTTATCATGTGCAGGTGGTGATGTGAGAAACAGAATATTGCCGAGAGGCGTGGTCATCCGTCAGCGATGTATGTGAATGATGAGCAAACAAGGAACATGTCACGGATCAAGAAAGCAATGGGGAATGCGTCCAATGAAGAAGCTCTACAGGGGGGGTGTACATTGGGGAAGGCAGTGATTTGAGAAGGTCAAGTCTTGTCTGAGTTTTGGCAGTTCGTATCTGGGGTTCGTACCTAGAGGTGTGTAGGAGAGAGGTCCTAGTGCAGAGTGCGTAGGCTGAGTTCGTATCTGGAGAGTAAAGGACACAGACGTCCTTGTGTGTAGTACTCAAGGCCGGATAGCGCAGGCCGAGTATCCATGTGTTGGGAGATTCGAAATTGATCTCCGATAAAGTGAATCTAACGTGCTTTGAGTGTGAGGGAGAAGGTGTAATCTGAACAGTACACAGCCAACTTTTTACGGTATTTAATTTAATGTTGAACCGGATCATCTAATATCCGAGTTGTAATTGTCTATAATTGTAAATAGTGTATTTCTTGTGTACATATAGTATAAATAAACTGTTAATTCAGTTAATTGACAACGTCGGTGTTCATTTACACAATCCTCAGAGTGGGTGACCGATATCACCTAATAATATCGGTGGTGGCAGCTGTAACTACCACGGACTTTCTTCAAAGTTGTGCGGGCTGAGAGGAACGTCCGATAGTATATGTGGACTGTTTTTCTTTCTTTCTTTCGTGAATATTTTGATTTGATTTATCTTATTTTTCAAGCTGCGTACTTATCTTTGAATTATAACAGTACTTTGGATATGCATTTCCGCTGCATTAATATCATATTGCTCAGTTAAATATTAGTAGTTGAAATAATTTTAATGATTTTGTTTACCTACTCTTTGAAAAAAATGTATTTAACATGTAATTGAAAAATTTTGGCAGGTTTTTAATAATTTAAATTACCAACCGAACAAGGATAGAAGCATAGAAGAGTCTTCTATAAAATACTATAATAACTATGGGTTTCAAATTTACTCTCACTTTAAAACATTATAATTAACGAGGCTTCAAAATACATTATTGCTCGCACAATATTTACACCAAAATTGTGAAGAGACAATTGTATCCTTGTATGGTGCAGGAGAGTAACTAGTTGAACAAGACCTGCTAATAAATTTCATTTGCATGTTAAGTATCGCTTCGTACAGGATATCCAGAAATCAGGATTCAGAAACAAGGAAGTGTTTCAGCTACTAACCCTTAAGGGTGTTCATAACTACTTCGCTCAACAAGCGCAAAACGTTTTGACACATTTACAAATTCATTTTTTAATAGAAAGATATAAAATTGGAATGCCTGACTATGGAAGCAATTTCGAATTGAACTTATTTTTCCATTTTATGATAATTAAATTACCTATCCAGTTCTAAGCTATTTCGATGACGTGATCACCCGTTTTTCTCCTGCTTTTCGACTGGTTTTTCTGCTTTCGTCGGGAAATGGGCTCAAATGTATCAACTTTGAAGGCTTGTTATGAAAAATCTATTGTGTTTAAAAAAAAAAAAAAAAAAAAAAAAAAAAAAAAACAGAAAAATGAGTGCAATTAGACAGTTTCTGAATAATAACACCTGCTATTTTCATGATTTCAAAAATAGATTAAACCATGTGTCACAAAGTTGCCTTTTTTGATTTAAGAACACCCTTAAGGGTGTATTCAAAAAAGTACTTTACCACCTTCAACAGCTGGAAATTTTCTGTTAAAATTTCAGACGCATTTTTAAAAGTAGAAACATGAAATTTGCTGAAGGGATTTTTGAAGAGACGTATTAAAAGCCGTGTGATGTCATTTTGCGCTCAATTCATTAGAATTTGATTGATAAACAATTATCTTCTCAGTATGACCTTTTTTTTTCGTCCCCAGATTTCCCGCTTCGGAAAATTCGGATCGAAAGGCCAATTTTGAGTGCATTTTTTGTAATATTTTCTGCATTTATCAAAAAATTGACAGACACGGCACCTTATAAAGTTTCTAAATAAGATAATCTGCGAGTTTGATGCGTTTGAGAGCAAAAGTGAATTCAAAAATAAATCGGAAAATAAGCAGTTTGAATCGAAATACACCCTTAACCGTGTAATCAGAATTTGTTTTTCGCGGAGTATATTTCTTTTTTCTTTCTTTCTTTTTTTTTTTTCTGTTTCAGCCTTTTTTATGACAAATTTATAGATTAAATTTCGCCTGTTGAACAGGGATAAATATCTTTTGTTATCAATTTAAACTGACAGAAAACAGTATTATTTGTGTGTTTGAAGGGGGGGGGGGGAATTGTCAGAATTTTTTTCTATTTAAAGTAATAATAACTAAATAACCAAAGTTATTTTATTTAAAGATTTATTTTAATTCCAGTAATGATATTTTTCAAAATCTATATCTGAGAATCTGAATTAAAAAAAAATTTTGTACTTAAAAAGAAATTATTTTCAAGATCCACAAAGTTATACTATTTAAAGATGCATTTTAAATCTAGTAACAATATTTCCCCCGCACATCTGTGAGTGAAATATACACTTTTCTAATGGCATATCCGCTTTCTAGAAGTTCCTTTCATATTTATTCATCTGATAAAAATCTTCTCGTTTATGAAACTAACTGCGAATATCTTCCGTCACATTTTTCTTTATTAAAGCATGTTTTAAATTGCGGCGCGCCTAATTTGAGCAGTTTCTAAACTTAATTTGGAAATCCACCTGCTCTGTCTGCCATAAACGGGTCGTCTGTCTTCTACCACACACGTGACTTGGAAGGAAAACTCCCACCCCCCTGGATTGACACTTTCCGGCAATTACCGGTGGCGCAAGGACAAAGAGGGACCGTAATGGAGATCAAATTGCTGTGATTCTTACCAATTGACTCCGTTAATTTCGACTACTTGCCGCAATCATCTTTTTTTTTCTTTCCGTTGTGGGATGTAGGATCATGCAACAGCTATTTTGAAGAGGATTTTGGCGGGTGAGTATTTTATGAGTGTCGGTCGGGGACTGTAGTTTATGTATAATATAAAGAATTTATGGTCGAAATGTGGATTTTCTAGTAAAACGGCCTGTTGTTTTTCATACTGTACAGATTTTTATTTTTTTATTTTTACATAAGGCTGGAAACAGTGGCGCAGCTAAGGGGGTGGTTTTGGGGTTAAAACTCCTCCCAGAGCTAAGAAATATGAATATAATTGCCGCTTATATGAATCAAAACCAAACTTAATATTTAAATATTTTGACGCATTTTGGAATTTGCCGCTTATATGAATCAAAACCAAACTTAATATTTAAATATTTTGACGCATTTCCGAATCCGCCGCTTTATTGAATCATATTTCGTTTAATAAAATAAATCAATTAATTGGCGAAAATTCTGCTTAAAATTGTGAAAGTGCATATTATAGGATTGTTTAAGTAAAAATTGGTTATTTGAACTAAATCACTTTTCTGAGACGCATTATGCAATAAAAATGCTGATTTCCTGCCACACTGATAATCTTTGAGTTTAAGTATTATACAGTGAATATTCTAATTTGTACTGATTCTATTAACCGGCAATTCAAATAACTGTCAATCATCTTTATCAGAAACTCACCCCCCCCCCCCCCTAGAACCAAATTCTGCCTGCGGCACTGGCTGGAAGGGTAATTTTATGACGTAAATTTTAATTTATTTTTGTTCGAAAATGCATGAAACTAGCAGGTGTTGTTCAAAAACTATCTAATCGCATTCATTTTTCCCTTTTTTGCCAAGTCAACAGATGTTTCAAGAAATGCTGTCAAAGTTGGTGTTTTGAACTAAATTTCCCATGAAAGCAGAAAAACCTCTCAACAAACGGAGAAAAACACTATGTCACGTGATCAAAAAAGTATAAAATTTGGTGCTTTGAATTAAATATATGAACAGCACCGGGGAGAAGAAAAACCTGCCTTAATAAAACTATAATCGCTTATAATAACACAAGATGTTACCGATTTATCTAAAGAAAAATCTGTTCGATGGCAAATCATTTGAAAAATCATTTCTGCTCGAGTTGTGCTTTTACGTTTAAAAATTTGGGGATTTTTATTACAGCCTTAAAAATGACATTTAAAAAAATAAAAATAAAACAATGCTACAATGTCTTTACAATATAAAAAGCAAGTTGCTGAAATTATTTTCGGTCTGTCGAATTCTGTTTCTAAGAGTATTAAAAGAATAACACACACACACATATATATATATATATATAATATTTAATATATATATATATATATATATATATATATATATATATATATACATAACCCAATTAACCAGTGTATATCACAAGAGAGCGCCTGTGGTTTTATGTAACTAACTCATCACAAAACGATATTAAAATGGCTTTTTAACGATGACATTAGATATAAAGTTTCCCAACGAGACAAAAAAGAAATTAATGTATAAAAAAACTATTAGAACACTTTTTTTTTTTTTTTTTTTTTTGCTCCACACGTTTTTTTCGCTATATACCTCATCTCGTTAAAACTAAAAAATTATTTTTATTTATTTATTTATTTTTTTACCTTTCAAAATTACTTTTTTTCTATTTTCTTTTTTTTTTTTTTTTTTTTTTTTTTTTTGTCAGATTAAAAATTATTATTATTATTATTATTATTTATTATTTTACTTTTCAAAACAATTCAGAATTCCGAATTTTATTATACTTGCTATACCCTTTAAATAACCCGTGTCTGACCTCACATTAGTCATAAGTTTTAATATCATATATCAATGCACACAACATATCACTACATTTTGCATATTCAGTTTAAATTATGCTGCTAGATTTTAATTTGCATACGCTCTTATGCTCAATATCCTTATTCAGCACATTTTATTTCTTTAATAGCTACATACATGGAAAACTAAATGACACATCTCAGAGAAGCATATACGCAATTGCAGAGGTGACTAAAAAAAAAGTGCTCCCGTCCTCCCAGACAAATTCAATTTGTGCAGAAGCTCGCAAAAAAATAACAATAAAAAAATGGCATCCATGATAAAAATCCCAGTCTTTCGTCTCTCCCGTTTATTCTCCCCTCATTTTTTGAATGATATAAATTATTAACGAAAACTCATTACGTTTGTCAGGCGCTATTTGTAACACAGAAGAAAATCCTGCTTTTATAATAAGCCCCAGACAACCAGGGGCGAAGGGTATTAATATAAAAAGAAAAGGTGGGTGCTGATCTGGTGGTGCTCTTGTGTCAAGATGCGCCCAGCTGTCTTTGAAGACTTCGAGCTTAGTGTGGCAATCGATTCCGCTTTTGGTCTCCTCTGTTTTTATTTTTGGATTGCCTGGGAAAACAGAGATATATAAGAAAAAAAAAAAAAAAAAAAAAAAAAAAAAACTAAAGGCCACAAGTGTCCGACGGTGAGGCAAAAAATATATATTTCTATATTGAATGGTGACGGTTGTCTAGCAGTATAAATAAATTAGGCTTAATCTTTCCTAGCTTATGTATCGTATAATATATACATTGAGTTGTCTTTTGTTTTTCTCATGCAAAAAAATTATTTTGTTATTTATAAATGCAAAAGCAGTGAAGTATTAAAAAACAAACTGTAGGATATTTTATTCATATATAAAATAATTTGAAGATAAATTAATGATGATATTGATGAAATCCGTTTTAATATTGATGAAAATCAATTGTAACATTATCCCACAGTGACTATTAATATAACCAAAATTTGAATGTGCACCGTGACCAAGCTGCATTCTTAACAGTAGTAAATTTCGCTAGGTGAAGTGAAATATGCCTTAACCAAGACATTACGATGCCATTATGTCCATTATGAAGAGCTGCAAATGTCTAAAAAATTGGCCGAGGCGATTTCATATTGCAGTTAACATCGACGGTCATTTAAGGCTGCGGGCAGACAGCACTACTTTCATTTACACTAAAAGAGCAATAAATCTATCGTTGAAGATGCAGTTTCCAATTATCGGTAGGAGGAGAACAAAAGGATGCCAGTTTTCGAACCTCTTTAAATGATTTTTGAGAAAAGGACCCTACCGAATTGACAAAGGAAGGGAAAGTTTATCTCCCCCATCTTCAGTCGTAAATCTGTCAACTGATTTCGAGTTCGATTTCTCTCTTGAAGTGCAGATTCAGTTCACTGAAAAAGCAATTTTACTTCAAAGCGCTGACACGAAAGATCAAAAATAGCGACGCCTGACCACAAGAAGTTAGTGCTGTGTGCCCGATCCTTAAGGGTGTATTCGAAAAAACGCTTTTCCACCTTCAACAGCTCTAAATTTTCCGATACAATTTCAGACACATTTTTAAAAGTAGAAACACGAAACTTGCTGAGGGGATTCTTGAAGGGACGTATGAGGTGCCGTTTGATGTCTTTTTACGCTAATTTAATTAGAATTTGATTTATAAACAATTACCTTATCAGTATGACCCTTTTTTTCGTTCACAGATCTCTCGCTTCGGGAAAATCGGTTCGAAATGCCGTTTTTGATTGCTTTTTTAAAAATATTTTCTGCATTTATCAAAGAATCGACAATCTCGGCACCTTGTGTACTTTCCAAATAAGAGATTTTGAAAGTTTGGTGCATTTGAGAGAAAAAATGAATTCAAAAACAAATCGGAAAATAAGCAGTTTGAATCGAAATACACCCTTAAGATACGCTATTGTGAGTAAAGGATGTCACCTTTAGGCCACAATGTGCCTGTCGCATTTGTCACCTTATGTGTCGTCATTATGACTTTACATCCATAGACCGAGGCTAACGAAAAAGACAAGCTACCGCGGTGCATCTCACGTGTCTTTTTTTACAGACCACTAGAATGACGTGATGGTGTTTTCGTACGCCAGCATTGGTGAATTCGAGCGTCACGTGATTCTAGCGGCCTGTAAAAAGTAAAAAGAAAGATGCGTGAAAGGGACCGCTTTAGATTATTTTTTTCATTAGCTTCTCACAGACTGGAAGTTAACGAAAAATAAAGGTTATTTACAGACTGCTAGAGTCACGTGACGCTCGAATGCACCAATGCAGATGTACGAAAAGATATTACGTCACTTTAGTGGTCTGTAAAAAAGAGATATGTGGGAGTGCATCGTAGAAACCTGTCTGTTTCTTTAACTTCGCACGGACTGGAAATTATTCCACATTTTCTTAATTGCTTCTTTATCAATTAGAATAATGTTGCGATTATCATGGTTTTCATAACGTCAATACGATTTAAATAATCCCAGTCTTCCAGCTAAAATGCTTCTATCGAGGCAAATGCCCTATAGTTCATATTTACAGTTATGAACAGACGCCGCTATGGAAAATTATTCTATAAGTTTTAATAGCATGTAAGTAAAAAATATATATATATATATATATATATATATATATATATATATATATATATTTACTCATTCATGTTGAAATATATACATTTTTCCCTGTGAAAGAACAGTCCAAACTTCATTTAGAAGATCACTATGTAATTCTATCCAACCAAGGTCCGAAACATAACCCGAAATTGAAACTAAAAAATAATCTGGTCCTAACTCGATCCGACACAAAAAGAAATTTGGATCAATCCGATCCATAATTAAAAATATCAAAACCAACCCATTTTTAAATACTAACCCTTGGATAATCGGGCAGATTAGTCTAAAATCGAGCTTTTACAAGCTTACGAAAGACTCGTGAATCGCATCTTAAAATAATGATGTAAGTTCATCCAAGAAAATATAAATTTATACGCATCACAAAATGCATTTCTTATTCCTTTTTAAGTTTAAAATATTTAAGAATGTCTGCTCTTCACCCCGAACGATCTAATGATGCTTCTGATAGTCAAAGAAATAACAATTTTCTAACTCTTTGCAAAACAAAGATTTCTTTTTTAACCTTCCTGTCATATAAACAGCCATTACGAGATTACAGCAAGCACAGAAAAAAATATCCTACCGCTGATCTAATGTCAAAGATGCACCCAGCTGTCTATCGGAGACCTGGGTTTAGTTTCGCGATCGAAACTTTTCCCATCATGTCGTTTTTTCCTTTATCTTTGGCTAGTCAGAAAAGGGAAAAATAAAAAAAAGAAATCTACAAAATCCTCGGCCACAAGTGTCCGGTTCATGAGACTGATATATTTGCCTGAGTACAAAAAGAATATTTTTTTTCCGGGATCGACAAGTTATGATTTGTCTTCTGGATCATGTCTCTCTCTCCTAGTTATAAATGTTTTCTGGCTTAGAGAGTTCCGTTTGTGTCAGTATACGCCTGTATTCCTCCTCCTCCACACGCACATATTACATTTTTTGCGTATCTTTATTCGCTTTTTTTTTTTTTTTTTTTTCCCTGAAATTTATTGCTTTATTTGCGACGAAATCAGATACGGCCTGCGTGACCAGAATGAGAATCAAAACTTTCATTTTACGGATTGTATGATTCCAATGCTGTAAAAGGCAAATTTTATTGTTTGCATTCTTGTTTGACAAATTTTGTAAATATATCTAAGTTTTACAATAAGCATCGCTAGATAGATAAGCGTTACGTGTATTATGTCCGCCCCAGAATGGTTTGCATTGTAATTCTTATAAAGGGTTATTTCATGTCACGTGTGGGACAACATTTTTTAAATATATTTCTGCTGTGTTATTATATTCTCAAATTAAAACAATTATGCTAATATTTTTAATGTATACCTTTGTCATCTTTGTAGTTGTATTCATTTAACAACTTATAAGTCATAGATATAGCTATTTATGTAAGTGTGTCGCGCGGGACAATTTGTCAGTTTTTCATGGAATGGACGTGAAACGAACAGATTACTAATTTCTAGAGTTTAAAATATGAAGATTTTTAAATCTATATAAGAACCATTCTATATCACATGACCAGCTTTTCTACTTATTAATGTTACTTTAACAATGATATTGTATCACAAAAAAAAAAAAAAAAAAAAACTAATGAAAATATAAGATTTTTTGTTATTTTTAATGTATAGTTTATATTTTATCAACATTTAAGTTAATAAATATAGGTATTTATTTAAACGTCACGTGCGGGGCATTTTGCCTGTTTCGGAATAAAGTATATGCTGGATAGCAAATAATATTAATTTATTTTCACATTTGAATATAGAACGTAAAGTCTTTATCTGTGGATTATCTATAGATCTGAGTCTTTATAGGTTTTTCTTAATGATGTTTTGTATTTTTTTTTCTATGTAAACTGTTATTTAATATAATGCTACAAGATTTCTCTAAATTGGGGTTTTTGTCATTTTATTGTTGGAATTTGCTAGCTAGTTTTTAATTTAAAGATTTTCTATGTATAAATTAATTACTCATCATGTTTAATTTGATATCTGGTCACATTTCGTAAAAAGAACTTGCTTTATTACGTTTTGATTTCAAAGTTACTATTAATATATGTATAATTAAGAAAACGAAATAAAAAAAAATAATTACAAAACTTTTTTTTTTTTTTTTTTTTTTTTTTTTTTAACCGTGGTATAGTGAGTCTTTTGATTATAAATAATGACATCAATCGGTAAATACTGTTCTTAAACAATACTCAATGTATGAAAATCAAATGTCACCGAAAGCACATAATGAGACTACTTCAATTCGCGAATAAGACGACATTATGATCCGTGATGTTTTTCCTGGTCGTTTCTTTAATAGCAGAAAGTTATTTAACAACAAAACAACTCATTTAATAGTACCGCTAAACTCTTCTGGATTTTTTTTTCATCAAAAAGTATTGATAACATGCTCTTCATTTGTTTAAAAAACAATCAAATACTTACAAACACTGAGAAGTTAACAACAGTAATCACGAGAAAGTCACGCTTTTCCCCTCTTGCGTTTCTTTTTATTATTTTTATTGTTACTTTTTTTTTCTTTTTTCACATGAATGCTTATTAGAGATTCAGAGCCTCTCATGAATCGTCACTTAAAAAATCTTTTTGTTTGCTGCTTCTCCTTGTTTTAAATTCATTTTTGCGAAAGGAAAACTACTCAAACCCTCCTCATCATTACGCCAATTGCTGTACCATCCGGTGCACACACAACACTACTACACAGTCCTTTGCAATCGTTAACAGCCTTCCCTTCTTATATATCCAATTGCGGTTTTTGTTTTACACTTTTTAAAAAGTGCCCTAAGAAGCTAAAAAACAGCCCCCTTAGCCCTAAATAACCCCTAATAAATCCTTAACTCAAATATAAAGAGATACTACAACAACGCGCCAAAGTAATTTTTTGTACTTTTTTATTTATTTTTTCTTTTCTTGGATAAAACCTAACAAAAAACGCTAAAAGAAAAAAAAAAGGAGTTTTATTTTAAGAGAAGAAGGGTAAATGGGGGGGGGGGATATAGGTGCTACACTCGTAACAGTTGCTGAAGGGGTGGGATGATTTTCACTAAAGACGACCTAACATCCAATCACGCTCCGAGCAATTATTGACGTCGTAAGGGGAAAATGCGCGATGATATCTTAGGAGATGATGTCGGTATAAGATCTGGGGGGGAGGGGGCAGGGGGGGTGCACAAGGATATCCCGCGGGGGGACTTCAGCTTAAGAGTTTTATGCAAATGAGCATTTGTTTTAAAATTGCGTTCACTGTGTCTAATGTCCGCGTAATGCATACTGATCCATTCATTCGAAAATTGTTCTTTGAAGACTTAGGAGCCAGGTGGTAAGTTTTGTGCTTGCATTTTCATTGAAAAGGATTTGGGATCTTTGTCTTTTCTTGCACTCTGTCTTGGGTTAATGAGGGCGTACTTGAAATATTCATACTTTGATGCCCCTGTACCACCTGACCGTGTGTGTGTATACGCGATGTTTTCTCTTTTCAGATAGTTAAGTTTCGCGCGACGAAGGAGTAAGGAAGGGGGAGGAAAAAAAATAAAATCACTGGCGTGTTTTATATGTTTTTAAAATCCCTCTGGGGCTTAATGTTCTAATGATTAATAATGTTTATTTCTGAACTTGGTGGAGATTTTTGTTGTTTGTCTTATAATAAATATTCTATTTTATTATGCCTTATTTTAAGCATTTCAAATTTTTATGTGTGGGGTATGAATTCGGTTGGCATTATTATCAGCTTTTAGGCATAATATAAATACCGATATTTAGATATTGCTTTAATATGTAATAGTTTATCCCTGATATGATTTTGGATTATTTTATTTTATTGAATCTTGTATATTTGGGTGGATTGGATAGATTTTAATGAAATTATAATATGTATATGCTTTAGACCAGCGTTGTTAGTACCAAGTTGTTTCCAAAGAGTATAAATAAAAATCTTCATAACCATATGTATATCAAAAACAACTTCAGCGATTATTTTAATATTTTATTAAAATTAACTGCAATAAACAGAACTATTTCAGTTACCGAATTTCTCAATACCAGTATTTTCGTATAGAAAACTTTGATTTATTTAATCGGAGAATTCAGAGATTATATAAAGCAAAAATATTTATAATCTCTGAATTAAATAAAGCAAAATTTTCTGTACTAAATTACTATTATTCATAAAACTAGAGATATCTGAATAAATTTTCCTTCAACAAAAGGATCCACAAGTAATCAATGAGGTACAGTTAGTAAATATATGGTGCGAGTAATCTACAAGCAATCATATCTAATATCCATAGTTTGATGCCCTGTACCCAGGCCCTGATTATGACTAATTGGGTCCCTGGGCGCTTGGGCAAAGACAAATTAGGGGGCCCCTTTCGCATCGTTGCAACATTATTCAAATAGAACTGATGGTCATTTATATGTGTATGTGTTATGCAAAAACTTATTTTCGTACCTTGGATATAAATACAGACATTTAGTACAGAACAAAACCCTTTTATATAACTTTAGCAATTTGTTATATTGCTTTGATTAATTTAATAACTTCAGCATATGAAAGCATTGGAATTGCAAAAGGAAAGCAAATTTTTATAATTTAATGCATGGAATAGGGGCTCCAAAAGGTCCGGGTTCATGGGCAAAATTCCCGGTTGCGTATGCGATATTAAGGGTCTGCCTTTATAGCCTGATTGTGTACATGCAAAGGAGTGATAATAAAGGAACAGAAAAACAAAATCACTGGGGTGTTTCATAGGTTTTTAAAATCCCTTTGGGGCTTAAATTTCAGATGATTAAGGGTGTATTTCGATTCAAACTGCTTTTTTCCGATTTATTTTTAAATTTATATTTGCTCTCAAATGCATAAAACTGGCAAACTGTCTTATTTAGAAAGTACACAAGATGCCGTGATTATCGATTCTTTGATAAATGCAGAAAACATTGCAAAAAAGGCAATCAAAAACGGCATTTTGAACCGATTTTTCCGAAGCGGCAGATCTGGGAACGAAAAAAAGGGTCATATTGAGAAGATAATTGTTTATAAATCAAATTCTAATGAATTGAGCGTAAAATGACATCACACGACACCTTCTATGTCTCTTCAAAAATCCCCCAGCAAGTTTCATGTTTCTACTTTTAAAAATATGTCTGAAATTGTATCAGAAAATTTCCATCTGTTGAAGGCGGAAAAGCTTTTTTTCGAATACACACCCTTAAGCAATTTTTTATATTACTTTAAGATGAATTTAATAATTTCGACGCATGAAAGAGCAGGAATTGGAAAAAGAAAGTAAATATTTTATAATTTAATGCATGGATTTAGCGGCCCCTTAAGGTCCGGGTCCCATGAACAGAATTCCCGATTTGCCCATGCGATAATAAGGGATTGAATATAAAAATATAAATAAAGGGTGTATTATTTTAGCCAAATGTCTCGACTAAAGCAGTGAAACAGACTACATCAACTCAAATCTTTTCTCAGGGTATGCCTGTATCACCTAATTGTGCATATGCAAAGGAGTGATAGTAAAGGAAGAGAAAAACAATCATTGGGGTGTTTCATATACAGTGTCTCACATAAGTGATGGGACACTTGTGCTTTACAAAAGGAAACTAATCAAATAAATTAAAAAAAAAAAAATGTACACATTTTTTTGTGGGTGTGTTTCATACTTAAATTTAGTAAAGATTATTACATAACATACATTTTGTCAAAATATTAAAATATTAAATTTAATAAAAATACAAATGTTTAGAACGGAGCAAAAAATAGCTCACATAAGTGATGGGACACCATTATATATGCAACAAAAATCGTCTGAAATAAGCAATAAAAATATTTTTGGGGGTTTTATTTTTACTTAAAAGCAATTGGCAATAATTTTTTAAATCGTCTGCAGTATTTCTCTCCAGTTTGTTTTAGAATTTTTGTGTTTTTTAGCTCTGTGTAGCCATGAATGCTGAACGAAAAGAAACTTCGCCTGAAATTCGAAAATTAGTTATTAATTTGCATATTGAACGTGGAAAATCTATTAGAAAAACTGCTGAAACAGTTAACTTGAGTCGTTCAACAGTTTTCAATATCATTAAACGATATAAAAAGAATCATATGATTCAGGATAAAAGAAGACCTGGTCGACCATCAAAGCTGTCCAATGGAATAAAGCGAACTATCGTTCAAAATGTAAAAAAAAAAATTCCAAGTAATAGTGCTTCAAAAGTTGCTGCTGATTTACAAGCATTATATGGAATAATTGTTAATCCTGAGACTATTAGAAGGGTAATTCGATCTGCTGGATATCACGGTAGAATAGCCAGGAAAAAATTCTTCGTAAGTGAAAAAAATAAAATACTCAGACTAGCTTTCGCAAAATCCAACATAAATAAGAATTCTGATTACTGGAATAAAGTTATATTTGCTGATGAGAGTAAATTTAATATATTTGGTTCTGACGGTAGAATCTTGGTGTGGAGAAAACCCAGGGAAGAATTTCGCAAACAGAACTTGGTACCAACAGTAAAACATGGTGGAGGAGGAATTATGGTTTGGGGGTGTATGTCGTCTGCTGGAGTTGGTAATCTTGTTTTTATTGACAGTATAATGGATCAGTACAAGTATATTGATATTTTAAAGCAAAATTTGAAATTTTCAGCACGAAAATTGAACCTTCATAACGATTTTAAATTCTACCAGGACAATGACCCGAAGCACACTGCTCTGAACGTTAGACTCTGGCTGTTATATAACTGTCCTGAAATAATAAAAACACCACCACAATCTCCAGACTTAAATCCCATAGAGAATATTTGGCAAGAATTGGAATCAAGAATTCGCAAACACACCATTTCTTCAAAACAACAACTAAAATCGGTGCTTCAAGAAGAATGGGGTAAAATCACTCCAGAAATCACAAAAAAATTAGTCGAATCCATCCCAAAAAGATTAAATCATGTTTTAAAAGTAAAAGGAAATCCAACAAAATATTAAAACCTTTTTAAAAAGTAAAATTTTTGGATAAATATTTGATGGAAAAGTAAGTGTCCCATCACTTATGTGAGCCATTTTTTGCTCCGTTCTGAACAATTGTATTTTTACTAAATTAATATTTTAATATTTTGACAAAATGTATGTTATGTAATAATTGTTACTAACTTTAAATATGGAACACACCCAAAAAATTTTTGCACATGTTTGTTTATTTATTTTATTGCAATTTCTTTTTATAAAGCACAAGTGTCCCATCACTTTTGTGAGACATTGTATGTTTTTAAAATCCCTCTGGGGCTTAATGTTCAGATGATTAAGGTTCAGTGCCACGGTGACTGACACTGAACGTTCAGTTTAGGCCGCGTCAATCACCGGTGACTGACAATATAAAATATAATAGTATATAAATTTTGAATAATTTTTCAGTAATTACTCAAAACAATATAAATATTTCAGTTTTATATCATATTTTTGACTTTTAGTCACTTGTGACTGAAATTCGATCCAAAAAACTAAGTTCAGTGTCAGTCACCGGTGACTGACATGGCACTCAACGTGTTAATAATGTTTATTTATGGAACTTAATAGAATTTTTGTTATTTGCCGTAGCTGTCTTTTGTGTTACACGTGTGATAGGAGTCTTGATAAACGTTTAAGCTTTTAGAAAATATCGATGTTTAAATGTTTCTATATTGTGCGGCAGTTTCCTTGTGGTATGATTTTGCATATTTTATTTTATTGCATCTCTTATATGTGGAAGAACTAACGTGGAAGAAGATTTTACTATGTTTGTTACTATTCACATTGTGTCACCAATGATTACATGTTTGTTACTATTTACATTGTGTCTCGATATAAATGTTAGTTGCACATTTCTGACTTATTCCTTTCCTTATACAAAAACTTAACGCTTTCATATTTCTTAATAATCATAAAAATAACAGTGGAATGAAAATTAGTGGTCGAAAAATATAGCTGCTGCAGTTGAATCAAATGAATGGAGAAAATCAGAACTACTTTACATTAGTTTTCCAGTATGAACACTCGGATGACTGTAAAATCAATTCTAACGGCCGGCGGTTGCGGTTTTTCCGTTTTAAGGAGGTCCGGGACACATTTATTGAGTCAGAATTGTTATATATATATATTCTTTTGTGTGTGTGTGGTGGTTAACCATATCATTTGTAACCAAAATTACATGATAAAACTTCTCCTAATTTTGTTGAAAAATTTAAAAAAATTAAAATTTGTTAGAAAAAAGTGGGAGATAGCCAAAAAACGTTATAAATCAAAATGTATTATTTGTAGAATTTCATTTCATTTCATTTTTTTTTTTTTTTAACATTTAAATAAATAGAAGTATCTAAATTTTAATTTTAACTCAGCATTTAAAAAAATGATAATTAAAAAAATATTTAAAGTAAAAATTAGAAAAAAAAGTCATGTAACTTTTATCTAAAACAATATATTTTCTAAACTAATTTTTTTTTTCAACTTACCTGAATCAAAACGAAAGCAAAACCATCAAAAGAGACTTAGATTTGTTCTAAGTTTGAAGCATTTATCTTTAATGGTTCTTGAGTTATAACAATTTAATTCCGAGAAATGGCGAAAAAACCCATTATGAAGAAAAACGCAACTTTTAAAAATTTCCTTTTGGTCTATTTTTACTACATTACTAATTCTTCTATCCATTTTGCAATATGTATATGACATGTGCTAAGTTTAGCATTTTTTCTAACACAATATATATATATATATATATATATATATATATATATATATATTTTTTTTTTTTTTTTTTTTTTACAAATTTTAGTTAAAGGACTGTTAAAAATAGATTAAACGTAATTGAAAAAAAGAAAAAAATGGGAGATTTTTAATATTGATTAATAATTTTTAAGTATCATGAGTGTTGTAACAACTCTATATCTATTTATTTATGTTAATTCTTTATGTCTTTAAATTACTTATTAATTAAAATAGATGATTAATTCATTTGTTTTAGCTAAAGTTTTGAAGTACATTGTTTCCTTTTTTTAATTCACAAATTAAGAAAATTAAGAAAATCTGTGCATTTTAAATATTGTTAATTAAGTATTGTTTATTACAAATTATATAAATGCTTTTGAAAAAAAAAATCTGAAAATTTTGTATAATAAAATTTCATATTACCGTCAAAATAAATAAATAAATAAATAAATAAATAAATATTACAGTAAATGAAAAAATAGGGAAATTATTAATTTTGTAGAAAGATAATAAAATTATTTATAGCTAAATTGTAAGACCTGTTGAATTCTGAGATGTGATTTATACCGGGGGAATAAAAAGTCTGTGAACGGTGCAATTCATAAATTTTAAATATTGCAAATAATTATACTTTTAATATATAAGTTTTTTTAAATGTTAAAAAAATATCAAACAATTTTATGTAACTTTTTTATGTATATATATATTTTTTATCTTGTTAGGATAAATCTTATAAAGAAAATGTAAATGATATATAAATTTGACAGAGAAGACTCCAAAATACATTACAATTTATTTATAAAGCATATTCAAATCTAGGAAGTGAATAAAAATATACTTAAATTTTTCGGAATACAAAATGATTTACTTATCGAGGTTTTTAAATAGAGGTTGCTATATCTGACACACACTTTATTCATAACGTTAAAGGTGATATAAAAATGAAAACTCATGAGAAAAATAAAACTCAACATTTCGGTTCAATCTTCAAAACCATTTTCAGGATTAATTTTTTTCAAAAAACGGAAACTTCAATAATCCTTATCAAACAACTCAAGTGGCGTCATCTTTTTTCGTTGCTTCTTCCAGTTTGAATGTAATTTTTGACGATGTAGTATGCATATTATTTCCTGCTGATTTGCACTTTTTAACCGACTTCAAAGAGGAGGTTATGATTTCGACCTGTATGTATTTGTTGTTCACGCATAACTTTTGCAAATATGAACCGATTTTGATAATTCTTTTTTTGTTTGAAAGCGTATGAGGCCATTGTGGTCCCATTCGAATTTCATAAAAATCTGATTATTAGAACTTTAAAAAAAAAAAAAAACTTTAAATTTCAAATTCATTTTGAAGCAATCGACCAATTAGAAGTGTTCATTTTGCATGCTTTTATGTTACACTTACATAGACACACGATCTTTTCATTGTTAAAAGTTTGAAGTTTTTGCTGCGTCGTCACTCCACCGCTTTTATGGAATATCTCTATTTTGACCAATGAGAATTCACCATAATATAATGAAGTAATCATTTTCTATAAAAGCGATGGATTGACGATAAAGTAAAAGTTTCAAATTTTTAACAGTATTCATAGTGCAAAATCTTAACTGGATGAGGGCCAGGATTCACATAAATTTTGCGCTGTTTGCGAAAGGAGATTTATTAACAAGAAAATTTATTTAAAACATTGAAAAATTTGCTAAAATTCAGACTTTTGATTCGTTAATCTGGTTTCGCTAACAGCGGAAATTCTACCTGGATTCCGGACAAGTTCTCTTATGCAAGAAACCGGAAATATAGCATCTAGGGGATATAGTGTGGAAATCGGCTATCTCAGGGCGTGTTCAGAACGCGAAACTTTAAAATATAGGGCTAAAACCACAGTCCGGTGAAATCCAAGCGCATTATTGGCCATTGAGCCGCGTCCTTTTCAGAGAATAATCTCTTAGCGGTAGGGGAAATGTCGCCTTACTCCTTTTTCCGAGAAAAAATCGTAGCGGCAATTTCGAAGTAAATCTGATCTGTTTTCATTTATAACCAAAATTTTTCACTCTCGTTCTATAAAATGTCATCAAAATATCTTAACTGAGTTAATTTCGATGGTTTATCGTAAATAAGAACAGACGGTAACAATCGCTTGAAAATTACATTACCCCTCCTTCTTTTTCAAATGGAGAAACAAATTCGTGACACCCTTTCCACACGACCAATGAGGTGTCTGGATTTTACTTTTACTTGACTGTGAATTTGGCCCTCCATTTCAAAATTTCGCGTTCAGAGCAACTTACAAAAGTAACCATTGTTACCGACCGATTGTAGGGCAGTACGAAAGCAAATTGTGGCATCAATGAAAACTATTCTGTTGAATTGTCGCTGACGTCACACTTCGCTTTGATTTTCATTTCGTACTTGTCTACAATCGGTAAGTGGTCGGTAAGTAACCGGTAAGTTGTGCTGAACACGCCCTCTGTAACACTTAAAAAAGCGCTAAAATGTTCTATTCTTTAAATGTGCAACAATGCTAATGAAATTTAAAGATAGAAGCGACATCTGCAGGACATTTTCTAAAAATGCAAGAATTATTGCTAGTCTAGATAATGTATCACACAAATGCCGCAGATGTCGCTGTGATCGACACTTTGGAATTCAATAGCATCGTTGCACATTTAAAGGATACAAATTTTTAGCACTGCTTGCATTGCAAAAAATTGAGCCCTTATGCTACATCGTCACTCCATCGCTTTTATAGGAAACGATTACTTCGCGCTCTGTTATGGAGCATTCTCATTGGTCAAAACAAAGAAATTCTATAAAAGCGATGGAGTAACGATGCAGCAAAAGGGTCAAATTTTTTACAGTGTCGATAGCAGATTTTCACTTCATGTATTCCAGATTCTCTCCCTCGAACAATGAAAAGTTCTCCAAAATGAAGGCTTATGACTGGTCAATCTTGTTTTGCTTAACAGCGAAAAATCCTTCGGGATCCTAACCACTATTGCAGAGATGCTAGTTTTTTCCCAAAGTACGAAATCTTAGCTGGAACAATTCTCGTATCCACCAAAGTGAAAGATCCACATCGATCCAGACATGAGAATTCGATATCGAAAAGCTGAAAATTCATCTCTAAAGAGCCTTACACGTTAAAGCAAGAGTGTCTGTGTATCAGGGTGCTTGTTATGCCGGATTCACAAAGTGATTAAAGTACATTGCTATGTGCTAGATTTACATTTGGACAAATTTAAATGACGAAAAATTTTGATAAGCTTACCATTAAAGTTAAGCTAGTTAATTTCTTTCACCCATAAAACAAACTCGTTCAGGCGACTACCGCCAAGTTCTGAAATAAAAATTCTTAAATTTTCTGTACTTTGGAAAACCGCGTTTATCAAAGAATATTCTTAACTTCAAATATTGCTACTTTCATATAGAAATATGTTGAATCATGGTGTGATTTTGATAATATCTTCCTTTTTAGTTTTTATGACTGAGAAGAGTATTTTAATACATACGAACATTTAGAATTCTTTGCTATACATTGAATCATAGAAGCAACTTGACGCGCTCTGATTGTGTACGCGTACTTTAAACTGTAAAAAATCTGACCCTTTTGCTGCATCGTCACTACCCTGCTTTTATAGAATATCTCACTTTTGATCCATGAGAATGCTCCATAATAGACTGAAGCAATTGTTTTTTATATTAGCAGTGGAGGGACGATGCAGCAAAATGGTCAAATTTTTAACAGTGTACCCTGTTTAAAATGTCTTGAAAAATTACCTCTGTTTTTAAAGACTATCTATTTTCTGCCCAATGAAAACGCTCCATAGACGTTTTTAGATCGCTCTCATTAGTCAGAAAATAGATAGCTTTAAAAACAAAGGTAATTTTTCACAATAATTTTAACGTATACGGATGGATTGTCAGCTTTTCAACGCCCAATTACGAAGTCTCTAGATTTCAATGTGGACCTTAAGGCACTACACTAGTCTCAGAAAAAGACCCTAATGTTAATTTTAATATATTTACATGATTTTTTTTAGAATAGGATAGCCGAGAATGATCTACAACCGGCCTAGTTTTTACTTCTTCGATTTTGCTTATGTATGTTTTATATAATGATAGTTTCAATTTCAGAACCGTTTAAACCGATTTTGAAATTTAAAGTATTTTTTTTTTTTAAAATCTGAAACCAAAATTGAAAAAGTAAAAACTAGGCCGGTTGTGGAATATTTTCAGCTATCCTATGCAAAAAAAATCACGTAAAATTTTTAAAATTTGAGCGAGATATGTGAAAAGAACGCCCCTATAGACTTCACATTATCATCCGGGTCAGTTTCTGTGCCTAGTGTGTGGCTTTAAAGTTTGCTGGATGCGATAAATTTCCGAAATGTTAAAGCTTAGATGGACAAGTTCTCGGATCCACTAAAGCAGAAATAGACATCGATACCAATCGACACCTTAAGTTGTTGAAAAGATGAAAATCCTTTAGTATATATTTTCCTCCGGAGGAAAAAAATTATCTCTACATATCAATGCAAAATAAGATATGTGTAACAAAATTATCTTTAGATTCAGATTAGGTTACCGGATTAGACACCAGAATGATTTCAGATTTTGTTCATGTAGGATTCCTCGATGTGAATATGGCGACACATGGAGCACAGTATACGATTGATTGAAAAGATTCTGGACAAAAATGAGTCATCAAGGGGGTTCTTGTGGCCGAGTGGTTAAGACACCACGCTACTAATCTCTTGAGAGCGTAGGAGATTGTAGGTTCGAATCCCACTGACTCCGTTGCACACACTCTTTATGTGTAGCTCCCGGTTGTACTTTTCTTGTGTCGTAATATTTCCAAGTGCTATCTTGTCCTTGTATGTCCATGAATTTGTAAAATAATATGGATTATGCATTTATGTCTGTGTAGAAATAAAGGATCATTCGGCGTACAATCGAATGCTACCAGGATATCATCATCAAATTTTATAATAGAAAATGCCTAGCATTGCGATACATTGTTAAAAATTTAACTTTTGCTGCATCATCACTCCATCCCTCTTATGGAATATCTCATGCATACACTGTAAAAAAATTACCCTTTTGCTGCATCTTCACACCCCCGCTTTTATAAAATATTTGTCTTTTGACCCATGAGAATGCTCCATGATAGGCTGAAATAATCGTTTTCCATAAAAGCGGTAGAGTGACGATGCAGCAAAAGGGTGAAATTTATAAATGTTTAGTTGGGACAAAAGCGTCCATGAAAAAGTATTTGGGCATCGAATGCTGTCACTCTCTTATAGATGCAGCCAAGTACAGGTTATGATTTTCGGATTCCTCGTCGAATCATTACCGCTCATTTCCGATGCCTTTACTGCATTTATAGGAATTAGATTGTTGTTGTTTATCTATTGAATCATAGAGCGATTTTTGTTAAAATCTTTCTTTTTGCTTTTTCTGACTGAAGGGGGAGTACTTTTGACTACACTAGAAAAGCATTTTACTATTCATTGATACGTGGAGTCATTTTGCTGTTTACTCATATATGGAAGCCCTTTGCCGCGCGCTTATGTGTAAGGACACTTTACTTGAGGCATTGTCACCTTTCGATAACCACTTCCGATGTCCGTACGATTAGATGTTGACTTTAAGATTTCATGAATGCGGTAGCTTTTCGTCGTGCCAGATCTGAAGAAGTTACCACATCCAGAAAACCTAAAGATTCACAACGATACTAACCGATATTGTAAGTGTCTTTTGAAAAGTTGACAATCAAACAGTGACAAGTAAAGCGAATACATGAGAACTCAGCAAGGTGCGTTCATTAGTAATGCGTTGCAAAGAGCCATCATATATCAGTACACATAATTATGTATTACGGTATAAATAACTAAAAAGTAGGAAATAAATTTAACTTTTTCAAAAAAATGTATAACCGACTCCAAAGAAAAGCGCTAAAAAGAATTAAATAATTCTATAAAATTCTCTAATGACAAATCGTTATCCAATAACCACACATTGACTATCATGTACCGGTATAAAACGGTTAAATCTAATATATAGAATTTAATATCCACCAAACATAGATTTTCCAGAGAATATTTTTTACAAGAGATTAATTTACATATTTTTGATTTAATTTTTGAATATATACATATAAAAAGTAATGACTTACTTTTTGAAGTTGGTGCCAAACTATCTTAAGTATAGTAAGAATTCTGGATATATTATGTCTAGTACCGTAAATCAAATGGGGAAATCATTATCGATTATGATTGTTTGGCACCAATTTCAAAAAGTAATTCATTAGTTTTTATATGTATATATTCAAAAATTAAATCAAAAATATGTAAATTAATCTCTTGTAAAAAATATTCTCTGGAAAATCTATGTTTGGTGGATATTAAATTCTATATATTAGATTTAACCGTTTTATACCGGTACATGATAGTCAATGTGTGGTTATTGGATAACGATTTGTCATTAGAGAATTTTATAGAATTATTTAATTCTTTTTAGCGCTTTTCTTTGGAGTCGGTTATACATTTTTTTGAAAAAGTTAAATTTATTAAAAATTTTATTCCTGTAAATGGCTTTGAATTTTAGACCGAAACATTAAATTTAATTTCATTCATGTTTTTTTTTTTTTTTTTTTTTTCATTTTTAAATTTATGAATAAAGTATATGTTGAATAACAATCTTTGTTTTTATTTAGTATTCGATTTTACAATCTAAAGTTCTTAATCGTTATAAAATGATTATTTTTATTCATTATTATTAATAATAATTTAAATGGTCGTGTGTAATGTTTCATTATCTTTGCTCATTGTTTCAAAAACAAATATTAAAATGAGAAAATGGGAATTCATTAATTTGTTAGAAGGCATTTTAAAATTAGTTAGATTCAGGTAGAAAATATGTAATATTCTATCATCTTTCTAATTTATTTCTAAAATAAATCATATAATAAAAAAAGAGAAAAAGAAAAGGAACGAAAAGAAAAAAACAGGGGGGGGGGAGGGAGAGAAAAATTAAGTGGAAAAGTGGTTAATTTTTATAGACGACACTCTAAAATTCGTTGCTCAGTTAAATTGCGATTTTTGGGAATGATAAAAACACTTTTTTCTTTTCTTTTCTTTCTTTCTTTCTTTTTTTTCTTTTTTTTCCGTTTTCATTTTTTTTTTTTTTTCAAAGTTACATATCTATATCTAATATCCCATCGCTTTTTTTTTTTTTTTTTTTTTTTTTTTTTTTTTTTTTAACGTTTTAAATCTAACTACTCTCTTCGCATCTGGGTTCTATATCTATCAGATACAGATAAATAATGACTTATTTTGATTTTTAAATTGAAAAAAAAAAAAAAAAAAGGAAAAGAAAGTAAACATTAAATATGTAAAAAAGAAGGAAAGGTAGACTGTAAGCATGTAAGGGCCAATTAAAATAATCCTTTTCCGTTATGACAGTTGACAAAAATTTGAGGCTAAGGGGTTTTGTGGATAAAGTTTAACTCCTTGTATCAAGGAATTTTCCTACTAGAGTAAATCGTGCTATAAAAAATCGATACGTAAACTTCTTGGAAAACACTAAAAATCCTTATAAAATAAATGCTAAGCAAGTTGGAAATTGGACGTCAAACGTAGCAAATGAGGTGCCTTCATACTATAATGAAGTTTTAAAAATATTCAGATCTTGGTGTAACAGTAATATTCAGTACTTTGGATAAGGTAGAGTATTCGAAATTTTTTGTGTGTTCCTGTAAATACTATCTGTTTACTGTTACTGTTATACGAGAAGTAACTTGCTGTAAATCTTAGCAACATATATCAATTTGATAAAATGTGAAATAGTTTAATAACGCGCTGCAAACAATGTTTCTCCTTATATCATTATGTAATGGAATATTTCTTTGTGGAACTATAAATGAATAACAAATACTGATTGTACAGAATGTATATTTTAGCATATACTTCGTAGATGTATATACATTTTATTATGTTTGAAGGCGTGTAAGATAATGAAAATGCACTTGAAACTATTTTTCCTATATTGGCAGTAATGTAAGGAAATACTTTTGATTGTCCCTGTAATTAAACTATACATCCTATTCTCATAAAATTTGAAATGACTCGACAAAATTGTGCAAAAATTATATATTTTAAATTTTAAACAATTCGGTTGTGTAGTTTTTGCTCTGTTACATACGGACAGGTGGACGGACGGACTGAATTACAACTATAAGTGCTACGTATTTACATAATTACGAACGTCCTAAAGATGTATATAAGTTTAATTGCTTTTCTAATATTTTTTCTTTGAAATAGTTTTTCCAATGCAATTAATATATTGATAATTCTATTATGGTCTTATTATTTATCTAATATTTTTCTTTGAATTGAGTTCTCATTTGCGATTAATCGGGCAATATGGAAATCATTTTTAGGTCTATCCTGATTTCCATTGAGAAATTAATCGCAATTAATGTGGCTATTTAGCATTGCCCTTGATAACGAGCTAAATACCACATTTCCAATTTTATTCCAAATTCTGACAACTCCTCTGTTTGATATAATTTGGCATTAAGAAGTTTTTACAGTAATTGATGTTGATTTGTAGTATTATCTAATGGTTCTATATAAGCATTCAAATTGCTTTGATGCTAAAGCGCAAGTAATTATGAATGTATTTCATTTTTATTTCACTATGATTTGTAAAATTCATTCTGAAAAACCAATTATTTTATGGGTATCTTATATATTATTAAATTAATATATAATCGTATAGCTATATGTTTATCATTAGCAAATTGTTTAATGGTTCTATATATATATATAGAACCATTAGATAATACTACAAATCAACATCAATTTGTGGAAAAACGCGTTAAATGACAAATTATATCAAACAGAGGAGTTGTCAAAAATTGGAATAATATTGGAAATGTGGTATTTAGCTCGTTATCAAGGGCAATGCTAAATAACCACATTAATTACGATTAATTTCGGAATATATATATATATATATATACATTTAATAGGAAACACGATAAAATTCATTCTAAAGTCTTATACTAGAAAAATTAGAAATTTGAATTTTGAAGAATACACTCTAAAATTCATTGTGAAATAAATCTTTAAAAAATAAAGAAAAAGAAGTCTGTGATTAAATTTCATAGGAAACACTCACTATTCATAATAGTTAACTTGTATAGTTTACCCGATTCTGAGAAATGACTTCGAATACATATTTACACTTTTAGAATAAAGAAAAAATATATTTCATTTTTCATTTTTTTAAGTTTTATGCCTATATATAATATTCCATCGCCTTTTTCTCCTTGTTTCTAACTTTTTAAATCCAATTACTGTCTTCGCATCTGGGTTCCATATCTATCAGTAACAGATAAATAATCACTTTATTTTCATTTTAATATTGAAAAAAAAGTAAAAATTAAATAAATGTATAAAAAAGAAAGGAGAGTGTACAGACATGGTCGCACTGAAATGCCAATTAGAACACCCTTTTTTCCAATTTCTGTCACGGCAAGTTAAAAAAAAAAAAAAAAAAAAAAACTTGGGGGGCTGAGGGGTTTTTGTGGATAAGCTTGTGGAAAAGGGAGAGGAGGGTATAACACAACAATGACGATAAAAAATGTTGCATTTCCCCTTGTATCCTGCCTGATCTCATTTAAATAAGAACCTTGCGTCCTCCCCATACGGGATTGGTGTAATCATTTTCGGGACAAATTGCGTTAGTTCCTCTTGTCTTCGGCGTTTAATAGAAAGCAGGACTTAACGGAAATAATAATAATAAATATAATGTATTAAAAAAAAAGAAAAAAAAAAGATGCTACAAAGTTTGTTTGGAAGGTAAATAAATTGCCCTTTTTAGTAAAACGTCTTTTTTTTCCATCATTTTTTTTTTCTTTTACAAAAAACTATATATCGCTTATGTTTTTGCGGTACTTGAGGTTGGATAAAAAATAAAACTCTGTAAGGGGGTGGGGGAGGGGGTAGTTGTCTCCTCAGATGGTTGCGTGCTCCGAATTTCCTTGTCTAGATCACGTGATAAATGATCCTCTCTCTTTTTTTTTTTTTTTTTTTTTTTATTCGCATCAGACCGATGAAGCCGTGTGAAATATCGATGACCGTATAAGTTAATCGATTTTTACTTATTTGTTTATTTACTTTGATGATGAGTTTTTGTATCGTGCTTTGATTAGGTATTGCGGTCGATTTTTGTGTCTTATTGCTCTTAGTTTATTTTTTATTTTTATTTATATATATATATATTTTATTGGACCAAAAAATATATTAATTATATTTCTACATAAATTATAGAATAGTAGCATTTATTATAAATCGCTTTTAAAAAATTGATAGCAATTTTAAGTGTCCGCGAAATTTTCCTGAAATATGTTATAGAATATTTCTCAAATTCCAATTTCAAAAACACGAATTTTTCTGACTGATTTTTTAAACGTAAAGGCATAAAATATGAAGCCCTGGCTATTGCAGGTACTTAACCCTTCCGGGTCTGGGGTACTGTTAATAGTACATGTCTTTTAATTAAATATTATTTTGTTTTAGCATGTATTTTTGTTACTGTTTACACATAGAAATGTCAGTATGTATCTATGAAATCACTATATATAACTTCATTAACGTTTAAGCGCTTAAGTAATAATGAAAATAATAAATATTTGCTTAATTCCCCTTGAACCGTTTGCAATCCTTTTATTTTAAGGGTGTATTCGAAAAAACGCTTTTCCACCTTCAACAGCTCGAAATTTTCCAATACAATTTCAGACACATTTTTAAAAGTAGACACATGAAACTTGATGAGGGGATTCTTGAAGGGACGTATGAGGTGCCGTGTGATGTCTTTTTACGCTAAATTAATTAGAATTTGATTTATAAACAATTACCTTATCAGTATGACACTTTTTTTCGTTCACAGATCTCTCGCTTCGGAAAAATCTGTTCGAAATGCCGTTTTTGATTGCTTTTTTTACAATATTTTCTGCATTTATCAAAGAATCGACAATCACGGCACCTTGTGTACTTTCCAAATAAGAGATTTTGAAAGTTTGGTGCATTTGAGAGAAAAAATGAATTCAAAAATAAATCGGAAAATAAGCAGTTTGAATCGAAATACACCCTTAAGCATATATTTGTCGATTATTTTATTTTTGTTAAAAATATTAGGGCATCAATAGTGCGGGTATTTATTTATTTATTTTTATTTTATCTTGCTTTAACTGTATACTAAGTTCCTCTTACTTACATTTTCCACATTTTTTCACTAATTACCACTTTTTCGTTTCTTTGCGCTCGAAAAAAAAAAAAAAAAAAAAAAAAAAAAAAAAAAATATCTATTTTTTTTTTTTTTTTTTTTCTTCTTTCTACAACTAAGGAGAGAAAGCATTTCTAAATAACTAGCATTACTTTTCCCACGAAAACTCCCTGATCACCTTTTCTTCGATTTTATCATCTTTTTTTACAAATTGGTGTCGCCACAAATACTCTTAAAATAAACCGGTCATGGTCGGTTATGATAAACCTGTTCTTTCCATATTAAATAAACCGTGGTGTCGTCAGGCCGGCTCTAATGGCTTGTCTATAGCACGTGGTTATCATTGTAATCATTTCAGATTACATCAAACATTAACTTGCTTCCTATTTAATGGATTAGAATTATATTATTGGATGGCCGGACAGAGAAATTACCAATCAGTAACTTCGTGACATTCTGAGCTTGTGTGATAGGGTGTTCATTTCGTTGGTTTTGTACCTTCCTTGAATTGATACTTAACATCAAAATTTATTTTTTCATCATCATTAGGGTGTTCTGAAACTTATGATGTAGAATTGTTCTTTTTTTTTTTTTTTTTCCAAAATCATTTTGATTGGTGGTATTCGTTCATGTTTATTAGAGTTATAAATATTAAGAGGCACGAAGTAATTAAGGCTGTTCTTAAATCAAAAAAGGGCTACTTTGTGACACATGCTTTAATTTATTTTTGTTCGGAAATGCATGAAAATAGTCAGTGTTGTTATTCAGAAACCCTTTTCATTATTTTTCAGATGTTAACTAGAAACACTTAATTTTTATTTATTTTCTTATGCTTTGATTGTAGTAAAATCAATTATTTGTAAACATATTGGTTGGTAATGCAATTACCTATACATTTTCCGGATTTTCCTTTAAAAGTGTCAATGGCATCAGTATACTATCAAAAGCAAATTAAATTAATTAATTGAGAACAGAAAAGATTGTAAATTGTTTTTTTTTTACTCTGATAACGTGGTTTATAATTCATCCTGGGGTTTATTGCTCTTTTATCGTTAAAATTACACTGAAAAAAAAAAAAAAAAACGGACGATTTAACGGAAGTATTACTGGTAATCTAGACGCCAGTACTATTTACTGTTTTTTAACGGAAAATATTCCGGTTTTTTTTTTTCGAGTTTTTCCCGGAATTTACGGAAAATTTTCCGTTAAAAAACAGTAAATAGTACTAGCGTCTAGATTACCAATAATACTTCCGTTAAATCGTCCGTTTTTTTTTTTTTTTTTTTTTTTTTTTTTTTTTTTACAGTGTATCTTCTTTGCATTTCCGTAACATTTCTAAACGCTAGACAAATTTTTAATAAAAACACACAAACAAAAAAGGCACAACAGTATTCTCAAATATTATTGGCTCGAGGTGAGGCATTCCTCCAAGAAATTAAAATTAAAAGAAAAAGTGGTGCCCCCTAATAGGGAGAAAAAGGGTGCTTTCTTTTGACGGACCGAAATCTTATATTTTAAAATTAATAAAAAACAATTAAAAAACTTCAATGTACTGTAATATCTTGCCACATATTTGAGAATAATAAACACTAATAATAATCTACTCTATTCCTTAATAAAATAATTCTAGATATCAATCGTATGAACGAAAATAACCGAATAGTGTTAATGTTATTCTAATATACATTTTCAAATAACCAATTACTTTTCTACCCTTTTTATTATTTTACAAACTTTAACTAGTTATACATAATTTTTATTTATTTAATTGTGCTTTGATAATATTAAGATCAATTATTTGTGAACACATTGGTAACACAACCAATAAAGTTTCTGGATTTTTTATTTAACATTGTAAATGACATCAGAATATCATCAAAAGCAAATTAAATCAATTAATTGTGCATAGAATAAGATTGTAAAATTTTATTTTAATCTTATAATGTTGTTTGTATTTTATCTTGGAGTTTATTGCTTTTTTATCGCTTAGATTACCTTTCATTTTCCCAGCATTTCCTTAATATGCTTCAAACGCCATAACCCACAAATTTTTAATAAAAACAAACAAACAAACAAACAAAAAGCACAAAATTATTATCAGATATTATTGGCTTGGCATGAGTCATTCCTCCAAGAAATTAAAATTAAAAGAAAAGGCGGTGGCCCCTAATAGGGAGAAAAATGGTGCCATTTTTTTTTTACGGGCCAAAATCTTACATTTTAAAACTAATTTTCAAAAATTAAATAACCTTAATATACTGTAATATCATGTGTATATTTGGGCAATAATAAACGGTAATAATAATATTGTATATTCCTTAATAGAATAATTTTAAATATCAATTGTATAATAGAAAATAATTGGATATTCGAATAAGGATTTTGTCCTTTTTTATTAGTATTATGTTACAGATATTAACTAGTTACACATAATTTTTATTTATTTATTTATACTTTTAATAATAATAAATAACAATTATTTGCAAACATCTTGGGCAAATCAATTACCGCTACAATTGTTTTATGTTAAGGTGTAAATGGTATCAGAATACTTACCAAAAGCAAGTAAAATTAATTGAGTTTAGATGAGACTCTAAAATTTTATTTTAATCTTAGTTTAAAATTTACTTCATGGTTTTATTGCTCTTTTATCACTTGTCTTTCATTTTTTTTCCACGTTTCCTTAATGTTGTAAACGCCATAACCCACAATTTTTTATTAATAAAAACAAACAAACAAAAAAAGCACAACATTATTCTCAAATATTATCAGCTCGGCATGAGTCATTCCTCCAAGAAATTTAAATTAAAAGAAAAGGTAGTGGCCCCTAATAGAAAGAAAAAAGGGCGCCCCTTTTTTCACGAGCCAAAATCTTACATTTTAAAAATAATCTTAAAAAATTAAATAACCTGAATATACTATAATATCTTACCACATGTTTGAGAATAATAAACGGTAATAATAATATAGTCTATTTTTTAATAGAATAATTCTAAATATCAATTGTAAAAAAGTAAGTAATTGAATAATATTAATATTATTCGAATAAAAATTTCATCCTTTTTTATTAATTTTGTATTTCAGATATTAACTAGTTACACTTAATGTTTATTTATTTACTTATGCTTTGATAATACTAAAATCAATTAATTGTAAAACATATTGGTAACACAATTGGCTGTACAATTTCCGGATTTTCATTTAACAGTGTAAATGGTATCAAATACTATCAAAAGCATATTAAATTAATTAATTGAGTTCAGAAAAGATTGTAAAATTTTATTTTACTCTTATAATGTGGTTTATAATTTATCTTAGTTTTTATTGCTTACATTATCTTCCATTTTCTTCGCATTTCCATAACATTTTTAAACACTAGAAAAAATTTTAATAAAAATAAACAAACAAAAAAAATTCACATTATTCTCAAATATTATTGGCACGGCATGAGTCATTCCTCCAAGAAATTAAAATTAAAAGAAAAAGGTGTTGGCCCCTTAATAGGGAGAAAAATGATGCTTCTTTTTCAAGGGCCAAAGACTAAAAAATAAATTTAAAAAAATTAAATTATCTGAATGTATTATATAAACTTTCCGTGTGTTTGTAACAATAAACGGTAATAATAATATAGTCTATTTCTTAATAAAATAATTCTAAATGTCATTGTATAATAGAAAATAATTGAATAATGTTAATATTATTCGAATAAAAATTTCATCTTTTTTTATTAGTATTATGTTACAGATATTAACTAATTACGTATAATTTTTATTTATTTATTTATACTTTTAATAATAATAAATATTATTATTAATAAATATTATAAATATTATATAATAATGATAAATATTATTATTAAAAGTATTGTTTGTAATTATTTGTAAATATCTTGGGCAACTCGATTACCTCTACAATTGTTTTATTTTACAATGTAAATGGTATCAAAATACATACCAAAAGCAAATAAAATTAATTGAGTTTAGATGAGACTCTAAAGTTTAATTTTAATCTTTGAATGCGGTTTATAATTTATTTCATGGTTTATTGCTCTTTTATCGCTTTTCTTTCATTTTTTCCACATTTTCTTAACATCATTACCCACAAATTTTTAATAAAAACAAACAAACAAAAAAAGCACAACATTATTCTCAAATATTATCAGCTCGGCATGAGTCATTCCTCCAAGAAATTAAAATTAAAAGAAAAGGTGGTGGCCCCTAATAGGGAGAAAAAAAGGGCGCCCCCTTTTTTCACGGGCCAAAGTCTTCAACTAAAATGTGCGTGTTGCAGCTATTCACGGGCCATCAACTTTAATGAAATGAAATTCATTACGGCGAGAATGCAAGAGATGGAAGAAGCTTAGAAAAAAAAGAGAAAAAATTTGTTTCTCAGATGAATAGGCGTGGAGGGGTGGCAAGATTTTTTATGTATATTTTCTCTAGCGTTGTTATTTTATTATTTCTTTTTTCACCCCTGGATTTTTTTTTCTTTGCCTCCCTCGGGGAGCTCGGTGTGTGGGGTTAAAATGTTTTCCGAGATTAGGGATTTGGTGGTATAGAACTGCATTGTTTTTAGGTATGATTTTTTTTTTAAATTTATTTATGAAGATGGGTTAATTAATACGCATTAAAAAAATCGGTGTTGAACAATGGGCTTTTTAAATATGAATAATTACTGGGTGTTTAATTGTCTTTATATTTGGAAAATTGGAACTTTGGGTATCTTCATTAAGAAAAATGACACTTTGCGTCATAATTTAGCTCGGTTGAAACTTAGTAATTTGCTTGTTTTAAAAATGTAAGATTGTACTAAATTTATTACATAAAAAAAATAATTAATTGATTATCTGTTTGGTGTAATCGAAATGTGTAACATACTATTAAATTTTTCCTGAAATTTCGAAATTATAGAATTGATTTTATCTATGAAAATGGGTTAATTAATATCCATTAAAAAAAAAATGGGGTTGAACAGTGGGCTTTGCAAATATGAATAATTACCAAGCGCTTAAATTGTCTTTTTTTTTTTTTTTTTTTTTTGAAAACTTGGAAATTTTTACATCTTTATTTAGAAAAATTACTTGAGATAGCTCGGTTGAAAGTTTGTAATTTGCTTGTTTATTAAAAATGCAAGATTGCACTAAATTAATTTCTTAAAAATATATAACTCATTATCTGTTCGGTGTGCTCAAAATTTGTCACACGTTATTAAAATTTTTTCGACAACTTTTTTCCCTTAAGGGTGTATTTCGATTCAAACTGCTTATTTTCCGATTTATTTTTGAATTCATTTTTGCTCTCATATGCACCAAACTTTCAAAATCACTTATTTGGAAAGTACACAAGATGCCGTGATTGTCGATTCTTTGATAAATGCAGGAAATATTGCAAAAAAAAGCAATCAAAAACGGCACTTCGAGCCGATTTTTCGGAACCTGGAGAATTGGGAACGAAAAAAAGGGTCATACTGATAAGGTAATTGTTTATAAATCAAATTCTAATGAATTTAGCGTAAAAAGACATCACACGGCACCTCGTACGTCCCTTCAAGAATCCCCTCAGCAATTTTCATGTTTCTAAGTTTAAAAATGTGTCTGAAATTGTATTGGAAAATTTCAAGCTATTGAAGGTGGAAAAACGTTTTTTCGAATACACCCTTAAGGCATGATTTTGGTTAGAAAATACGTTAATAAGTGCGCATTAAAAAAAAAAAAAAAAAAAAAAAAAAAAAAAAAAAAAACAGTGTTGAACAATGAGCTTTTTAAATATAAATAATTACCGAGTGATTAGTTGTCTTTGTATTTCGAAACATGGAACTTTGCACA
Organism: Maratus speculifer; assembly: GCA_964019185.1. Taxonomy (NCBI): domain Eukaryota; kingdom Metazoa; phylum Arthropoda; class Arachnida; order Araneae; family Salticidae; genus Maratus; species Maratus speculifer. The sequence goes on from OZ025291.1 coordinate 361,756,051, forward strand.
TCTTTATTTTAAAAAATGAGATTTCACATTATGAGCTAGCTTGATTGAAAGTTTGTAATTTACTTGTTTTTTAGAAATGTAAAATTGTACTAAATTTATTCCGTAAAAAATTGCAATTGAATATCTGAATTGAATATCAAATAATTACCGAGTGTAGTCTTTGTATTTCGAAACATGGAACTTTTCACATCTTTATTTTTAAAAATGAGATTTCATATTATGAGCTAGCTTGATTGAAAGTTTGTAATTTACTTGGTTATTAGAAATGTAAAATTGTACTAAATTTATTTCGTAAAAAATTGCAATTGAATATCTGTTTGGTGTAATCAAAATATGTAACATACGATTAAAATTTTTCGGAAATTATAGAAATGATTTTTTTTTTTTAATTTATTTATGGAGATGGGTTGATTAGTACGCATTTAAAAAATTCGGTGTTGAACAATCAGCTTTTTAAATATGAATAATTACCGGGTGTTTAATTGTCTTTATACAGTGAAATCTGTCTAAGGCGGAATCGCTTGGGACTGAAATAAAATTCCGCCATAGACAGATTTCCGGCTTAGACAGAAAAACTTTATAGACATCCCGTTCACAGAATATTAAACATTTTTTTGCTAAAAGTTAAAACTAACGAATCTTTAAAATGTTTCTTAATTAATTAAACTTGAAATCTTTACATATTTTTATATATTTATAGTAATAATAATTTACACTACAAATTGATAGTATACATACACATTAGTACACCCGTTGTTCAACAGTTCTCAGTCATATACAATAATAAAATCATCCCCAAACTACTGTCAGCAATCAGTGACGCCTTCTCTTAACCTCTGGGAATGCGACTAGACAATACATTTCAATATGAAAAGAAAAAAATTCTTTCCATTTATATTTTGCACGAAAATTTTCTTCCGTTTTAAACAATAAATTTGCAAACCTTGGGACCCAAAATGAATGTCCGGTTCCGCGTTACACGGATTTTTTCCGTCTTAGACAGAATTCTCGGAAATCTCTATGTTTATAAATGTGGGACTCTGAAATGTTTCCGCCTTAGTCAGATTTCCGGCTTAGGCAGATTCCGGCTTAGACAGATTTCATTGTATTTGGAAAGTTGGAATTTTCCATGTCTTCATTAAGAAGAATGACACATCGTATTATGAGCTAGCTCGGTTGAAAAGTTTGTAATTTGGTTGTTTATCAGAAATGTAAGATTGTACTAAATTTATTGCGTAAAAATTTATAATTCATTATTTGTTTGATGCAATCAAAATGTGTAACATACTATTAAAATTTTTCCGACATTTCGAAATTATTGAACTGACTTTTTGTTTAAAGTATGATTTTATTTATAAAAATGTGTTTATTAATACACATTGAAAAAAAATCGGTGTTGAAAACAATGAGTTTTTTAAATATAAATAATTACATAGTACTTAATTATCTTTATATTTGGAAACTTGCAACTTTGCACATCTTCATTAAGAAAAATGACACTTCACATTATGAGTTATCTCGGTTGAAAGTTTGTATAATTTGGTTGTTTATCAGAAATGGTAGATTTTATTAAATTTATTTTATAAAACAATTATAAGAGATTACCTGTTTGGTGTAATTAAAATATGTAACATGCTATTAAAATTTTTCTGAAATTTCTGCATTATAAAACTAATTTTTATTTTATTTTATTTTATTTTATTTATTTATTTATTTATTTTTTTTTTTTGTATTGTTTTATTTTTATAAATGAATGAATTAAAATGCATTAAAAATGTTGAATAATGTGCTTTTATATATATATATATATATATATATATATATATAATACCATTAAAAGTAGACAAGATTCACCAATGGATTTTATCAACAAAACAATAAACCAAAACGAAGAATTAAATTGAATTATAGTAAACAATATTAACCATTTGAAATTAACCATTGAATTTAATAACTTATAGCACATTGAACATGGAAGGAAAAAAGAATAATATGAATACAAATGAAATTTGTAGAACCAAAGCAGAATCTTCAGGTCCCAAATACTTTGGAACTACAAATGGAGTGTGTGGTTTCATCTTCGTATTTGCCATGAAAAAGCAAAACAATACGAATTTGGGACTACCATCACACAAAAACCAAATTATTAAACAAGGAACAAAGACATTTTACAAAAAGGAGTTGAAAGTAAGTAAAAATAATAGTTATCCATAACAAACAAAAAAGATAAAGCTGAATGGAAATATAATTGAACCGGAAAAATAATTAATAATCGATATTAACATAAAATTAAATTAATAAAATGATTAAAATTAGAATTAAGAGATAACATTCATATTAACATATAACTTAAAATACATTATTGTTACTTTAATCAGTAACATTTATTGTGACTTTACATGGTGAAAACTCATTATCTTAATATAGGATAATAAAAATTAAAAAATAAAATGAAAGAAAAATAAAAAAATAATAATAATAGTAATAATATTATTAATAATAATACCAAAAATTATATCAATAACATTAAAAATAATTTGATAATTAAAATATAGCTATTGAACTATAGATAATAACTAGACAAATATCCATATATTGGTGTAAATTAAACAGTTTAAAAATTATGTTAAAATAAATAACCCACGCTCAATTTTTTTTTTTTTTTTTTTTTTTTTTATATAAATAATTAACCTTTGCGTTTTTATCCAGACAACATATAAAATCAGCAATTGTTTGTTAATTAAATCGTATTTTTACCTGAATTGTTCACCCCCCCCCCTTTTTTTTAACGTCACTTATAATTTTCATTTATGAGCTTGGTTGTAAGCTTTAAAGTTATAATAAGTTTTTTCTCAAATACAAATTAATAATATTCCAAAATATTTAGATTATAATGTAAACATTTACTCAATTTAGCTTCATGAGAATAATAATATACTATTTATTTTAATTATTTGCTGTACATTTCAAAATGCTTTTTTGTTTGCTAGTATAAATTGCGTTGCTTTTTACATATTACTTTTACGTAGCACAACAGATTAATAAATACACATTTTTAAAAAGCTGGTGGTGATAAGTGAGAATTAAAGAAATTTAACTATTTAAATTACAATATTACGAGCAAATTCTTTTAAAACTGATGTAAAAAAAATTAACAATTGCTTATTGATGTCAAAGGATGTCATTTACTAAATTTATGTACAATTAATATGAGAAAGTTTTTATTTTTTACACGTAAAAGTTAATTTAAAGGGATAATAGTTATGTTTAACTTTCTAATTGTTTTTAAATGAAAATATGATTGTTTATGGCGTTTGTTGTTGTAAAAATTCTATTTATATGAAAATAATTTATATGGAAATATTTGTATGAGAATATAAATTTCTTTTGACATGAAATTATGAAACTTTCGATTTTATTTCCAGTTGTATCCAATAGTCATATTTAATGCTCTTCTGCCTTCTAACAAAAAAATTAATTCTAAACATTTTTTATTCTTCGCATTTGCTATATTTTCCAATTTCCAAATATTTTTCTTCCTTTTAAATTTATTTTTATTTTTTCCACGATCATGATTTGTTTCTATTTACATTATACCATAAAGATCATCGCTAATGAAAAAATGTACAACTTCCATATAATTCATACAATAAAACAAAGATGATAAAAATTTTTTTCAAATTTCTCAGTTAGAATTGCATTTTTTCCCCTGATCAAATAGTCTTCTTTCATAAAACTATAATAAGGCTGTTCTCAAATCCAAACTAGCTGCTTTTTGACACTTCATATAATGCATTTTATGGTCCGAACGTATGGAATTAGCAGGTGTTCTTATTCAGAAGCTATGAAATCAAAAAATGTTTTGTTTGTTTGTTTGTTTTTTCCCCTTCCACTTCACGATAAAAGCAGGGTAACTTTCAAAAAATACTATTAAATTTCGAGTATTGAATTAAATATCGGGAAGAGACAGCGCCAGCAAAGTTAATAAATTGTACAATAGTTTCTAACACTAAATGTAAATCATTTATCGAAAAATGTAAAAATCTGCCCGATTACAAATTACTTCAATTACCATTCCTGCAAGTGTCATGTTTTTACATTTACATATGAGTCAAAAATCATTTCGCTTTGTTGAACGGGAAAAATTTTTTCAGAACCACCTTACCATTTAAAAAAAGATAAGAAAAAAAATATTCAACTAATTATATTAATAAATAAATAAATAAATAAATACCGAGTTCACTTTAGTAATTAAATTTAACTTGTCCTAAAAACAATGCGCTTTGGCACAACTAATTATGTTTAAAGTTATTACCAAAATTATAAACTTGTTTTATAATTACTGTTTTTTTTTTTCTTTTTTTTACGTCTGTGATCGAAATTGTGTGAATTGAATATCAATGACAATTAAATAGTATAAGTGGTCAATAAATCAAGTAACAATGACAAATGAATTGCATTGCATTGTTATTCAGTTGTCACTGACGTTCCATCTTTCTTCTGAGAAAATGAAATGGAAATGGGAAGTGGCATCGATTTTATCGATATGCTTGAATTATAAAGACTTCAACGATCAGCATGTTAAACTGGTTCTCAAATTCCATGCTTAACAAATGCGAAACAATCTTGATACATTTTCTTACTCATTTTTAAAAGTAAAGGTCTACAATTAGCAGGCCTGATTATTGAAGGAATTAATTTTTCATTTTTTTTGTAAATAGATTTTTTATCGATATATAAGCAATTTCTGTCACATGGCAACAAATTTTCTCGCGTTGCTGTGTCGTGAATTTGATTTAAAAAAAAAAAAATATATATATATATATAAATAAAATAAAAATAAAAAATATTTTCGAAACATAGGGGTCTAGTTTTCTTTAAATAACCGGTAATTTTTATATTTTAGGTGATGTTGATAAAAGTCACGAAATTGGAAAGTTTCCATCACCTACAGAGCTTGAAAATAAAAAAATAAATAAAACACTATGATGCGTTTAATACATTATTGCACTGAATAACATAGCATAGAATTTTGTCATTTGACTTTTGTATTAAATTAAACGATAAAATGGTCCCTTAATTAAGATTAAAAATTGAAAGGTTATATAATGATAATTTTTTATAGTAACATTAAAAAGAATTTTTATAAATTTATGTGAACTGTAGGATGAAACTTCATAAGGGTCTTTAAAAAAAAATTACCAGAATAAAATTTGTTCTGCCGTCTTATTGTATGCTTTATTGATACTATAGTATTTGCATTATAACACTAAAATGTTAGAATTAGAATGAAGATTATTTTTTAGAAAAATTAAACAGTAATTTTATAAACATAAAAAAAAACTTAGTAATATTTATTACTCATTGAATATAAAACTTGCAGATAGTTTAAAACACATAATATAGATTTTAAAGTATAGGGGACGTCAAATTATGTGTAGGAGGGGGGAGAGGGCAATTGTTATTTTAGGGAGAGCGTGATCAAATATTTAAAACTGTACTAAAAGTTAGATGCGAATTTTTCAGAGCTCTGGGATAAATAATACTTAGTTAATATGAAATTTTAAAAGTGTACTTACTGCTGTTTTCGATTAATAATTTCATCAGATATCTTTCTTAAGTTTACAAACAGTTTTGTTAAGAAAAGACTTCGCCCCCTGATTCTGGAATATGAAACTTCACAAATATTTTAAAAACAAAATTATCAAAGTAAAGTTTGTTTCTAATCTCTGTTGCATGTTTTATTAATGTAAGATTAACCTTACAACATTGAAAAGTTAAATTGTTTATTATTTATAGAAAAATTACAGGGAAATTTTATAAACAGAAATTAAATTTAATATGATCTTGATAAAAGCTTTATAAAGAAAACTGCCAAAGTGAAATTTGTTTTCACTATTTTATTATACATATTATTGGTGTTATAATTCAATTATAAATTTTATAAATAAAAATAGAAAAATAAAATACGTCACATTTCCCCTGATGTAAGAAATTAAATATATGTTTAAGACTTAAGATTAAGCTCAATTTAAATAAAATAATCTAATGTAATTTAACTTTGTAATTATCCTTATACAATTGCCCATGTAGTTCAAAATTTGAAAGTAAATTTTCTTAAAATTTGGAGGATGATAGAAGAAAATTTTTAACACCATTCTTTTTCTATATAAGGCCTAACATTTATAAACAGGAAATATATAATTGAAAAACCGAAAGTTCGTTAAAAGGTGCTGAACAATGCGATTAGTCATTAATTTACTTTCAAGACGACCCCTCGTTTATTCCAGGGGCTGAAGCGATTAAAGAAATCTCGTGGGGGTGAGGGATGTATCTATTGTCCCGTGGGTGAAAAGTTGCTTTAAAAGAATTTTATTGGAATGCTCACTTTGCTGAAATCCGACAGACCGGAAGGGAAAATGTTCGACAATGAACTTTTAAATCGTCCCGACCTTTTACTCTTCCCTCCCCCTCCCCCTCCTCTCCCCTTATAACGTAATATGTCGCTTAATGGGCGGAATGCTGTTAGAGGTCTCATTTCCTACGAATTTTTTGCTAACATTCTAAAATTAGCCGTGAAAAAAGTTCTTTTATCGCTTTAGATTTTTACTGTTTTATTAATATAAGATGAGAGGCATAGTATTTTTGAATTTGCTTTACTCGTTGTTGAGAAAACATGTATTAAAATATGCGGTAATCCTTTAACATTGGCGAGTTTTGATTATTCGCGAAATAAAAAATGCGCAATATTTCAACATTCGCGAACACTAAACTTGTTTATTCGCGCATTTTGCTTTATAAAGATTTATTTTTATTTTTATTTATTTATTTATTTATTTATTTTACAAAATAAACCCATTTTGCTTTACCAATTCTATGAATTATGTGACACTGAATACTTGCGTAATACTGTATAGTCTACTGTATTACTGTATGAAGTTGCGAGAACTTCAGCCCTTATGTTGAGTGAAAATATACATCAGTAATTTCCTTTATTTTTTATCCAGATTCTTTCAATTTTCTAAAGTTTCAAATTTTTATGGCAGGTGAAATATTTTCTGCAAAACTTGTCGAGGAAATTTTAAAACTTCATCACCGACTTGTTGAAAAAGCAATAGAATACGTTTCTTCACAGATGAAGAGTTTTAAATTTAAAATAGAAATCGAAGCCGAAACTTTTCCTTACATAGAAATTCAAAAACATAAGATCTGTCCTCTCGAATAATCGTACATCACTATTTTTTCCATTATATATTAGCAAATGAATTTTGTACACAATATGCTTATGATTATTCAAATTTATTTAAAGCATCACGCACTTTTAGTGTGTAATGCTTAATAAATATGTTTTTATTATTATTATTATTATTATTATTATTATTATTATTATTATTATTATTATTATTATTATTGTTATTATTATTATTATTATTCAGTTGTTTTTTCATAAAAAACTAGAATTTAACCCACTTTATGTACGCAAAGATAGTTTTAACATTTGCGATTTTTACATTCCGGAGCTCAAACCTCGCGATTACTGTACGTAAAAATAACAATCAATATCATTAGGTCTTATCGAATTATACATATTTGCTCGTGATTTCGCCGCGTACTCTATTATAATCTTATGCAACATGTGTAACTAAATGTATTTATTACTCCTCTTCAGATGTTGAGGATTTTAAGAGTCCTCAATCGGGCCGGATAATCTTCTATTACCAAATCTCGTCCCGACCAACAATTTAGGTCAGGGTTTTTTTTTTTTAACCATTTGAAAAATGGTTGTTGTTTTCGGGAGAATGGACCCGATGATGTTACCACTTTTGAATGATGTTACCACTTTTGAATGATGTTACCACTTTTGAATTTAAATTAAATTCTTTATTTTTAGAAGAATTTTTATTTGAATTTAAATTAAATTCTTTACTTTTAGAAGAATTTTTATTTGAATAGTAAATTAAAATGGTTAAAATCATTGTAATAAAGGAGAAAACTAACAAATTTAAAAATGGGTAGACGGAAATTAACAGATACGGAAAAAGCCAAAGCCAAAGAAATGAATGAACGTGAATATCGCATTCAATGATATTAAACACAGTCAACATGTATAAGTTGCTTATTAGTTTGGCGATTCGTATCATTTGGCGAAATTGGTCGACGGGATAACTGAGTAATACTGTATTTGGTTTGGCGCAAAAACGTCTTTCAATGCAGAAAATGATAAAATCAAAAGATTATTGAGCCGCTGAAAACCAATTACGTGTTGAAAGGCGATCACGAAAAAGGAAGCAATTTAATGCCGAACCGATTAATTGTAAAACATCATGTCGCCAGGGCGACCAATCCACTAGCCATGGCGTTTTACTATCGGTCGGTTCTAACCAGGAAAATTTGAGTGCCAATAGTGATTCTAACAAGCCGGAAAATGTTATAGCTATTACTCTTGATTTTCCACCACCTAAAAAGAAAACTAAAAAGCAATCGGCTTGGGAAAAACTGGGAAAAAACTTTTTTGATTCGATGTCTGATGGACCCATTCACAGATGCATGTGCTGCGATCGATTTTGGTTTAAAACCTCCATCACCAAAATTCTGCTCTGTAAAATCAAACAATATATGCCAAAGTCTTACAAGTATAACAGTATATGCCAAAGCTGTATTTTAATAATGATTACTTTTGCACCAACAATGTTAAATAGTTTGAAATGTTTCTTTCGTCGCCAACTTTTATGCTTGGCGACAATAGAGTGATATAACTTAAACGAACCGTACCTTCAAATTGCAGCATGTATAAAGTCATTTATAGCAGTGGCACGGATAATACACAATAAAACAACTGGTATTTAGCTTAAAATGATAGATGAATGTATCGAGTGAAACATTTTTCAAATGGTTGGGGTAATTTCTTAAATTACAATTTTTTTTTTTTTTCCCTTTCGTCGCAGAACGAGTTAATTTTAAATGTTTCAAATTCGGGTTGGATTAACTTTGAATTTTGATTATTTCGTGTCGTGTGCCAGTTTTTCAAAAGAAAAAAAAAATCCCGAATAGTTTTTAATTGAAAACACCGTATATCTAAATTAATAAATTTATATGTGCAGTTTATTTTATTAAAAAAAATAAAACTGATATTAATAATTTTGGAGTTGCTTTTTAAAAAATCTATTAAAAATGGATTAATTTTCTTTCACTTTGTGTTCGGGTTCATAATGCATCCCATATGCATCTATGAAAGATATTCTAAAATATACATTCTGTACAATCTGTGCTGCAAAGAATATTTGTTATTAATTTACAAACCACACAAAAGTATTCCATTACATAATGATATGGGAAAACGTTGTTTGGGAGGTGTTTTAATTCTGTCAAACTATTTCTCATTTTATGAAAATGATATACGTTGGTGAGGTTTACTACAAGTTACTTCTTGTATAATAGAAAGCAGATAGTATTCACAGGGACACACAAAAGGTTTCGGATATATATCTGAAGTACTTTATACTATTACATCAAGATCTGAATATTTTTAAAATTTTGTTATTGTATAACGCACCTCATTTGCTACGTCTGAAGTACAATTTTCTACTTTTTAGTATTAGATATAATTTTACCTTGTATTGATAATATATATTTTATTTTATATTTAAATCTCATTCATAGTAAAGCAATGGATACGAAATAAATCCAATGACTTATTATTCCGTTCGCGTAAATCCTACCGGCTCCAATGCGATAATCCTCCGTTGACAAATAGAGATCTGATAGTTTTTCGCGACATGATGGATTGGAAAAGTCACTTACCAAAAGAACAAGCTGTTGAAGAGAATATCATTCTCATTATTCCATTGCAAAAGAAGCTTTGTCGTTTTCCAGGTGATTCTATATTAATTAATTTATCGCCATTTTGTTATATAACTGTCTTTTCGACATAAATGATCTACTGATCTTAAATGCTGATGATGAATGGCATTGATATTGTTTTTCATCGTAAACAAATTAGCGTTGTTTGACGGCTCCTTTTTGAATGTGTAAATAATCATGACGTCTATATTTATGAATTACTTTTGCCATTGTTATAAAGTTTACGGGTTTTTTCTTTTTTTTTGAGATAGCCCGCTGCTTTCTATTTTACTTATTTATTTATTGAAATATTTATTTCTTGACTTATATCTTTTTTTATATATGTATTAAAAAATCTTAGCAGCATTATACTAAGTAATTTCGTTTTGAATGTGTAAATAATCATGACGTCTATATTTATGAATTACTTTTGCCATTGTTATAAAGTTTACGGGTTTTTTCTTTTTTTTGAGATAGCCCGCTGCTTTCTATTTTACTTATTTATTTATTGAAATATTTTTTCTTGACTTATATCTCTTTTATATGTATATTAAAAAATCTTAGCAGAATTATACTAAGTAATTTCGTTTTGAATGTGTAAATAATCATGACGTCTATATTTATGAATTACTTTTGCCATTGTTAAAAAGTTTACGGGATTTTTCTCTTTTTTTTTTTTTTGAGATAACCCGCTGCTTTCTATTTTACTTATTTATTTATTGAAATAATTATTTCTTGACTTATATCTCTTTTATATATATATATTTAAAAATCTTAGCAGCATTATACTAAGTAATTTCGTTTTGAATGTGTAAATAATCATGGCGTATTTATAAAGTACTTTTCCCATTTTTCAAAAGTTTATTTATTTATTGTAGTTTGCTGTTTTATTTATTTATTTATTTATTTATTTACTTAAATATTTGCTACTTTACTTATATATGTTATAATATTGAAAATTTTAGCGGAAATGTAATAAATAATTTAATTTTGATATTGTTTCATAAATATAGAACTATAAAATTTATAACTGACCGTTGAAACTCACATTGCTTTATTTCAAAATTTGCTGCATCAAATTGTGTTTAGTTACGTTAAGGGTGTATTTCGTTTCAAACTCCTTATTTTCCGATTTATTTTTGAATTCATTTTTGCTCTCAAATACACCAAACTTTCAAAATCTCTTATTTGGAAAGTACACAAGGTGCCGTGATTGTCGATTCTTTGATAAATGCAGAAATTGTTGCAAAAAAAGCAATCAAAAACGGCATTTCGAACCGATTTTTCCCAAGCAGGAGTTCCGGGAACGAAAAAAAGGATCACACTGATAAGGTAATTTGTTTATAACTCAAATTCTAATGAATTGAGCGTAAAAAGACATCACACGGCACCTCATACGTCCCTTCAAGAATACCCTAAGCAAGTTTCATGTCTCTACTTTTAAAAATGTGTCTGAAATTGTATCGGAAATTTTCGAGCTGTTGAAGGTGGAAAAGCGTTTTTTCGAATACACCCTTAAGAGGACCCCTTCCCTAATACATATATATATATATTGGCAACTTAAAAATTATGTAGAAGAAATAGGCTTGTAATTTTGTAAAAATCCGCCCTAAAAATATTTAAAATAAAAACATTTAATAAACAACAGTATTCTAAAAATATTTCACAATAAGCAGAAAAATATGTTTTGCATGTTACCTATAAATTAACATGGCAAGAAATCTAATTTATATATAATTGCGTTGTGATTTTTATAAAATCAACAAGGATGTGAAAAGATTAAGAATCTGTTTTGCTATTCCATCGCATTACGTTATCAATACAATAATGCTTTGACCATAAAGATCATTAGTTTTAATTCTTGTGTTAATTATGTATATGAAATGTTCATTATTGTAATTCCATTTCACAATTCGAAATAAAGTGTGTCTTAAGGGTGTTCTTAAATTAAAAAGAGCAACTTTTTGACATATGCTTTAATTTATTTTTGTTCAGAAATGCATGAAAATAACAGGTGTTGTTATTCAGAAACTGTCTAATTGCACTCAATTTTCTGTAAAAAAAAAAAAAAAAAAAAAAAAAAAAAAAAAACGCAATAGATCTTTTATAGCAAGCCTTCAAATTTGACGTTTTTTGAGCACATTTTCTGATGAAAGAAAAAAACCGGTCGAAAAGCAGGAGAAAAACAGGTGATCACGTGATCGAAATTGTTTAGAACTGGATAGATAATTTAATTAACATAAAATGGAAAACTAAGTTCGATTCGAAATCGCTTCCATAGTCAGGCCTTCCAATTTTATATCTTTCTGTTAAAAATGAATTTGTAAATGTATCAAAACGTTTTGAGCTTGTTGAGCGGAGCAGATGAGAACACCCTTAATAAAAGGTACGTTATAATAAGTTTAATCGTCTATCTTTATGCATTTTTGGGGGGACATCCCGTAAATCACTGAATATAAATTATTACAAATTAAATATAAAATAATTTATAATAATTATTTTTAAAAAAATAAAATAAAAAAAAATCTTAAGAATTGTTGAAGAAAAAATAAAAAAATAAATCTCTGAGATAATTCATTTCCAACTTTAATTACAATCGCGGTGTCATCGAGCCCTTCGTCTACTTTATCTTTCGGCATTCACAATGGACGATGCTCATAAAAGATTTCAGATCACGATGTGTATTAATAAAGTAACGCCAGTCAGGACGGCGTACATTTTCCAGGCTCGGACCCTTATGTCCAAACAGCGGAGGGAGTGGTTCGTAGACGACAGCCGACAAACAAATGATAATAAGCTGACCCCTGGGACCGGACTTTCCTTATTTTTTTCCCTCTCTCTCTGATTCTATTCTCTAAGGCAGGGGGTGTGAGCGATCACGATAATCATCTAACGATAACCGACTTCACTAAAAAAGGTCACACCGACTTGAAAAGACTGCGCCTGGTTCGTATTAAATGCATCTGGGATTCCTTTTTTATTTTTATTTTTTAAATCGTATGTGATGTCTGGAATGCGACGATGGATTTGTCAGGGTATCAACCACATAGATGACGTACAGATAGGAGACGTATAATGATGAGGTAAAGCAAAGGATACCTGCACGAAAAGACAATCTAATAAAGCTAGAAATGATTCCCCAGACAACACAGGTTTTCTTTGTAAATAGAGGATTCCAACGTGTAATTTGTAGCTAGACACTCCCATCGCTGACATCAATAGAAGCACCGGTTCATACTCACTACTTATCATCACTACATACTCACTGCAAGAATTTAGATACAAAGTGCTACAAATCCATAGAAAAAATCGTAATAGTTCTCTATTTATATATAGTATAAGACACGCTTAATTGATTGATTTAATTGATTGTTCCTCAAAGGTTGCTCTTAAATCTAAAAGGGCAATTTTATGACACATGTTTTAATTCATTTTTGTTCGGAAATGCATGAAACTATAGCAGGTGTTGTTGTTCAGGAACTATCTAACCGCACTCATTTTCCAGTTTTTTTGCAAGCTTCCAGTTTTTTTGCAAGCACAATATATGTTTCAGGGAATATTGTCAAAGTTGACGTTTGCTCGGCTCGTATTAAATGCATCTATGATTTTTTTTTTATTTTAATGGTATGTGATGTCAGAAATGCAACGATGAATTTGTCAGGGTATCAACAATACAGATGATGCACAGACAGGAGACGTATAATGATAAGCTAACACAAAAGGATACCAGCACGAAAAGACAATCTAATAAAGCTAGATATGACTCTCAGACAATACAGATTCTCTGTAAATAGATGCAATTTGTAGTTAGGTACTGCCATAGCTGACATCAATAGAAGCACCGGTTCATACTCACTACTTATCATCACTACATTACTCACTGCAAGAATTTAGATGCAAAGTGTTACAAATCCATAGAAAAAAAAAATACTATATTTATATAGATATAAGACGCCTAATTGATTGATTTAATTGATTTTTCCGCAAAGACTGTTCTTAAATCTAAAGGTGCAACTTTATGACATATGTTTTAATTTATTTTTGTTCGCTTTATATCATATTTTATTATGAGCTTTATATCATATTTTACACCATCAGTCATCGGTAACTGACGTAACACTCAACGTCTGACAATTGGAGCGCTTTGAAATCGATATGAGTTTTCTATGTTTTTATAAGTAAGTTACTTATCAAATTATAAGCAATTTTGATCACGTGATGACCGATTTTTCTCCTTCTAGCGTTGTTATGTCGAAAATTTGAATGGAATTAAATGCTAACTTTGACAGTATTTTCTGAACGGCCTTTTGTTACAAGGGAAAAAAAAAAAAATAATAATAACATCTTTCGATTGGATAATTTCTAAATAAAAACACCAACCCCAATTTTATGTGTTTTAAAACAAAAATAAATTTAAAAAATATATCAGGAGAAAGCCCCCTTTGGTTTGAAAACGACCAGTTTATCAAAATTGATCAAAATGTTACCTTTTTTTTTTATGTTAAATGAAACTCCACTTAATTGTAAATATTTTGACACCTCATTTTTACCCATACAGTAATTATATCGCGAGATATTATAAATGTTCTTAAAATGCTAGGGCTTCTTTTGTACTTGAGATAGAGACCTATTTTATTACAATAATTATTATTATGTATGTTCTTTATTATATATGCAACAATTTTGTATAGAGATTTCCCCCTTCAGATCCCCCCCCCTTATTTTTAAGATTTTTTTTTTTTTTTTTTTTTTTTTTTTTTTTTTTTTTTTTAAATAACAGTATATATATATGTGTGTGTGTGTGTTGGATTTCATTATTTTACAATACGTATTTGTAAAAAAATTAATGTTAGATGTATTGAAAAATCCACACGTAGTCTTATATAATTATACATTTAAAAATCTTAAAAAAAAAGAAAAAGGTGGGTAAAAATATTAATATTTACAAAAAAAAAAAAAAAAAAAAAAAAAAAAAAAAAAGGAATATAAAAAAATTCAATGTTTTTAACATTAAAAAAAAATTTGTAAAATATACAGGTTTTTTCTTTCTTTCTTTCTTTTTTTTTCTTTTCTTTTTTTTTTTTTTTTTTTAATAATTTACTATTTGAACCATGTTTTAAAAACAAACAAAATTGCTGAAAAATTAGTAAAAAATTAATATTTAGTAAAAAATTAGAGATTTTAGAAAGTACAGATTTTTTTACATTTTAAAAAAAATTAGTAAAATATGCAGCTATTTTTTTCCCAAAATGTACGCTTTTTTATATTGAAACGAAGTGAATTCATCATTTGAACCATATTTTAAAAATAAACAAAATTGTTGAAAAAGAGGAAAATTCGTCGGTGAAAAGTGTATAATAATAGTGGTTTTTCAACCCAGTCATTTTCTAGAATCTCATATTTATTTTAAAGATAGCATAATCACGTTTTAACAGTAAACCGCAGTTTTGCGCTTATTATCATATCAATAGCGTTTCTTCAGAACTATAATAAGCTGTTATATTCTAAAAAAGCTTCTGCATCTAAAGCCATTTTAAGAAAATTGTGAAGGATTGCTTTTTAACCACATG
This sequence comes from Maratus speculifer, assembly GCA_964019185.1. Classification (NCBI taxonomy): domain Eukaryota; kingdom Metazoa; phylum Arthropoda; class Arachnida; order Araneae; family Salticidae; genus Maratus; species Maratus speculifer. The sequence continues at coordinate 361,771,461 of OZ025291.1, forward strand.
GTAGGACGCGTTGAGAGAGTCAGGTTCAAGTTATGGGTTTTTATTCGAAAATTAACAGCATATCAGGATTAATGTCTCTCTCTATATAATGGTGAAATGAGAATGAATATTCCGCCTTGTCAAATTAATATATATTGTATTAATTTTTAAATGTGTTTTTAAAAGATATTTATTGTTATATATTACATATGACAACCAAAGTTTCTCTGGCTTGCAAGAATTCTTTAAAATGTCTTTTTATCTCTTAAACATGCCAAGTACTTTTTTTTTTTTTTTTTTTTTTTTTACACTGAATAATCTTATGACTACTTTCATTTTAAATTATTTAGTTTTTTTTTTTTTTTTTTTTTTTTTTTTTTTTTTTTTTTTTTTAAATGGGCAAACGCAACAGATGTTTCAGGAAATAGTGTCAAAGTGGGCGTTTTGAACTGAATTTCCTGACAAAGTAGAAAAAGCAGTCAACGGAGGGAGAAAAACGCTATGCCATGTGATAAAAAACGCGCATAACTCAAAAGGTAATTTACTGATCAAAAATAGAAGACACATTCCATTTTAAATCTCTCCCATAATCATGTCTTCAGTTTTATATCTTTCCATTGAAAAATGAATTTGTAAATGCGTCAAAACGTTTTGTGCTTGTTGAGCGGAACAGTTAAAAACAGCCTTAACCCTTTCAGGGGCAAGGTATTTCCGTTCCGAAAATGTTCAAATAATTGATTCACACCACAATTAAAGAACAGATTTATTTGAAAATAATCAAGAGCTGATTTTCGCGAATATTATAAAATCAAAATTTCACTAAAATTATACTGGTGCCAGTTCGAAATTGGAACAGTAATATTATGTGTTTGCATACTGCAAACACCGCCCCTGAAAGGGTTAAGACGGGGGAAAAAATCTTTTGATTTATTTTATTTTATTTTATTTATTTATTTATTTATTTTTTTAGATAAATACCAAAATGATATATTTTTTTGTTCCAGTCATAACTGGAAGCCTACATGCTATAAAACAGTTCATAAATTCTATTTATGATTTATAGCTCTGCTGGAAATCGTAAGATATAACAATTTTTTGCAAGGCGCAGGATCATTTTCGCTACAATTTTGTAATAACAAATAACTTTTTTTCTTCAAAAAGCTAAAAAAAGGTAGTTTAATATAACAACTATAATTGTAAAATAAAAAAACAATTACAGAATATATGTTACTAAGAATGTATTTATTAAAAATACAACACATTGCTCAATGGTGCACAAAACAAGAATTTTAATATTGAAAAACAATTCCCCAAAAATACTTAGCTATATAAGCAACAGATTTCTCATGACAGATTTCAAATCAGATTTCAAAATTCATCTTTCAAATGACAGATTTTTCATGTCTTTTGAAATGCATTATATTCAGCCACTTGACAACGGATCGCAAATGAATAATTATCGCTGTAAAGTGTCCGACGATCATTGATTTATCCCGTCCTTCTTCAATCAATAAGTATTGCGTTATATTTTGCAAAGAAATGTATATTAAAACGCCCGAAGCTAGTGATAAGCTAATTTATTTTCAAAAAAATGTAAGTAAATCCGCTGTAATTATTTATGTTGTGCTTACTGTTAAAAATTTGAAACTTTTGCTGCATTGTCACTCCACCGCGTTTATAGAAGACGATTACTTCACTGTATTATGAAGCATTCTTATTGGTCAAAATAGAAATATTTTATAAAAACGGTGGAGTGACGATACAGCAAAAGTTTCAAATTTTTAACAGTGCTTATATAAGGTGAAAAAAGTTAATGCATTTATGTATAGTGATACAGGTAGCATGCTGATGCAAGCTAAAAAACATTTTCTCCCAGCGGATTTCATCTTTCTTCTTTTTTACGCTCTCTGTACGGCTATCACAATATCACTGCGCAATGTCTATTATCACTTTTATCACAAAGCAAAGATTATCATCTCTAGAAAATACCCGGTAAACATAAATTTATTCTATTTTTCTTGAAGGCATCAGTAATGAAATCATATCTTCGGACGAAACATCTATTGAAAAATCTGAAGTGATGATAAACTAATCTACTTTTAAACGATAGAAATTAATATCACAGTAATTGTTTCTGTTGTGCTGCTTTCAGAATGAACATACTGCATACTCATTTCGAGTATCATTTATTACAAATAAATTAAAAACGATTTGGTAAAAGACGGCAAGCGAAGATGAAGTTTCTCTAAAAAGAGTTTCTCTTCATCCTTCCCCATCCCTCCCTCGCGTTTTTATCTGCTGCCATCAGAATGTCGTTACAATGTCTATTATCACTGTTACCACAAAACAGTGATTACATTAATGCTATAAAATATATAATAATTATTGATTTATCTTATGTTTGTAAAGACAATAAATGTAAAGTAATGTTTTCGGAAGAAATATAAGTTGAAATACCTAAAGTGGTGATAAGCTAATTTACTTTCAAACGATGTAAATTAAAACGGCCGTAATTATTCCAGTTGTGCTTATGCATTTAAAGCTACGTACGCAGCGTGCGTATACTAAAACTAATTTCTACTATCATTTGTTACAAGCAAAATAAAAACGTTTTGGTATAGAACGGTAAGCGAAGATTAAGTTTCTCCAAAAGATATCTTCTTCTTATATTATCTTCTTATTATTATCTTCTACCACCAGATTGTCAATCTCATTACAATGTCTTTTATCTCTTTTACCACAAAACAGTGATTAAATCAATGCTATAAAATATCTAATAATTATTGATTTATTTTATCTTTGTCAAGGCGATAAATGTAAAGTAATATTTTCCGAAGAAATATAAATTGAAATACCTGAAGCTGGTGATAAGCTAATTTACTTTCAAACGATGTAAATTAAAACGGCCGTAATTATTCCAGTTGTACTTATGCAAGGAAAGAAATGGGGGGAGGGAGAGTTATCTATACATTTACAGCGACGTACGCAGCGTACGTATACTAAAACTAATTTCTACTATCATTTGTTACAAGCAAAATAAAAACGATTTGGTGATGGACGGCAAGCGAAGATGAACTCTCTCCCAGCGGAGTTCGTCTTCATATCCCCCCTTCCTCACGCTTTCTCTCTTCGGCCATCTCAGTGGGGAAAAGGGGGGGGGGAGGATTTCAGACACTCTGCGCGTGCAGTACACCTTCCTATCTACTTTTCAAATCTCCGATGTAGGGCAGTCACGATTGTTGTTCGCTTGTCCTGTCTTCTCCCCTCCTGCTCGTCATTAGGTGTCCCGGAACCGCGGTCTATCCTGGGGCCATGGGCGGTAACCGGGCCCTTTTCTCTCTCGGTTGTCCCTGGTTGCGAAAAATGGATGGTCGAAGAGAAATCTCCGACAGCCTTTTTTTAATTCTTGTTGTTCCCCCAGCCTTTTTTTTATTATTATTATTATTTGTTTGTTCCGCTCCCGATCGTATTTTGAAGAAGAGGGAAAGTTTCGTTTGATCAGCAATGCCAGATTTGGTTCTCTAAAAAAAAGTTGAAAGTGTTAAGTAACTGATGTTATAATTAACTTTTATTTTCATAGTTTACATTTTTTTATTCTATTCTAAGAGCTGAAAATTTAAGGCATATTTCAGAGAAGTAAGGAAGTCACTTTTAAATTTCTTTCTTACCATTCAGCTGGCTAGGTATCTCATCAAAAGGGAGGGTTTTTGGATTTTATGTACACAAATTTTCTCATGATACTCAATGTAAAGTAAAACCTTAAGTTAAACCTTAAGTAGTTAAAAATAAATCTACCTTATTTATCGATAATAAATTTGTATCTGTTTCAAGTCTTCCAAAATGATACTCTTTTTTTTTAATATAATAGAGATAAGCAAAAATTTCAAACAGATGTTAAATCCAAACAACTTTTTTCTCCCATAGATCTTGTAATTTATAATTATCATGTATTTAAATCTGATTTAATTATCATGGACCTTAAAAAGGGTTGAGCATTGTATAATTCTATTTTCCGTAATCAATTTTATATCACATTTCCAATAATTTTATTAAAATTTATTTTTTGAAGACAAATATTCCGTTGTTTAGAGCTATGGTAAGTATAATGAAATAAAAATCTTAAGACGTTACGAAATCATTCAAGTTATATGAATCTTTAAACTTGTTCCTTTTATTTATTACTGAAGTGTATTTGTAACGACAAAGTAATATTAAATATCCAAAATAATATTAAATGACATCTCTCATTTTTAAGATTCGAAAGGTTTAATGTCGTTTTTAAGACGGTTCTTAAGTTCTCTGATCAACAAATGTGAAACTTTTTGACACATTTACTGGCTCTGGCAGGCCTGCCTATAGTGAAGCGATTTGTAATCAAAATGAGTTTTCGATTTTCTGATAAATAATTTATCGATTTATAAGGAATTTTTGTCACAGGACGACTTGTTTTCTCCTTTCTCACGTTATTATATCCGTCACGTATGCCAACTTTGACAGTGTTTTCTGAGCGATCATTGGCGCTTACTAAAATAATGGAAAATGTCTTTCGATTACATAATTTCTAAATAAGAACATCTGCCCATTGTGCGTGTTTCCGAAAGAAAAGTTAATTTAAAAAAAAAAAATGTCAGAAAGTATAGCCTCTTTATATTTAAAGACAGCTTAAAGTATTTTTCTCATTTCCTTTCATTTAAAATTATTTGTCGACTTTTTTTTCCGGTCTATAAAATGATCGACATTTTCACAATAAATTCACAAAACTATAAACAAGTAACGATGCATCAAAATACAACCCGAACACTTTGGAAATGTCAAAAACTTTTCAAACATACATAGCAAAAAAAAAAAAAAAAAAAAAAAGTATATTTTGAGACAAATACAGAAATTCTTTCACGATAAGACGATGAAATATTAAAGCAAAGGCATTTGTGCACGGACATAAACTGTCAAAAGCCGTCAGACAAATGAACAGCCACATATCTATGTCACCAGCAACCGAGTCGAGCATGTAAAGGTTCGTGTTGCCAGAGTGCAAAGACAAAAAGAAACAAAAAAAATCCTTCGCGAACATACCGTGAAAATTTTTGCGTGTTTGGTCAAAGTAAGTAAAAGAAACATAGGAATAAATTGAGGACAGGAATAAAGGACTTCGACAGTCGAAGTGAAAATGTAAATAAGATAAATTGTTTACTATTTCGAGTTTAAGAAATAAAACAAAAAATGTTACTGTGAAAAATGTTTAGTCAACATAAGTAAGAAATTTTTATGTAAATATTGTTCATTGTTTAAAATCATGCTTCGGGGATAAAAAATACGTTTTAAGGTGATGGTAGAGAATAAAATGTGAAAAAAAGTAGATGAAAAATATGAAATTTTGTTTTTTATGCCTCCACTGACTGTTAAAATTAAGAGATTACTTTTTTCTGGTGAATTTTAAATATTGGATTTTGTATTTTCTGTTTTATTTCATTTGTTCATTAATTTATCTTTTTATTCTACAATTCTTTCAACTGCTTATGGCTTCCGGTACGTTATAAGGTGCTTAATTTTGTCATTTTAAGCATATTGCTGACAAAATTCGGTGAAATATCATATATTTTCTAAGAACTAACATGCCTAGCACCTCTGATGAATCTCTGTAATACTCGTAGTTTTAAGGCTTCTACATTTTTGTTCATCCTGTTTTTCTACTTATCTGTTTTTTATTTTTTATTTTGTTTATAAATAAATATTTATTTATATTTATATTTGTGATTTTAATATAATTATGTATATATATGTAAATGAATAAGCAGTTTTAACCCTTATATGCCTTATTTTTAAAAAATAAATCTTAAAATGATTTTCACCTTTTATTTCTTAAATAAATCCTGGGGGAAAAAAGACTATTTTATTTTAAATATGGTTAACGGCTAATAAAGAATGTGTTGCCATTGGCAAACCGGACTTTAATTGAAAAAATAATTTTGCTTGTTGAAATTCTATAATATTAAACACGCCAGAATTTTAAGAACTATGATAAGGAATAAATTTTACTTCCCCACTGCATATCAAAATAGGGTATTTCGCAAGATTTCAGGCGGAACAAAAAACGCATGTTGCAGCAATTAAAAAAATAAATCTCTCTATTCTAAAACAGCACCAGTGATGCTATTTACGTTTTGAAAATTTATTTAATAATATTTTCAGTACTTTTTAGTGGCAGCATCAGGCATTAGGGGCTGTGCAAATAAAATGTTATCAACTTTTTGGTAACTTTGGACCCCCTCTTTCACTACCGATATCAAAAAGTATCATAAATCGATCCCCCCCCCTCCCCGGTAATGATATCGTTATCAAAGTGTAATTTATTTTCTAGAATTTATTTCTTTTTTCCGAAGTGATGTACGAAACTTGTTGCATTTATTTTTCGCATACTTTTATGATTCATAAAGTCAATAAAATATCATTTTGTATCTGGAAAAAAAAAAAAAACTTTATATCAAATAACACTTAAAAAAATAGTTACTATTTAAAAATATTTTATAATAACTTTTTGTTACAGAATGCATTCAACAATAATAAAGTCATTTTGCATTTGCTCCGACCCAAGGAGGGGTGGGGGGCAGGTAGAAATTTTTATCAGCAAAACAAGTGGGCAACATTATTTCTCTCTTTCTTTTCTTTTAATTTATTAGTAAACATAAGCTTCATTTCAGATATACTTCACCTATGTTTTCTCGAAGCGTCATTATACATGTATAAACATACGAAAAAGTACAGGAATATCAAACGTTTAAATATTCCACAGTTTAAAATTAAATAATTTTATTATAATGCAGTGATTTTAATAATATTTTTGTATTTTCATAAAAATAGATAAAAGGCTAAAAAAAATGATAGCATGCTATTTTGCATCATTAAGCATATTACAAATAAAAAGAAATTTTTTTGATTGGATCGAAAATGGTATCGATATCAAAATACAATCCGCTCACTCTTCCCAGATATCTTACGGTATCATATACCAGACCCCCCCCCCCCATTCCCCCCTAAAATAATAATTTTATATTTGCACAGCCCCTTAGACTTTCAATGTCATTCTAATAGTATTTTAGAAAACTAAATTAGGTATATTGCCGAAAGGCAACCGACGGCACTTAAGTGTTAAGACCTAACATTAATGTTTCAAAACTTCAAATTGAACACCTTTCTACTCTTCCGCTCAAATTACGTAAGAGAAATATTTTACAAAAATAATAAATAATGAAGCGTTAAATTTCAGAGCATCCAAACAGGATTATAATGTGCATCTAGCTTAGCAGTGGGTACTCTGGCTCTTGTTTCTTACGGTCTGATGACTCTGAAGCAATAATAGGGCGACGCCTATTTATTAAGGACGAATAAGGTGAGCTAGCTTTCCAGTCCATAACTATCTGTGTATTGCTCAGGCCGCAAAAATAATGAGCTCTTTGTCTTGACCCCCCCCCCCCCCCTTTCCCTTATTTCTTCTTTACGCTGAACTTGCTTACCTTGTGGTGAAAAAAGAAGAGAGAGTCCAGCTCAAGGCTGAATTTTAGAAAGAATGTCTCCAAAGATATGACATGACGCGAGTTGAATGTGAAAGTGTTTGTAAAATCTGATATTTAAAAAGATTAATTATTAATTAACTTCTATTTTCTGTTTCTCGCTGGCTTAATATAATGCCACAGATATCATATTTAAATCTCTTTCTAAAAGTTTAATCTGGCCGTCTATTTATCCTTTTCTTTTAATTCTTGTAATGGATAGAAATTGAAGTTGGTCTTTAGGGTGTATTTCGATTCAAACTGTTTTTTTTTTTTTTTTTTCGATTTATTTTTGAATTCATTATTGCTCTCAAATACACCAAACTTTTAAAATCTCTTATTTGGGAAGTACACAAGGTGCCGTGATTGTCGATGCAGAAAATGTTGTAAAAAAAGCAATCAAAAACAGCATTTCGAACCGATTTTTCCCAAGAGGGAGATTTAAGAACGAAAAAAAGGGTCATACTAATAAGGTAATTGTTTATAAATCAAATTCTAATGAATTTAGCGTAAAAAGACATCACACGGTACCTTACACTCCTCTTCATGAGTCTACTCAGCAAGTTTCATATTTCTACATTTAAAAATGTGTCTGAAATTGTATCGGAAAATTTCGAGCTGTTGAAGGTGGAAAAGCGTTTTTTCGAATACACCCTTAATAAAAGCATGAAAAATTGCAATGATTTATTGCGCTGAGCTTCGAGTTTTGCTGATTTATGACATATGAATACGCAGATTACACCAGGACTCTCAAGTGATCAGCTTTTTTGAATACTAATATTTTCCAAGACCTTTCTTGGAAAATTTCAACAATATTTGCAAAAGAAATAATTTTCAGGGTTGATTTCTGTAAAATTTGCAAGAAATATTTATAAAGACTTTTCCACAAAACATAATTCTTTTATATATATATGTATATACATATATAGTACTGGTACTCACAAGCCCACCATTTGGGAGACTAATCTATTCAAACGCACAAATTCATCATGTAATAAATAAAATAAACTGATTTGATTTAAATTTTAAATTATATAGTTACACTTTTTAATTATATTAACGATGTATTCAAACATCGTCATGCTAAAGTACAGATTATTTGAGGCACATTTTGGACCTAGGCATCACTTTTCTTCATCGGGACATAAATAATCCCAAAAACCAAGCGTTGTATTTTAAAATAACAGTTTTTTCAACGGTTTATTCTTACATAAAATTCCTGTGTGGATCAATTCTAGCTGTAAAATTTAAATTTAAAAAATCGACAGCAAAATTTATTAATTTTGAAATTTAAAATTGTTGATACATTCTGTATAACAAACTGAACAATAGTGAGATCAGATGAATTAAAAGAACTGAAAGAGTAAAAAAAAACTATAACAATAACCACTATTGTGTATAATTTATTACTGTAGTAATTTATTTCTAAATGTAACGGCTATTTCTAAATGTTGAACCTAAAACAGTAAATAAATCAACGTTTTCCAGGGGGCGTTTTCATACCGAGACTGGACTTTTTCGGTTATTGATATCCCCCATCATAACTTTGAAGCACATCAGAAGAATCGTAAAAGAAGGTGGAACCGCCATCCCTATCTCTCCTCCTAAAGTAAAAATAAAAAAAGGGGGGGGGGGATAAATATGAAAAAAAAAATATGGGAGGGATAGATTTAACTCGAACAATACAACCCATCTTTTTCCTTTTCAAACTTCAAAGGGGCCGATAATCATGGCCCAAAATGGATGACCCCTCAGGACGTTGGAGACAAAGGGAGTAAAAACTTAAAAGGGGGAGAGGATGAGATGGAAAGTTCGTGTTATTAATCGAATGTCCTTTCTCCCGACATCGCAAAAGCGTAGGGTCAATCCGCAGATAGATGACCAACGACTTATCTTTGTCACCATGGCGTCAAGCTTCTTAGATGCATCAAAAACTTACATGATGGAAACATGGGAAAATAGATAGGCGAAAACGCATATAAATCATATATTTCAGCGAAGAAAATATAATGACGAGTAAACGTTTATATTGACAGTATGCATAATATTTCATAAATAAATAATATTAATGTGCCACATTCATGTATCAATCTCTATATTACATTAAGTAGACTTAATCAATTTATTGACTTCTACGTCTTTTTGATGTCTTAGCAACGTCACGACTAGGTCATATTGTGACTTTGCAGCATGCCGTGACCTCCCTTGACTTGCTTACTTTGTTGTGACATAACTGGATGTGATTAAATTTGTCTGTTTTCAAGATAATGTCTAACTCACTTATTGCTTACAAATTAGCACCACACACAGTTGGAAATATGAGCAATTATAAAATTCTATGTATTACCAACAACTATGATTTCATTGTAACGTATTCCAAATAATTTGGGTTATTAAGTAAAACTTAAAAACAAATAAATAAATAAATAAATAAAATATGAATGTTGTTATGGTCCTAATTAAATTTTTGTTTTAAAATATTTTCTATAGCTATACTAATGCAGAAATGATGTTTATGTGCCACTGTGTTTGTGTTTGTTTGTACGCAAGATGGCTAAAAAAAATCAATCGATGTATATGTCTGTAAATTTGGACTCGGGGAGACCAAGACAGGTCAAACTGTATCCGATTTTACTCATTTTGGATTATGATTTTCAAATGATGAGCGATTTTGGTATTATCCCGATATTCCAAATTCTTCTGCGATTTTCAGTCACTCATAAATATAATTAATAATAATAAATATATATTAATAATAAATATAATAACTTATTATTTTAAGCCAATGTTGTAAATTGTGTCTTTTTTTCAATTAAGTTTATTCCAAATTTATGGAACAACTTTTTTAAAAATTTTTCGCGATTTTTTTTTAAAGAATACCCTTTTTGCCAAAAATAAAAAGTTAGTTTTTTTATAAACATATCTATTGATATTGTATCCATCTAGAGTTACATTTTATACACCTGTATGGAACAGACTTTTGGGAAATGATTAAAACATAAAAACAAAAAACATATGAAATAGTTTTTTTTTTTTATTATTATTATTAATTATTAAAGAAAGTAAGGTCATCTATTTTTTTTTCCTCTATGACACAAAGACAGTATGAACAATAATTCACAGTAAATTTTATTACTTAATACGTGCTAAATATTAAAAGTTTTTAAACAATAAAACATTACAATATGTTAATACACAATAACAACTAGGTTTTAACATCTTGACATCGATGTTTTTAACATCTTGTAATGTTTCAAAATTTACAATATTTAGCACCTTTTAAGTAATAAAATTTAAAGTGAATCATTGATTCACATTGTTTTTTTAGTTTTTTAAAGTGAATGTGACGTTTCGACTTGTGATATAGAATTTTAATATATATCTTACTGCCTTTATAAGTCTTCTATTATAAATAAATTAAGGCTATGTAGTCTCAGATTAATCAATTTCAGACTTACATATACGAACTCTGCATTTCATAAAATAATAAGGTATTTAACAACGGAACAATGTGTAATAATGCTTTTTTAATGTTCAGCTTTCTTTTATTGAGGCTGCTTGTAAGATACATTATACAATTATCTAAATTATTATATTTTGAGGAAGGAGATGTTATCCTATGGCAAATTAAATATGGAGTTTTATTTCAATGATTGTTGTAACGATTGTTTTTATCTAAGATATATTTCTTAAGCATTGTTATATATGTCTTCTTGATAGCAATTCTACTATATAATGATTATTATGGGGTGCAGGGGAGAGCAGCACGGCATTTTGGAAACGATATCATAAAGCAATCGTAAAATAACCCACTGTTACGCAGGATTGTCTGCGTAAGCTTTATTATTTATTTTATTCAATTTTAAACAGTTGATAATTTAATGAAATAAAAAAAATATAGATAAAAAGAAATATCAAATTGTGAAATTCTTTGTGAATTGTACTTGGAATCAGTATATATATACAGGGTGATTCAAAAAAGATGGGAAAAATTTTAAGGGGTAATAGACATCAAGACAAACAATATTAAATATAAACCAAGGGTCCCAAGCGTTTTCCAAAGGACATAGCCGCCATTAAAGTTTAGGGTCCAAAATTTCAAATAATTATAAAAAACGGAAAAATTGGTCGATTAATTTGCGGTTTTCACTAAAATTATTCTTTATGTTGGTATTTTCTTGAAAATAAATTATAAAGATAAATTCGGAAAAATGTCAATAGAGGGCGCTTTAGACTTTGGAGTAACGAACAACTGTTTTTTGCCGTTATTTTTTGCATCTCATTAAATGGTTTCGCAGTCTTAGACTTAAACTTAAATTTTGAGCTCAAAATCTGAATAGTTGGGAGTGGTTAAGTAGCACAAACTGAACTGTGTTCAGAAGTTCAAATTTCAAATGACTATACAAAACGGAAAAATTGGTCGATTGATTGGCGGTTTTCACTAAATCTCTTCTTTATGTCGGTATTTTATTAAAAATAAATTATAAAGCTAAATTTCAAAAAATGACGATAGAGGTCGCTTTAGACTTTGGAGTAAGGAAAAACTATTTATTACCGTTATTACTTGCATCTCGTTAAAATTTTTTAGAAGCTTAGAAATAAACTTAAATATTGCGCAAAAAATCTGAATCGTTGGGAGTGGTTAAGTAGAGCAAACTGAATTGTGTTCAGTGGGGGTGGGGAGGTTCAAATTTCAAGTTATCATAAAAAACGGGGAAAAAAATGGTAGATTCGTTTACGGTTTTCGCCAAAACTATTCTTTATGCAGTATTTCCTCGGAAATAAATTTTAAAGATAAATTTCAAAAAATTCCGTTAGAGGGCGCCTTAAACTTTAGAGTGACCAACAGCTATTGTTAACTGTTATTTTTTGTATCTAATAAATGCTTGTAAAAGCTTATAGTTAAATTTTGAGCTCAAAATCTGAAACGTTGTGAGCAATTATGTAGCGCAAAATTGAACTGTATATTCGAGGGGTGGGGAGAGTAACATTTCAACTCTTGAACACAGTTCCGTTTGCGCTTCTTATCCCCTCCCAACTATTCAGAATTTGAGCAAAAAATTTAAGTCTAAGCTTTTGAAGAATTTAATTAGATTTAAAAAAAAAAAAAAAAAAAAATAGCGGTTAAAAATAATTGTTGGTTACTCTAACGTTAAGGGCACCCTCAAACGAAATTTTAAAAAATTTATCTTTAAAATTTATTTTCAAGGAAATAGTTACATAAAGAATAGTTGTAGCAAAAACCGGAAACAAATCGACCAATTTTTCCGTTTTTTATAATCATTTGAAATTTGAAACTCCCCACCCCCATTGAACACAGTTCAGCTTGCGCTACTTAACCACTCCCAATGATTCAGATTTTCGGCGCAAAATTTAATTTATGTCTAAGCTTCTAAAAAAATATAAAGAGATGCCAATAATAACGGTAAAAAAATAGCTTTTCGTAACTCCAAAGTCTAAAGCGCCCTCTATCGCTATTTTTTAAAATTTAGCTTTATAAATTATTGTAAATAAAATATCGACATAAAGAATAGTTTTAGTGAAAACCGCAAATCAATCGACCAATTTTTCAGTTTTTTATGTTTATTTGAAATTTTGGAACCTAAACTTTAATGGCGGCTATCTCCTTTGGAAAACGCTTGGGACCCTTGGTTTCCTATTTAATATTGTTTGATTTGATGTGTACTATTACCCCTTAAAATTTTTCCCATCTTTTTTGAATCACCCTGTATATATATATATATATATATATATATATATATATATATACACTGGTGTCCAAAATTTAAGCATAATTGGTAATTAAGTAATTATTTTTAAGTAATGAAAATAATATGAATCGGAATGTACTGAAATTCCAGGTGTGTAAACAAAATAGTACGCGTCACATATTTTCGCGAAGAGTTTTCCCCGAAATCGAACAGGGGACCGTCAACAAATTGAAAAAGAACGAAGATCTTTTGGATAACCCTGTCAAAACTAACAACAGTGTATATATATATATTACATTGTGTTTGAAATGTTTTGTTAATTAGTTTTGTAAGTTAGTTTGATTTGTCTGTGTAAGAAAGAATACTCTTAAACATTGGGGAATATATATATATATATATATATATATATATATATATATATATATATATATATATATATATATATATGTATGTATTTATAAAAGAAAAAATCCACTAATTATTGCATAATACTTCCAGACACAACAAATTTCTCTTTACAAAGACATTTAATTTTTTGGTTTTATTCATTTTACTTAGTCCAACAAGTTGTGATTTATAATTTCGCAACTATACTTTTGACGTTGAGCGAATTTTGCTCTTTGTGAGACTAACCCCGTTTTAAATATATTAAAAGACAAATAAAATTATTATTATTATTGGCACTTATGTATTAACACCACCGCAGCTACAGATTTGGCGGTTTTTAAGTACTACCGCCAATATACACCTAAATTTTTTTTTGCGACAAATCATAAAATAAAACACTTTATTTAAAATCCAAAACACTTTCAAAATTCAAAACACTTTATTGAAAAACAAAGTAGTCAATCGGATTTAAGGTGGAAAATGGGCCGATATAGTGTTTAACATAGATTCAAAACAGTCTCTTTTTGGCAAATCCCATATACGCATTTTCGTAGCACAAAAAAAAATAGCATAAAAAATAAGCAAACAACAAGGCAACAAGGAATCCAAACGATAACTGCGTGCGCGGTGCGAACAGCAAGATTGCTCTTTTTTAGCGCAACTTCTGTTGCGGTAGCGTTAATACATAAGTACCTTATTATTATTATTATTATTATTAGCGTTGATGAAATATTTATAAATATTATAATATTAATAAAAATATTTCATTTGTTTTGGTGAAATTTTCTGCGATAAAATTTAACTACCACAAAAAGCTTTCACTTAACTTATTAACATTTAAATTAAATTATTCAGCCAGAAAAAAAGGCAAAACTTTCAGACGCATTTTCTGACTCGCTTTTAAACGTAAAGGGCATATAATTGACCAGCCTGACTATTGAAGCGATTTTGAATCAAACTCAGTTTCCCGTGTTTTGATAAATAAATTATGCATCAATATGAGCAATTGTTGTTATGTGACGACCAGTTTTTCTCATTTCTCGTGATGTCGCGTCCGGAAATTCAGTTCAAAAAATCAGTTTTGACAATAATTTCTGAAGGATCTTCTGATTCTTCAGAAAGATTCTTACCAAAAAACGGAAAATTTCCTTCGATTTACATGGATTTTGAATAAGAACACTTGCCAATGTCATGCTTTTTCGTAAAAAAAAAAAAAAGGAGGTATTAAAAATGTGTCAGAAAATAGTCCTTTTGGATTTGAGAGCAACCTTAATCTATCATCACTTAAATTAAGTTATTCACACCGAAAAATTCAAATCATGACGAAACCTTTACTTACTGTAAACTAACCTATATCTTTTCTTTGAAGACTCAGCTCTGAAATCGTGACTCGTTAGTTAAAGCCAAGTCCTTTTGTGTGTAATATAGGTGTGGACAAGTTACAATAACAGATTTTCAATGTGAGACTGACATTGCAAAATTAACTGCACCACTGAATGACAATTTTACTTGAAATGTTAACTCATTAATAAAATAAACAGCTTATTATTATAGCTTTTCAGATCAACATGGATAAATGGTTGAATAATTATAATTTTTTCGCAACTTTTTTTTTCTTCATTTATTAAAAAATATACTCTGCAATCACTTATATCATGATGACCTTTAAATGTAAATAAGGCAATGTTATGATATTAAAGATGCATAATTTGCTGAGACGCTATCCAAAGATGCCTTGAAAAAAGCACTTCTTAAGGAAATTACTACTTCTAACTTTAAACAGAAATTTAAATCGATCACTTTAAGGAAATTTTCAAGCTCCCTACTTAACAAACGCAAAACTTTGATGTATATTTACTGACCCATTTTTAATTGTGAGGGCATGGAATTGGCAGAGCTGACGAATGGAATGATTTGAAATCGAAATGGGTTTCTATAGTTTGATAAAATAATTATGGAATTATAAACGATTTTGGTCGCATGACAACCGTTTTTTCTGTTTTAACTCGTTATTAAGTCAAGAAATTTGGTTTAAAACGTCCATTTTGAGAGTATTTTCTTAATGGTGTTCTTAAATCAAAAAGGGCTACTTTGTGACACATGCTTTAATTTATTTTTGTTCGGAAATGCATGGAAATAGCAGGTGTTATTATTCAGAAACTGCCTAATTGCACTCAATGTTCAGTTTTTTTTTAAACACAATAGATTTTTCATAACAAGCCTTCAAAGTTGACACTTTCGAGCACATTCCTCGACGAAAGCAGAAAAACCGGTCGAAAAGCAGGAGAAAAACGGGTGATCTCCTAATCGAAATAGCTTAGAACTGGATAGGTAATTTATTTATCATAAAATGGAAAAATAGGTTCGATTAGAAATCGCTTCCATAGTCAGGCATTCCAATTTCATATCTTTTTGTTAAAAAATGAATTTGTAAATGTGTCAAAACGTTTTGCGGTTGTTGAGTGGAGCAGTTAAGAACACTCTTAATGATCTTTTGCGTTTCGCAAAAAAAGGAAAAACGTCTTTTGATTATATTCTATCTAAGTAAAAACACCTGTCAAATTTACGCGTTTCCGTGCAAAAATGAATATAAACTTGATCTTTTAGATTTGAGACAGTATTAAAGTAAAATATTCTTGTTCAATTATTAGAACATGCAAATTATTCCAAGGACAATCAATATATACAAACACATCACTGAAAACAAAATATAATTCAGAATTTATTCCGAATATTTTCCTGATATTAAAAATCTTTGCAGTAAATTTAATGAACCATCAAACAATCTCAAGTTACATCGCAATTACTAGAAAAAATGACAGCGCCGTCGCAAGCTTGCGCTGGGAACAAGGTATAGTAATAGTAGGGTCAGAGTTCATTAGCGAACATCTGTTAAGATTTCTGATCCCAACCAATGAAATATGACAGCGTGAAAATGAGACGGTTAATAAGGAAATTGCTTCCTCTGTATTGGATCCTTGGCGCATAACCCCAGGTGTTCCAAGAGGTACCACCAAAAAAAGATCCAACCTTGTCCAATTCGTCTACGATTGGCAGACTGTCTTAAAAATCCCTCTTTTACCCTCTTTTCCTGGTTACATTTTCAATTTTCCTTTTGTCATAATAAGAGCCGGAAATTATTTAACTTCTCCTTATACGCGCTGTGGATGTATCGATGTTAGGTATCGTGACACAATCTTCGCAGTTTCTATTATTGTGTCATCGCTAGCATTTTGCCACTGAGAGTATCAGTTATATTTTGACAGTCTGTTAACAACTAAATCGGTTCGATGATCGTTCTATCAGAGTTTGGTTTATGATTTTATTTCCTGTAGAATTGATAAATGAAATGAATGAATTGGAAAAATTATTCGTTTAGAACTCAATTAATACATATTTTCTTAATAAATATAATATTGTTTTTTTTTTTTTTTTTTTTTTTTTTCCCCAACGTAAAGAGAGCGTATCGTTTTCTGTTTGTTAATACAAATTAAATTAGTTAATGTCTTCTTGTGCGCTGTGGATGTATCAATGTTACGTTTCTATTATTGTGTCTCGCTAGCATTCTGCCACTGAGAGTATCAGTTACATTTTGACAGTCTGATTACAACTAAATCGATTTTATCCCCAATAAAGGTGATGCTAAAAATTATGTGGATTGACCCTAAAATTGAAAAAGAAAAAAAATAGAAAATTATGAAATAAAGAACTTTACAGATGCTTTAAAATTGGCAAAGCAGTTGAATACTTTTTCTTAAATACCTAATGATAATAAGTGTTTGAAAATCATAAGTATGGTAAAATAAAAGGAAGATTTAGGAAGAAAAGTTTGCAGTGAAAATTCGAAATCTGCAAAACAATCACTTTCGACTGATTACTTCAGAAAAGATTCGTTTAAATGTTGTTGTACTTTTTGCATATATACAAATGTTTACTTAAAAATGCAAATGAATAATTCTACAAATCCTTTAATGATTTAATAAATTGAAAATCTGAATTAATTCTCTATTTTCTTTGTGTTTGATTAACGTAATTTATAGACTTTGGGCGCAGTTATATTTTGTCATTGATGTTTTATTATTTTGTTATGTCTTTTCTTCATGGTAAATAATAATAATAATAATAATAATAATAATAATAAACTCCTAATAAGGGACACTTCTACTCAAGCGCCAAATTTCCCTGTCCGATGGGTGTCCCTTATTTGGAGGTTTCACTGTATATATTAAATCTCTATCTCAAAATTTCAGTTGGTCAGTAGTCAGCACAACACCTTTTGAAATAATTTTCAACGCTAAACATCAATGTTCCGCTTTCCCATAATTTTGTTTTCACGATCATTAGGCTAGGTGATCCAGCTGTATTGTAGTCGAACCACCGTCCCACCTGGAAACACTTTTTATATATATCCCGCACAAAACATTTAAGTGCCTGATTAAGAACTCATTTTCTTGCTATTTAGGTAGTCGATCTTACATTGCCTCTTTGAAAATAATCAGAGATTTGATGGCGATCACCTGCCAAAGAATATAAACAATTGACGCCCTGGGGCTCAAGCTGCGGTATAATGAATAATCAATAATATATATGAGGAGCGGATTAATAACGATGCCACACACTCGCGTCACTTTGCATTTAGATTCAATACATCGATAAGAACTCGAAATATTTTAAGGGACAGAGTTTACCTTTGAGTTGGGAAGCCCGGTAGGAGGATGTATAGATAATTAAATAAAATATTGATGGATGCTCCATGTGTTGTTTAAAGAGAGTTGGCACCTGATAATGTTTAGGGATCAGTCGGATGATTAGAAAAGAGAGTTGTTATTTGTCTAAACAATGAAAAATTTATTTGAGAAATAATTAGGTATGCAAAGTTTATTTATTTCAACTAAAATGTTACCTGCATATACACTGTTAATAATTTTGTGGTACAATGTTAAATTTTTTTTCGCTAGTTGAACCAGCTTTTGGTGCTCTAATAGATAAATTGTGAATCTAATAGATAAATAGAGATCTTGCTCCAAAATTTGAAACTCCTGTAGAATCATGCACTGTTAAAAATTTTGTCCTTGTTTGAACCAAAATTTGGTGCTCGATAGCTGCCACTATAAGATGGTAAAATTTTGTACCAACATTCGGAGTTCCAATCGAAGCATAGTTCCAATAATTGGAACGAGGTTGAAATAGGAAGCTCTAAATAATCGCACGAGATTTCATCGTCTTATAGTAGCAGCTAGTGAACACCAAAATTTAGTTAAATCTAGGATAATATTTTTAGCAGTGTTATTCCAAATGCAAGAGCAAGATTTCACTATTTTATGGTTACAACTATTTCAGCACCAAAAGTTAGTTCAATCTACCACAAATTTTTCGACAATGTTGCTGTGGGTGCCAACATTTGGTGTTACAATAATCGCAAAAATAAAGATGGTGAAATACCACTGGAACTCCGGTTGAACCATGTTGAACAAGATTTCGTAATATTATGGTTACAGTCACCGCTGCATCAAAAGTCGGTTCTAACCGCTGTAAAAGTTTTAACAGTGAAAAGATTCAGATTCAAGATCAAAAGGTTACATACTACTTTGAAAATGATAGCAAGTTTATATTTTTATATCATGATTCTTATTAGTACAGTCGGCTCCGCATAAACAAATATTGGCGGTTCCAGAAAAAAATATTCGATTAAGCGGGGTATTTGATTAAACGGGGAGGCATATAAATGTAATATTTAATGTGTAATAAAATGACAAAATTTTTAAATATAGTATATTTAATTATCAGATTAAGAAAATCGTTAAAAACTTTAATAGAATAATACAAACTGAAATAAAAACAAAATGACAAGTAAATACGCAATAGTTCAATGACAGTAAACACATGCATTTTATTTACATTAAATTTAATGCAGATCATGTGAATTGGGTCCAAATTTTATTATTAGAATTTAATTTACGTAATTTATACAAGTTTAAAAAAGTATATGAAAGTGACTTTTGTCAAATTTTAGAGTAAAAAATGAACAAGATTTTTTTCGAATGGTATCACAATTACCATCTTGAGCCTCTAAGTGACAACACATTATTGTTAAAGAGCTATTTCAATCAAGCGAAAGGTTTTACTCGCTATTGCTAATCCTATAGAAGAAATTTATAAAGATATCTCTATCGCATTTCAATATTTTTAAATGATCTTTTTGCAATGGATAGCTGAGATCGATCTGTACAAAGGGCTTCGTCGTTTTTAACATTCGTTTTTATTCCTGATATTTTTAATTAGGTTGATTTCAGTTTCGGAGCTGGTTTTGAAAATGAAAATGTCTCCATTAAAAATAACTGTAAAAAAATCGAAAAAGTGAAAAAAAAAGTCTTGACAAACGAAAGTAAACGAAATACAAAATTGATCGAAATTACTACACAATTTATTTCACTCTTTTTGAAATTAATTCGAAAAAATGAACAAGGAAGGGAACTCACTTGACCAGTCTATTACCATTATACACCTGCCAGGCGAAATTTATGTTGAGAGTTCTGGAAATTTGTTTTCTGTGTAACAACCGAAAATGAAAAAAAATGTGGAGGAAATTCCAATTGAAACGTCTTTTTCACACCTATTTTCAAATTGTTTCACTTATTTGTTATTCGATTAAGCGAGGACGTTTCGTGAAAACTATTCGGTTAAGCGGGTAAAATAGCATTAGCCCAATGGGATAAAATTCGGTTCCGGAGGTTTCTATTCGAATAAGCGGGGTATTCGATTATCCGTTACCTGATTAAGTGGGGAGGACTGTAATAATAATGATTGTAATAATGCATTTGCCTGATGTAAACAACTTATTCATTATATAAAACAAACTGTGAGAACAATTTCATTTATCCACATTTAAATTTATGATAAATAACCCGTAGGCTTTAAAATTAACTATAATACGTTACTAAGTAAAAATGGCTAATGAAATGTTATTAAGTTATTTGGATTTTCTTAAATTATCAGGAATCAAAGGTATGAAAACAGCAAGGACTAAGAGCAGGAAAATGCAATAGTAAACCTACGAGTCAAATATTTAAATTGAATTTTTAGGTATTTTACACCAAAGTAGACCGATTGCGTTGTAATATGCGAATCGAGTTTTAACTAATTCTGGAATTTCAGCCGTGAACTCGATGAGTTGATTATCTGTGCTGCCACCTCCCGGTCTATTAAATTATCGAAGATTTTCAGAAGAGTACGGGACCTTTATTTTTTCATAATATAGATATTTATCATATAAAACAATCGGCCAATAAATAATGCATTTTATTGGATGTGACAACAAATATTTTGAAGTTTTTCAAAGACGATAAATATATGTGTGTGTGTGTACGCATGTGAAAACACCTAAAAAAGCCCACTTTTTTTTTTTTTTCCTAGCTTGTTTTTGAAGCTGTAAAAATCATTCTTAAAAAAATTTCTATTCAGTAATATATTCCATCACTACATATACCTCATAAAATTAAATCATTTGGAGCCTCATTTTATTTTGTAAAGCAAACACATTTCTTGTTTCTACAAGATGTCTCCAGCATGTCTCATTTTTCTTCTTTCTCGATAACCTCATAATTGAAAAATGTTCCATAAAAAACACTCCACGAAGAAAAACAATCTGGCTTATTAACTTTCTCTACGACCTACGGACACTATACATCATTGGCCTATAGAGTAAATGTACATTAACGAGATATTAAATCACTATGGAGGTCTAACCAATCTCAGAAAGTTATTAGCTGAGAAAATGGAGATAAAAAAAAGAAAAACTGTCGCGAATAACAGGAGACTCTTCTATCGCGTAATCATCTTGTGACCTGAGCCCCTCCCTCCCCCCCCCCAACCTTTTAAGAGGAAGATATTAATAGCTCATTAATTCACTGTCATATTTGCGTCAACCACGTATTGACTTTCTCTGGTGAAGAACTCGGTCCGGACTCTATTTGTCAGCGGTTGCTTTATTCGGATGTTTCTTCAGTGTGTAACGGTTAGATTTTGACTTCATATTTTATTCAATATTTTAATCGAGAGACGATGTTTTTTCCCTTTGTGTTTATCTTTTATGATTGTTTTTACTTTTTTCTATATTTACTAGCAGAAAGTATTGTATTCATGAAAAATAACATAATGTTTATAAAGCGTTTATAATGGTTATATAATCTTTAATTTTTTCCATAGATTCATCTCTCGTTGATCTCTGTATCTTCTAACGTTAATCTCGCATGCATTAAAAAAAAAAGCTTTGAATCACACGAGCCGTGTAATGTGTTAAACATTTGAATCTAAATGTTAAATTATTGAAATTAAATCACTTTTATTGTTATCTTTAATATAAATTTTTATAAACAAATTTATTTCATTAATTTATCAATATATAAAAGCTATAAATTTGCCAGACTTTAAAAGAAAGAAAGAAAAAAAAAACATTTTCTTTCTTAGATTCATTTTTCCCCAAGATCTACGTCTATTAAATAACGTCTCCTTTATACGGGATTCCCATGAGATTTGTTAACCTAATGTCTGAATTGTAGGATAAGGATAATTTTTTTATGAGAGATGTATTGCAATTATCTTTACTAATGTTTTTATTGCGATTTTTCTTCTTTAATTTATCAAGAAATAAAAGCTGTTTCTATCCATCCATTTTAATTATTATTATTTTTTTAATCTATTTTAAATTTCTTAGATTATCCTTTCATCTTCTAAGTTCACATCTGATCTCACATTTATTAAATAAACTTTTATCAATTATTATCACAATTATTATCTTTACTAATGATTTTATTACGACTTTTTGCACTAATTTATCAATAAATAACAGCAGTATGTATTCATTCATCCATTATAATTAATTATTATTTTTTAATCTCTTTCCACTTCTTAGATTATCCTTTCATCTTCTAAGCTCACATCTGATCTCACATCTATTAAATAAACTTTCCTTTTATCCTTTTCCCCTGTGAATGATAGTCGGTGATGTGTTCGTTCGTGAGCTTCAGCTTCGCGATTCAGATAAGAAAGCATTCCTATGCACTCCCTACACTGTTAAAAAAAATTTTCTAGTTTGAACGAAATTTTGGTGTTCAGTAGCTGCCACCATAAGATGGTGAAATCCCGTACCAAAATTTGGAGCTTCCTAGTTCAATCTTGTTCTAACTATTGGAACTATGCTTCAACAGGAGCTCCAAAGTAAAATGAGAAAATTTTTGACTAACACCGGAATTCACACACGAATTTTTTAGACATTTTGAACTCCTTAAGGATGTTCTTAACTACTCCGCTCAACAAGCAGAAAACGTTTTGGCCCATTTACAAATTCATTTTTCAACGGAAAGATATAAAATTGGAATGCCTGACTATGGAAGTGATTTCGAATCGAACTTATTTTTCCATTTTATGATAGTTAAATTACCTATCCAGTTTTAAGCTATTTCGATATCGTGATCACCCGTTTTTCTCCTGCTTTTAGACCGGTTTTTCTGCTTTCGTCGGGGAATGTGCTCAAAAATGTCAACTTTGAAGGCTTTTTATGAAAAATCTATTGTGTTTTTTAAAAAACAGAAAAATTGGCGCAATTAGACAGTTTCTGAATAATAACACCTGCTATTTTCATGCACTTCCGTACAAAAATAAATTAAAGCATGTGTCACAAAGTTGCCCTTTTTGATTTAAAAACACCCTTAATTTAAGCTTTTACAGTAAAAACAAAATTTTATTAAAATATTATTGGTGCCGTTCGCAAGTTTGGAATTAAAATTAGGTATCCCGTGTTGGAAATGTATTAAAAAAACTATGCCTTATAGCGCATTACTGTTTTGCGCCACATAAGGATTTTGTTTAATATTGTTTTATCAAATCAGTTCTATATTCTATATCTATCAATAATTATAAGAAGGCAAAATAATCCTACCTTTCATTCTTCTGGTTCTTCAAAACATTCGATTTTTCATGGCCTCCATTCTTTTTGAATCTTCAATTTCACGTCAGCTTTTTATTACTTATTAATTACTTAAATATAGCTGAAATGATAAACATTTGATTAAGTACTGTTCTTATTGAAGTAATGGGCTCGACGCACAGTTTTAAATTGAATGATCATATTATATTAAACACGAATTACATAGCTGCTTTTAGCAGCGAAAACAAAAGACGTTTACATGACTTACATCAACAGAAAAACTAAACAAACACTGAAAATATTAGAATGTCAAAAAAGTTTTTCGAAAGTTCTTTTTCATTTGTTTTGTTTTTGGTCGTCGTCACGTGACTTCACTGCAGTAGAAAAGGGATAAGTGTCCTTGAATAAGATCAGTTTATTTCGTAGTTGAATTGTTCTGAAATAGGGAAAAAATAATTTCTTTTGCTTTTTTTTTTTATGACGACAAAAAATGAAATCTTTTTATTGTAAATAGATCTAACTTGATTTTATTCAGCTGAAATAGTGATTAGTTTATTTCAACACCCTTCCTTAATCACTTCAGATGAATAACACTGTAGGTTCATAGATTCTCGATGTTTTACTAATTGAGTCTTTGGCAGGGGTTTTGTAAGCGCGTCGGCTATCATATCTTCAGATGGGCAATATTCTAAATTTATTATTTTGTCTTCTTTGAGTTGTTTAATGGCGTGGAATTTTATATCAATATGCTTCGTATATTTCGAAAACTTTGTATTCTCTACCATTTTTATCGCACTCTGATTATCTTCGAAAATCGTTATAGGTTCGTCTTGTTTCAAGTCTAAGTCGTTCAATAACTTCTCCAGCCAAATAATCTCTTGAGCTGCTGCGGCTGCTGATATAAATTCAGCTTCTGCCGAAGAATACGCAATACAGTTCTGTTTCTTCGTGTACCAATTAATAGGTGTTTTTCCTAGAAAGAAAACATTTCCTGTTGTTGACTTCCTTGTTCTGGTGTCACCTCCCCAATCAGAGTCTGCATAAGCTACCAATACTGGTTGGTCGTCTGTGCTGATTGTTAGTTTTAATTCTTTTGTACAGTTGAGATAGTTGACCACTCGTTTTGCTGCTTTCCAGTCCATCTCACGGGGTGTTTCGCATCTTCTGCTAAGGATATTAACTGCGGCTGATATATCTGGACGTGTGTTAGTGGCTATGTATAACAAAGATCCAATGACTTTTCTAAAATTTGTATTGTTAGACAGCAAATTTTGTTCGTCTTCTATTTTATAAAAGCCGGGGTCCATCGGAGTTCCTACGGGTTTAGCTTCTCTTAATCCTAGTTTATTTGCCAATTCTTCGATTTTTAACTTTTGGCTTAGAGTATATCCATTTTCTGTTTTCTTTATTTCCGTACCGAGGAAATACGATATATGACCGAGATCTTTAAGCTCGTATTCTTCTTTAAGTAGTTTCACTATAATGTCAACAATTTTTTCGTCACCGGAGAGTAATATATCGTCAACATATATAATTATGTAAGTGTAATTTTCATTTTCTTTTCTGGTGAATAAGCAGGGATCAGCTATACTTTGATTAAAATTCAGTTTTTTTAAGGACTGTTCGATTCTTTTGTGCCAAGTTCTGGCTGCCTGTTTTAGGCCGTATATTGATTTTTTCAGTCTGCAGACTTTGTTTTCAGAATTCTTTTCTATGTAGCCTTCCGGCTGTTTCATATACACTTCTTCCTCGAGCTCACCATACAGAAAGGCGGTGTCAATATCTATGTGTCTAACATTTTGTTTGTGGTATGCAGCTGCTGCTAAAAATGCGCGAACTGTTGTTTGTGAGACGACAGGGGCAAATGTCTCATCATAATTTTCACCGTATTTCTGACTATAGCCCTTCGCTACTAGGCGTGCTTTATATTTTTGAACATTTCCGTAACTATCTAGTTTCTTTTTAAAAGTCCATTTTGATCCTATAATTTTTTTGTTTGGTGGAGGATCCACTAATTCCCATGTGTTATGTTTTTTTAGCGAATTGATTTCCGCTTGTGTGGCTTTGAGCCAATTTTCTTTTTCACAGGGATTATCAATTTCCTGTATGTCATTCCAGCTAGTGGGTTCATTCATTTGGTTATTGTTTACATAACAGACGTATCTGTCTGGTGGTACCCCCCTGTTTGATCTTTGCGATCTTCTAAGTTCAGTGGTGGGTTGTTTGGACGAGGTTGGTTCCTCGATTGTGTTGTTTATTTCTGCTTCGATGTAATTTTTATCATCATATGAATTTTCTGCATCTTTACTTTCTTTTAAGTTAATTTTGCTATTCTCTAGGAATTTTACGGTTCTTGCTATTACTATTTTGTCATCTTTAGTGTATACGCGGTATCCCTTTGAATTGTTATCATACCCTACGAATGTCCCTTCCTGAGCTCTATCGTCTAATTTTCCTCGATGTTGTTTGTTTACATATACGTATGCTTTGCAGCCGAATGTACGTAAATAGTGCAAATTTGGTTTGCGTTTAAACCAAAGCTCGTACGGGGTTTTATTCGTTGATCTTGTTGGTAAGCGATTTTGTAAATGATTTGCTGTATTAATTGCTTCTCCCCAAAATTTTTGTGGTAAATTGGCTTCGCGTAATAAACTTCTAGTCATGTCTAATAGTGATCTATTTTTCCTCTCAGCCACGCCGTTCTGGCTCGGACAATATGGCACAGATAGTTGGTGTTTTATACCTCTTTTTCTTAGATAGTCATTTGTTTCTCTACTCATGTATTCTCCGCCATTATCGGATCTTATTGCTTTCGGATATGAACCGAATTGGTTTCGTACCATAGCTATATAGTCGATTAATTTATCGTGCACTTCGTCTTTATGGCTTAATAAGTATATTACTGTAAACCTAGAGTAATCGTCTATGAAGGTTACAAACATTGTTTTTCCGCCAATTGTGGGGGATCCTATAGATGTGCATACGTCTGTGTGCACTAGATCGAGTACTCTACCTGTTTTGTTTTTATATGTTGTTTTTGGATAAGGTGCATCGCTTATTTTTGTTTGTATGCATGTTTCGCATATTGTTTCATGACTACAATTATTTAGTTCTATTCCATAGGTTAAATTTTCTTTAATCATTTCCTTTATGGAATTGTAGTTTCTGTGACCTAGGCGTTTGTGCCACAATTCTATGCAATTTTTATTTTTGCATTCATGCGCAATGTTTACTGTGTTAGATTCCATATTCTCTAACAATTCAACCTCATATAGATTGTTTTTCATTTTTGCTTCCAAGTATATTTTCCCATTTCGGGATAGCGTGCATTTATCTTTATCAAAAACTAGTTTATAACCGTTCTTTGTTGCCTTACTTACTGAAATTAAATTAGATTCTAAATCAGGTACGTATAATACTTCCTTTAATGTAATTCTGTTTACACCTCCGTCGGATGTTTTTGTCATAAATGTGGTTTCTCCCACACCATGCGAATTTAACGATTTTCCGTTTGCAATAATAACAGTAGTTTTTTCGGTGTCGTTTAATTTAGTAAACAAGTCTTTATCGTTTAAAATATGTGTGGAAGAACCAGAATCAATAATCCATGTTTGTTTTCCAGTTTTCTCAATTAGAAAGGCTGCGTCGCTGCTTCGATCTGTTTTTAGTTGTGTTTTGTAATTTGGCTTATATTCTTGTTTACGATCATTAAATTCATTTTGGTTATACGATTGTTGATAACAGAGAGACGTTGTATTGTTTTTGTTTTTGTATGTTTGTTGTTTTTGTGTATTTGGGTGAGTTTGTCTATTTTTGAGATGCCAACATTCCCTGTAAGTATGACTTTTCAATTTACAGTACGTACAATATTTTTCCTTTTTGCTATTATCATTTGGGAACCTTTTTTGTGTTTTAAACGCTTTGGTAGAATTGTCACCCTGATCCGCGTTTTCAACCCTTCTGTTATATTCATCAGTTAATTTATTTATAATAAATTCTGGTGTTAAATCGGTTTCATCGCGAGCCTCAAGTGCTACAATCAATGTATTATAGCTTGGGGGTAATGAGCACAGCAATAATGCTGAAAGGTGCGAATCGTTAATAGTTTCCCCAATCGCTAATAGTTTATCTTTTAATTCTAAAATGTACGTTATGTGTTTAATTAAGTTACCATTTTCTGGCAGCCTTGCCCCATATAGTTTCCTTAATAAATGCAATTTACTAGACAAATTCCCCCCTTTCATGTATGGCTTTGAGCGCGTCCCAGGTCTGTCGGGCAGTATTTAGCCCTTTTACATGCACAATCTGAGAGTCTTCAATTGCAAGATTTATAATTGCTCTTGCTTTATTATCCTTCTTTTGCCAATCTGTGGTAATCGGATTCGGTACTGTATCTGTTATTACCTCGAAAATTTCTTCTCTTATTAACAACATTTCTATTTTAAATTTCCATGTTGAGTAATTGTTTTGATTTAATTTTTCAATTAACTGAAATTCTTTCGATGCGGCCATAATGAATCTTACTTATCAACTTATAAATATTTAATATCGTGATTCGATGAGAAAATTGTTTTTATTTTTCTTTATGTTATATAAGAGATTTTCTCTATTTATTTTTATTCATTCAAATATAACGAACATATCACTTGTTATGTTTACTCATTCAATTTCAACTCATATATATCATATATTTTCAATAACGTTGAGAAAAGAAGAACAAATATATTTTTTCACAATAATTATATGCATTAGTGATGATACGATTTATTTTTATGAGGCCATTTTATTTATTTATATCATATTATTTTATAACCTTATGTGTTAATTTCAGTCTCTTGATCGAATTGTTGGAAATGTATTAAAAAAACTATGCCTTATAGCGCATTACTGTTTTGCGCCACATAAGGATTTTGTTTAATATTGTTTTATCAAATCAGTTCTATATTCTATATCTATCAATAATTATAAGAAGGCAAAATAATCCTACCTTTCATTCTTCTGGTTCTTCAAAACATTCGATTTTTCATGGCCTCCATTCTTTTTGAATCTTCAATTTCACGTCAGCTTTTTATTACTTATTAATTACTTAAATATAGCTGAAATGATAAACATTTGATTAAGTACTGTTCTTATTGAAGTAATGGGCTCGACGCACAGTTTTAAATTGAATGATCATATTATATTAAACACGAATTACATAGCTGCTTTTAGCAGCGAAAACAAAAGACGTTTACATGACTTACATCAACAGAAAAACTAAACAAACACTGAAAATATTAGAATGTCAAAAAAGTTTTTCGAAAGTTCTTTTTCATTTGTTTTGTTTTTGGTCGTCGTCACGTGACTTCACTGCAGTAGAAAAGGGATAAGTGTCCTTGAATAAGATCAGTTTATTTCGTAGTTGAATTGTTCTGAAATAGGGAAAAAATAATTTCTTTTGCTTTTTTTTTTTTTTATGACGACAAAAAATGAAATCTTTTTATTGTAAATAGATCTAACTTGATTTTATTCAGCTGAAATAGTGATTAGTTTATTTCAACATCCCGGGCTGGGCAAAATGTGGTTCAAACTAGAACAAGATTTTTAACGGTGTAGTATTAAGCATTCAATTTGAACCTAACTTGATGTATTGCAATTATTATCATTACTAATGAATTTACTACGATTTTTTTGCATTAATTTATCAAGAAATAGAAGCTGTATGCATTCATCCATTTTAATTAATTATTATTTTTAATCTCTTTCAATTTCCTATTCTCTTTCAATTCTCTTCATTTATCTTATATTATCATTTCATCTTCAAAGCTCCCATCTGATCTCACATCTACTATCTATCCTTTCATTTTATCCTATCCCCTGTGAATGATAGTCGGTGATGTGTTCGTTCGTGAACCTCAACTTCGCGATTCAGATAAGAGAGCACTCCTATACATCCCCCAGTATAAAAACATTCAACTTGAATCTATTGTGGCCGTAATGGACATTGAATCGACGACAAAAACCTTGAGTCCGGGACACTCACTGCCGAAGTGCCTTGGACACAATGGCCAAATCTACAGTTTGCCCGCCTAACAAATGGACCTCGCTAGTAATTACGGATTTCATTTTTTTTTTCTCTCTCTCTCTTTCTCTTTCTATATCTTTCTTTTTTTCTTTTGCTAGTCTGATGTTTATGTTAACTTCATGGCTAGAGACCAAGTTTCCTTTGACATCTGAAATATAGATTCAGGGGGAACCTGTGATTATCCAAGTATGCAAAGAGTTGTAGCACACCCACCCCTGTCTCATTTCTTCTTTCGCTCGACTTATCGGCGACATCTATCGGTGCACGACTTTTCGGGGAGTTTTGTTCTTGGGGTTTTGTTGTGCCGAAAGTCCGGTTGACTTTTGCCGGCCAAATGACGGGTTGAATTTCTATTCTTTCGGCCCTCATAGATCACTGCCGCGTTTATACCTAAAAAGAACCGAGGCGCTGATGAGTATGATTAGGGGAGATGTCCTAACTGAAATCACGATGCTTCCTGATCTTAAAGCTGTTCTCAAAACCAAAGGTGCTACTTTCTGATACATTTCTGAATTCATTTTTGTTCGGGAACGTATGCATTTGGTAGGTGTTCTTATTCAGAAAATATATAATTGAAAGACGTTTTCCATTTGTTGGTAAAAGCTAAATATCTTTTTAAAAAAAATGGTTCCAATGTTGGTGTTTTAAACAGAATTTCGGGAAGAAAAGAGAAAAATTTGTCGTCACGTGAACAAACTCACTTATACTCTAAAAATAATTTATTTACCAAAAAAGAAAATGGAAACTTATTTCGATTCTAAATAGTTTCAATAGTCAGGAATGCCAATATTGTGTCTTTACGGTTAAAAATGAATCGGAGATTGTGTCAGGAAGTTCCGCATTTTTTTAGAAGTGAGCATGAGAGCATCATTAATGCCGTTATATTTATGGTATTTTTCTCTGTATTAATCCAAGAATTCTACAATTACACGCGGCAAAGATAAACACTAAAATATCTTGACAGTTGTAAATTGCCAAGTGGTTGAAAAAAGTTTGCGCCTGGATTCGAACCAGGAATGCATTGGCTGAAGCCGCCAATGTTTTCCCAACATATCTATCCCGGACTAATTCACCGAATTACCCTTTAACGATCACAGAATCAGGTCTGATATCCGAATGAGCTCAACACAATTAATTGAAGGTTACTTTAGAAACTACAGTAAACGCTATATTACGTAATTATATCAGATTAATTTTTAACTCACAATCATTCTATAGAAAGTAAATCTTAACATTTGTAAATTGAACAATTGTGTGTTAAAATTAATCTAACACAATTACGTATATGAAGCGTTTACTGGAGCTCCCAAAATATCCTTCGATAATTTCTGTAAGCTGCTTGAGATATCAAACCAGATTCTGTGATCTTCGAAGTTTAGTTGGGTAATCCTCCAGTATTCATCCGGAATGGCTCACTTGAAAAAGCTTTGGCGGCTTCAGCCAATAAATCCATAGTTCGAATCCTAGTCCATACATTTTACATTCCCTTGGAAATTTACAACTATTATGATTTATTTACCTATTAAATAATTGTGTGTTTAAAAATTATTCTAACACGAAATATCCGGATAACTAAAATATGAAACATATGCATACTCTAATATTTAACATATACACTTTTTTTTCCTTAATTATCTAAGAATTCGATTAGACAACATACATAATCTAAGTGATCGATTAGACAAGATTACACCTAAAATATTCTGCTATTAGAATATAAAAACAATATGCACCCTTATATGGAATGTATACGATTTCTTTTCTTTACTTTATCAGAGAATTTTACAGTTGGACAAGCCAAAGATTATAACTAATTATTCTGATACTAAAAAGTAAAAACCATTATGCATCATTCTATGGAACATAGAACGTATATATAACACCTTACCTGAAGGGATTATGTAGATTAAAATCTCAATCTGAACATTAAAAATATTCACGAGTTCAAAAATACATATTTATGTAATTTAAACTAATATACTTCAAACACGAAATAGCCTTTGTAATTACTTTATCATTTCTTTACACAAAGAGCGGATAAAGCCTCATGAATTTTAAAGTCCGATAACTCGCTTAGGTTAAATCTGATAGCTTCTTCCTTAAATTAGATTGGAACTTTTATTACT
Source organism: Maratus speculifer (assembly GCA_964019185.1). NCBI lineage: Eukaryota > Metazoa > Arthropoda > Arachnida > Araneae > Salticidae > Maratus > Maratus speculifer. Next base: position 361,803,200 of record OZ025291.1, read on the forward strand.
GTTGGTGTGCTGTCGCTATAATCTAAATTGCACATTATAATTTTGAAGTAGAAAAGAGTAAGCATAATAGTCTTAGGCGCCTAAAGGTCATTTCAGGTGAAAAAATTGCCGATTTTTATCCAAAATAAAAGTTTTTTTTTTTTCTTTAATCTTAGTGAAGAAAGTTAAGTATTAACGTATTGCGGTCATCTATATGGAGCTGTTATATTTCTTATATCAAAACATTTCTTTTATATGGTATTATATTCTCAACATAATTATGCAACCGTTGTTATATTTTCTTTAAATTTATTTGTTTATTTGTCCGGAAATGCTATTTCATGTGCTATTTTTACTATATTGTAGCGATTCATAAACCAGTGGAGTTGAAATGCGAAAAATATCGTTTGCATTTCATGATTATTATTCTATCTATGGAAAAAGTTCTTGGAAATGCTATTTCATGTGCTATTTTTATTGCAATGTGATGATTCATAAATCAGTAGAATTAAAGTGCTAAAATTTTCATTTGTGATCATTATTCTATCTATGGAAACGTTTTTGGAAATGTTATTTCATGTGCTATTTTTATAACAATGTGGTAATTCATAAACCAGTGGAATTAAAATGCGAAAATTTTCATTTGTTATTCTTACTCTGTCTATGAAAACTTTCCTGGAAATGCTATTTTTACTGCTATGTGGTAGTTCATAAACCAGTAGACTTAAAATTTTTAAATTTTCATTTGTGTTTATTACTCTGTTTGTGGAAGCGTTCTTGGAAAGGTTATTACATGTGACTATTTCATGTGCTGTTTTTATTACAATGCACTAATTCATTAAACAGTATAATTAAAGTGCTAAAATTATCGTTTTCATTTGATGATTATTATTCTATCTATAGAAACCTTCTTGTAAATGTCATTTCACGTGCTTTTTTTCACAGTGTAGTTACAGTTAAATTAAAGTTCCAAAATTATCGTTTTCATTTGACGACTGTTATTCTATCTATATCACATATGTTTAAAAGAAATGCCAGCAGGAGCAAATAATTTTGCTCTTACTTTGCCGAACATAATACAGTACATGCCCAGCTGAAAAAATACAAAAACCTCTCGAAAAACCTCAAATGTGCAACTGTATCTGTCCCCTTACCTGAGATATTTATCTTTACCTGTATTCTTTCACCCCACTGGCTTTCTTCACTTTTGTCCGACAACATCGCCCCCTTTTTCTTGTGGACAACCTTTTCACAAAATTAGCGGTTAGCTCTGAGGGTCATCATCCCAGGGTTCCATCTGGGACATGATGACCCGACGGTCAAAATCCATTCCAAGACCCCCTCCCCCCCGCACCTCCTTTTACTTGATGCTGAAGAGGCGGTGCTTTTTCGAACCCTCCGACCCGCTGTCGTCATCCCTCTGTTGTTAGTTGCTGTGGTTTGTTCAGGTAGTTAGTTACTTTAGATTTTTGGTTGGGTGCAGAAGTCAGGTCATAAGTGCTCCGCCTGAAGATTCCGGGGTTTTTCTTTTGACTGTTGTTTTGACGCGTTTGCTATTATTGCAGGTAAAGCATTTAAATCGCCTGTGTTTTTAAAAGGAAAAAAAAAAAAAATGTCATTTTGCATGTCTATTCCTTTATGAGTTTTGATAGTTGTAAAAATTGATATCTTTCTGTTATTATACGTAATTTTTTATTTTATTTTATTTTATTTATGTATAAAGAAATTTAGGTGCTTGGCATTGCAATTTTATAAGCGCTTGCTTTTTGCAAGTAAGGCTTCCCTTGCTTCTCTTTTTATAAAAAAAGAAAAAAAAAAGCATTATACGTATTTTTCCCTTTTATTTAAATTTTGGTAACATTTAAAATATTAAGAATTGTTCTGTTTGGTATAATTTATTTATGTATAACTTCGTGTATGTATGATTGATTGCTATTCTTTTTACGCTGATTTGTTGAAGTAGTTAATTTCGATTTTTTTTTTTTTTTTTTTTTTTGTATTATAGTTTTATATTTTGCATCTAATAATTTATTAAAAATTATACATCTACTACAGCATTTACATTGCAATAGCATTTAGGACATTTAAATTGTTTTCTTTTTAAGGAAAAGGTGCATTTTACATTTCCCTTTTTATGAGTTTTTGGATATTTATAAAAATTGATGTATTTCTTTTGTTACGTGTAATTTTTTAATTGTTTATGTGTTTGATTGTTATTGCGGGTTGCAGATATTTGTTTGAGTACAGCTAATTACTTTAGATTTTGTTTAGAGGGCAAAAACCAGGTCATAGCGTTATCATAGCCTGAAAACTCCTCTGTTTTTCTTTGACGTTTGTTTTGACGCGTTTGCTATTGCAGGTAAAGCATTGAAATCTTATATTTAAATTTTGGTAGCATCAAAAACTAACAATGTTGGTTTTATAATTGATGGCTATTGTTGTTTAGTATGGTTTATTTAAGTACTTCAGATTTTTGGTATTGCAATTTTAAATTTGCTTTTGCTTTTGAAAGTAAGCCATTTAAATCGCTTTCTTTAAAAAAAAAAAAGGTGCATTGAGCTCTTCTCCCCCCTCCCCCCTCCCGCCTTAGTCTTTTTTTTTTTTTTTTTTCCGTTTTGTACTATTTACTTATTTATTTATTGACTTTGTGTATGGTTAATCTCTATCGTTTGTTGTGGTTTTTTAAAGTTGTTAGACTCAAAATATACAAATAAATATTTAAAAGGTGTTGCAAAAATAGATATTATTTATTTAATATTTACCTTAGATCTTTCGGATTCCCTCGCATCCCTTTTCAAAGGAATATAAAAGAAGATAATTGATTAGAAATAGAAAACGTAAAAACAAACACAAAAACAGTCCGCGTGTACAAACAAAGTCACGACGAATTCATTGAAACACCACGGATATTGTACCAGAGTGCGGGAATAAATAAATAAATAATCTCTATTTTTGAAACACCTTTTAAGTATTTATTTGTATATTTTGAGTTTAATAACAAGGTATAAATTTCCATCTCATTGAACGTTGTTAGATTTGATTTTTAGAATTAGTTTTATGTTCTGCATTTAAATATCGTTTATTAAAATATATCTGCAATAGCATTGCTAATACAGTTAAAGAACTTTTTTTAATATTTATTATTATTATTATTACTATTATTATTATTAACTTTATTATTATTATTTATACTATTATTATTATTAACTTTATTATTATTATTTATACTATTATTATTAACTTTATTATTATTATTATTATTATTATTTTAATGAGAAATGTGCATTTTGCATTTCCTCCTTATTATGAGTTTAAGTAACTGAAAAAATTGATATCTTTCTTTTGTTATGCATAATATAGTGTTGTTTTTGTGGTTGATGGCTGTTGCTGGTTGCCGTGGTTTGTTCAGATAGTTTGGTAATTTACATTTTTGGCATAAGCCAAGGTCATAGATAGCCTCCTGTCGCAACGGAAGATATTTGTACTTTTCTACAGATAAGGCATATTGACCCGACCCCATCACTTAAAAAAAAAAATTTCTCTTAGACATAATTTAATTGTTGTTTTTTGTGCTTGATTGTTTTGCTGCTATCCATCTTTTTCCGAGTTTTATTAATGCATGGTCACATGAGGAATTAGTCGAGGACATCTTAAGGTAGTTTCTAAATCTTGAAATTTAATACCAAAAAAGGGAATATAATTTCATGATTTACATAAATTTATACCTAGATTATAGATTTTTTTTTAATTTAAATTTGCCAAGTGTGATCCTACATTATTTAGTATATACATACTCGAATTTCACTAGCATGAAATGCATTCACCCCTGTTCCATTAGTTATCATGAATGTACCCTTTTATGGCATATTTGTGCTGTTATTATAGAAATTATTTCATTTTACTTCATCGTATACACATGGAAAAAGGGGGGCGAGGCACGTATTAAGATTGTGCATAAGGCCACAAAACTCATAGTCAACCCTTGATGGTTTGTCCCGTCTTTTTTTCATGTAATTCCATGTTAATTTATAACTAGTCGTTGGGGGACCACCGTAATTCTTACCCATCATCGATACGCATAATATAAAATATGAAAATAAAACGCATGTAAACTATTTATAAAATGCTTCGCAATTCTAAAATAAAGTTTAAACGCATATTTAAATAGTTTTAATATACATAGTAATGCTCTATCAATGAATTGCTGATGAGCCGATTTTGACATTTTATATAAAACTCCAAAATACGCCAGTAGTACCGGATTGCGTAAAAGAAGCATCCTTATAGCTCCAAAAATAATAATCATATTAACTAATAATTTACTGCGTCGGATTAAGCGTCTCATTTCCAATTGAAATATATCTTTGAATTAAAATTTGAATGAAATACAGGGTCATGAAAAATCGAAGAATGTGGAAAACAGGATTACAAATATCTCAACAACTAATAATCCGATCGACTTCGTTCTTTATGCAAAATTTGTGTTATTTTATTGTCTTTTACGTCCTTTCCTTAAAATAAAATATTTCGAAAATTTTTGTATACTTTTCATCAGAACGAACGTTTCGAGAGTCCGAAAAAAATAGTTCCAAATAATCGAGGTTATTGATATTAAATAGGCTTCGTCCCATTCTTGCATATTAATCACATACAAAGTTTCAAAACGGTTACAGACAGACAGACGGCAAATTATTTTTTCTAAAAATATGTTTTTCGGATTCTCCAGTATCTGAAACATGTAAATTCGTCATAAAAATTTTTTCGATTTTCAAAACGATTGCAATACAATATAGACAATAAGTAACCTATACTACGTATGATGGGTAAGCAATAATATTTCATCACCTTTCACCTAAAATGTTTGTTTGGTTTTTTTTCTTCCAAAATTCTGCATACGGTCTTTCAAAAGTTAACGTGTGACAGAGACATCTACCGGCGTTTTTAAAAACTGTTTGTTTTGTTTGCCTTTATTCTCTCTTCTTCTTGTCCCTCAAAAGACAATAATTTTTTTTTTACTGAAAATAAATAAAAACAAAATATTAAATCTTAAATCATATTACATATTTGCATTAAAATAAAGCATTTTAATAACATTTATAGAAGTTTTTCAAAATTATTTTTGTCTCACTAAAAATCATTTTAAATGTCTGTAAAACATTTTTTTTTTTTCTTTTCAATTTCAAGCATTGGACAAGCTGGGTTTTAGACACTTGTACAACTGCCACCAAGTGGAACTTGTCCAGCCCAATATAGCGTTCGACATCGCTTCTCTGATGCTGTACGGCACCCAAGCGATCCCTGTCCGGCTAAAGATCCTGCTGGATAGGCTCTTCAGCGTCCTCCAGCACGAGGAGGTCCTCCAGGTCCTCCACGGTTTCGGCTGGACTTATGAGGACTACGCCAGGGGGTACATTATTCAGGCAAGTTTCATCAACTCACATTTACTTTTATTTGCATGATTTATTTCTCAAAGTATAAGTTTCAATGTGAAAGAGAAAAGTTACTTTAAGGGTGTATTCGGAAAATTTTTTTTTTACCTTCAACAGCACAAAATTTTCCAATACATTTTCAGACTCATTTTTTAAGGTAAAGATATGAAACTTGCTGAGGTGATTTTTGAAGAGACGTATAAGATGCAGTATGATTTCATTCTTCGCTCAATCCATTAGAATTTGATTTATAAATAATTATTTTCTCAGCGTGCCTTTTTTTTTTCGTCCGCTGATCTCCCGCTTCGGAAAATATGGTCCAAAACGCCATTTTTGACAACATTTTTTTTGCAACATTTACTACATTTATCAAAAAATCGACAATCACGGCACCTTGTGTAGTTTCTGAATAAGCGAATCTGAAAGTTTGGTGCATTTGAGAGCAAAAATGAATCTAAAAATAAATCAGAAAAAAGGCAGTTCGGATCGAAATACACCCTTAACATAGATAGTTAAACAGTGTTGAATTCAGAGGGTGGCCCGGGGGGACATTTTGCCCCCCTCCCCCGGAGCAATGGAATGTCTCCGTCGGAAAATTTGAAATTTTGCATTTTCAATGGTCAAAAAGTACAATTCCCCCCCCCCCCTCCCCCGAAAGCCACTGAAGTCTCTTCCGGGGAAAAGTGCCTGAATTCAACACTGCAGTTAAACCTCGTTAATGTGAATTACTTTTAACACGAATTGTTTTCACAGTCCCCTATAAAGACTATTATAGGGGATTATTATCAGAAAATGTGTGTAATATACCAAATTAAAAGTATGTTTTTTTAGCAAATTTCAAAGTGTTTAAAAGATGGCAATTTATTTTTCACGTATTTATTATTTATTTATTAATTTATTTATTGTTATGAAAAGCACAATCGCAATTTTCACACGTTTTAATGCGAAAAAAAGTACAGTATAAAACAAATGTAAAACTACGTTGGTGTTACAAGCGTTTCATAAAAAGTCAAACAGATATAATTAAAATACATCAAAATTTGTTAAATAAACTTACATTTCTGATTTAATATAACGCATTTAAACGTTTCTCAAGCAGATATTGATCAGAAAGGAATTAATTATGAATCTTCAGGCAATCTTTTAACCTAAAAGAGCAACTTCATGACATAAGTTTTAATTTATTTTTGTTCGGCAATGCATGAAACTAGCTGGTGTTGTTTTCAGAAACTATCTAATCGCACTCATCCCTCCTCCCCCTCTTTTTTGCAAATGAAATAGATGTTTTAGGAAATACTGTCAAAGTTGATGTTTTGAACCGAATTACCCGACGAAAGCAGTAAAACCAGTCACCGGTTGGAGAAAAAAAGCTGTGTCACGTGATCAAAAGCGCTTATAACTCATAAGATAATTTGGTACTACTCTGTTATCCCGTCGACCAATTTCGCCAAATTATACAAATCGCCAAACTAATAGCCAAAATATACATATTGACATAATTTTTATTTAAAATAACGAAAAAACAAATAAATAGTAGAATATTAATAAAAATACAAATAAAAAGTCGAAATAAAAATCACACGTGAACCGTATTTAAGGGTGTATTCGAAAAAACGCTTTTCCACCTTCAACAGCTCGAAATTTTCCGATACAATTTCAGACACATTTTTAAAAGTAGACACATGAAACTTGCTGGGAGGATTCTTGAAGGGACGTATGAGGTGCCGTGTGATGTCTTTTTATGCTAAATTCATTAGAATTTTATTTATAAACAATTAGCTTATCAGTATGACCCTTTTTTTCGTTCACAGATCTCTCGCTTCGGAAAAATCGGTTCGAATTGCCGTTTTTGATTGCTTTTTTTACAATATTTTCTGCATTTATCAAAGAATCGAAAATCAGGGCACCTTGTGTACTTTCCAAATAAGAGATTTTGAAAGTTTGGTGCATTTGAGAGAAAAAATGAATTCAAAAATAAATCGGAAAATAAACAGTTTGAATCGAAACACACCTTTAATGTCATTGAATGTGACATTCACGATCATCCATTGTTGGCATTTAATCTTATAGTTTGGCGATAATTTTTTGGTCGACGGGATAACCTAGTAGTACCGATAATTTAATAATAAAGAAATAGAAGACACGGTGTGATTGATTAAAAAATAAAAAGCAGAGTTTGATTTCAAATCGTTTCCATAATATAGTCTTCCAATTTTACAGGTAGTCCGTTGAAAAAATAATTTGTAAATATGTCAAAACGTTTTGCGCTTGTTGAGAACAATCTTAAACCTATTTAAAATGTATACGCACATTACGCTTGCATTAGCAGTACTTATGCATATAAATGTTTATTAAAATAAATCCCATTCAGTATCGTAAATATTAAACGTAAAACTTCAGACATATATAAAAGAGACTGGATAAAGTTAATTTCAAATGAGTAATATTTACTCACAGGCCTAAAAAATTATCATTAAGGGTATATTTCGATTCAAACTGCTTATTTTCCGATTTATTTTTGAATTCACTTTTGCTCTCAAACGCATCAAACTCGCAGATTTTCTTATTTAGAAATTACTCAAGGTGCCGTGTCTGTAATTTTTTTTTTTTTTTTTTTTGAAAAATGCAGAAAATATTACAAAAAATGCAGTCAAAGTTGCCTCTCTATCTGAATTTTCCGAAGCGGAAGATCTGTAAACGAAAAATCCTTGTCGGCTGGGCCTATAGGCGGAGGCAGATTTCGAAGAGTGCTCATTTCAACAACAACAACAACAAAAAAAAAATATATATATATATGATTAGAGATAAACCCTGTTTAATAACTTCATTTGGCCGTTTATGAAAAATTTTTAATTTCATTTTTCTGCAAAAACTGGTTTTATCAGAATCATCTTAAGAAAAATTCAGCTCAAATGCCCATTTTGACAACATATTTTGAAATAAATTCTGAATTTATTAAAAAATTGACCAAAACAGTACATTATACAGTTCCTAAATAAGAAAAAACTGTCAGTTGAATGCATTTGAGAAAAAAATTGAATTTAAAAATGAGTCGTAAAATAACCGATTTGTTGTTTGAATACATCCTTAATTCTTTAATCATGTTTGCTTCGGAAAATTTTGTGCGAAATACTCACATTGAGAGCATTTTAAAAAATATATTCTATCTTTATCAAAAAACTGGCCAATGTGTCACAGTATATAGTTCCTAAATAAAAGGATCTGTAAATTCGATGCGTTTGAGAGCGAAAATGGATTTTAAAACGAGTCATAAAAAACGCAATTTGCTATGTGAAAACTTCCTTAAATTTTCAAATCACGAAGACTTCGAGAAATTCTGTTCAAAATACCCTTTTTGGTAGCCTTTTTCGAAATATATTCTGTCTTTATCAAAAAACCGATCAATGCATCACATAGTTCTTAAATAAGGATATTTGTAAATTGGATGCGTTTGAGAGCAAAAATGGATTTAAAAACGAGTCAGAAAAAAACGCAATTTCTTATTTGAATACTTCCTTAAATTTTCAGTCCCGATGACTTTGGGAAATTCTGTTCAAAATACCCCTTTTGGTAGCCTTTTTTGAAATATATTCTGTCTTTATCAGAAAATTGACCAATGAGTCACTTTATACAGTTTCGAAATAAGAGGATCTACCATTTGGATGCGCTTAAAATCAAAAATGAATTTAAAAATGAGTCAGAATATAAGCCGTTTGGATTTTAGGTTTTTTTCTCCAACTCCTATTTTTGTTTAATTTCTTTTTGCTATACGAATTGGTCCTATGAAAAACTTGTCAATATAAAAGTTGTAGATATTTTTGAGAAGATGTAAAATAAATTTAGTCAAATTTGATATCTTAAAAATTGACGGAGTTATGGATTTTTCTCTTTTTTTACCGCCCTTTTTCTTTTCGTTTTTAATTTTTTTCATCGGTAAAAGTTGGTCCTATCAAAAGCTTGTAAATACAAAAGTTTTAGATAATTTTAAGAACATTTACAAAAAATTTAGTTGGACTTGATATCTTGAAAATTGACGAAGTTATGAATTTTTTTCTCTCAAAACCCCTGTTTTTTTCGCCCCTTGAGCCCACTTCTAAATTTATCAAAAATCTGTCATGCATAAACTTTCGGCCCATTTTTAAGAAGTAATATGAACTTTAAACCGATTCGATATCTACTTTAATTAAGAAGTTATGGCGTTTTTTCGGTTTTCACAAAAACGCCCCCTATTCCGACTCCCTTGGTCCGATTTTGCCTATTAACGAACTTAGCCGAGATTTTATCCCCTTTGATTTTATGTACCAGTTTGGTGGAGATTGGTGAAGAATTATAGAAGTTATCGTGTCCATAAAAAAGTGAGATATATATATATATACATAGATAGATAGATAGATAAACTGGTGCGATTGCAATAGGTAGTATTTCATACGAAATCTACCTAAAAAAGGGTCATACTGAGAAGGTAATCGTTTATAAATCAAATTCTAATGAATTGAGTTTAAAATGACATCACACGGCACCTTATACGTCTCTTCAAGATTCATCAAGATTCATGTTTCTACTTTTAAAAATGTGTCTGAAATTGTATCGGAAAATTTCTAGCTGTTTAAGGTGGAAAAGCGTTTTTTCGAATACACCCTTAATTTAAGGTTTTACAGTAAAAACAAAATTTTATTAAAATATTATTGGTACCGTTCGCAAGTTTGGAATTAAAATTAAGTATCCCGGACTGGGCACGAGCTACTGAAGGTGAAAAAGCATTTTTTCGAATACACCCTTAAGTATCGTAAATATTAAACGTAAAACTTCAGACATATATAAAAGAGACTGGATAAAGTTAATTTCAAATGATGAACAACATTTACTCAGGCCTAAAAAATTATCATTAATTCTATTGAAACATTTTTCACCAGGCTATTCTATTCCTGATACACAGTTTATAGATAGTGATAACACAGTGAACACTACTATCACCAATGATCATCCATCACTCGGACCGAACTTCAATGAGCTTGCTTCTGGTGATCCTAATACGGAGACCAGGAGATACGAAAGATTAGAAAAGATAACCAGATAACGAAAGAGGAGAAGAATGATTAGTAGAAAAAACATTCGTCGCAGATTGCTTATAATTTTTCTCCATATAACTTGTAGCAGTAGTGATAGACTTAATATGAGCGCAAGATAAGGTTTCAGTTTCAATTGCTCTGCTCAACAAGCGCAAAACGTTTTGACACATTTACAAATTCATTTTTCAACGGAAAGATTAAAAAAAAATTGGTAGACCTGACTGTGGAAGTGATTTGAAATCAAACTGTTTTTTTTTTTTTTTTGTTTGTTTGTTTTTTCTATCAATAAATTACCTTTTGAGTTATAAGCGTTTTTTGATCACGAGATATAGCGTTTTTCTCCTTCCGTTGACTGGTTTTTCTGCTTTCGTCGGGAAATTCGGTACAAAATGTGAACTTTGATTGCATTTCTTGGAACATCTTTTGCGTTTGTAAGAAAACGGGACAATGAGGAGGATGAAATAGTTTCTGAACAACAACACCTGCTAGTTTCATCCATTAACGAACAAAAATAAATTAAAACTTACGACATAAAGTTGCGCTTTTACATTTAAGAATGCCTTAAGGCTGTTCTCAAAATCCAAAGAGCTATTTTAACGAACTTTACTTCACTTTATGCTTAGAATTAGAACTTTACAAATTTGATAAAATCTGGTAACAGCAAAAAATTCTAATTGCTAGTAAAAAAAAAACCTTCCACCTCCTCATTTATTGATTTTCAAAAGGCACAAAAGGTTGTACTCAACTGCTCTGCTCAAGAAGCGCAAAATATTTTGAAACTTTCAAAAATTCACTCTCTTAAAAAGTCACAAAATAGCTCAAGTTGAGCTGAAATCCACTCATCTCAATGTTGAAAGGCAGCTTCTCAAAAAAGAGTTGAAATAACTCGAGTTTTAACCAATTTAAATGAAGTTGAGCTATTTAAATAACCAATTTAGATCAAGAAGATTTAATCGTTAGAAAAACAACTCTTTTATGATCGAAAAAATTACAGCTCTTTCATGAGAAGCCGAATCAGCTCTTTCGTTTTAAGAGTGCATTTTTTAACACCTTCGCGATGGGAGCCTTTTACGAAATTTTTAATGATTTGTCACCGGTTCTTAAAAACAAAAAAATTGTGGCTTATTAAATCGAGAAAATGCTCCGATTAAATAAGACAAATTTTACAGTAAAATTTTACTGCTAGGGATAAACAATGATGTCAAAACGTTTTTCGCTTATTGGGTGAAGTAGTTGCGATATATTGTGCCAATAGATTTAAATACAATTTATCAATGAAAACAGTTGATAATACATTTTTTAAATCTTACATTCATATAAAAAAAAATAAAATATATATATAAAAGATTTATCATTAAATTATGTTAGTTTCTTTCTACATGGAATATAAAGTTGGAATGTTTCCTTTTAGCCCAATATCTCGATAAACAGTGAAATATATCAACTGACATCTTTCAGTATAGCCCATATTTAGTAAATATCAATAATACATTGCTTAAAGTACAAAACTGTTTCTGATGATAATTACATTTAAGTCTAATTGTAAAATTATATGGTTAGATTTAAATGCAATTCATCATTGGAAACAATTGCTGATTTTTTTTTTTTTTTTTTTTTTAATGTAATTTACATTAAAGGTGTATTTCGATTCAAACTGCTTATTTTCTGATTTATTTTTAAATTCATTTTTGCTCTCAAATGCATCAAACTGGCAAATTGTTTTATTTAGAAAGTACACAAGGTGCCGTGACTGTCGATTCTTCGATAAATGCAAAAAATATTGTAAAAAAAGTAATCAAAAACGGCGTTTTTAGCCGATTTTTCCGAAGCGGGAGATCTGGGAACGAAAAAAAAGGGTCCTACTGAGAAGATAATTGCTTATAAATCAAATTCTAATGAATTGAGCGTAAAATGACATCACACGGCACCTTATATGTCTCTTCAAAAATCTCCTCAGGAAGTTTGATGTTTCTACTTTTTAAAAAGTGTCTGAAATTGAATCAGAAAATTTCGAGCTGTTAAAGATGGAAAAGCTTTTTTCGAATACACCCTTAAGGGTGTTCTTAACTGATCCGCTCAACAAGCGAAAAACGTTTTGACACATTTGCAAATTCGTTTTTTAACAGAAAGATATAAAATTTTAATGCCTGACTATGGGAGCGATTTCGAATTGAACTTATTTTTCCATTTTATGATTATTAAATTACTTATCGAGTTATAAGCTATTTCGATGATGTAATCACCCATTTTTCCCCTCCTTTTAACCGGTTTTTCTGCTTTCGTCGAGAAATATGCTCAAAAGTGTCAACTTTGAAGGCTTGTTATGAAAAATCTATTGTGTTTTTTTAAAAAATAGAAGATTGAGTGCAATTAGACAGTTTCTGAATAACAACACCTGCTAGTTTCATGCATTTCCGAACAAAAATAAATTAAAGTTTATGTCACAAAGTTGCCCTTTTGGATTTAAGTACACCCTTAATGAAAAAAATTAAAAATTAAATAATTCCATGATGAATATTTTATTTTTACCTTCTTTCTACATAATACGAAATATCAATCTAAGGTGTTTCAGTTTAGCCAAAAGTCCCGATTAAAACAATGAAATAGACTACATCAACTGAAATCTTTCCAGTATACCCTATAATTTACAAATATCAGTAATACATGCCTTGAAGTTACAAGAAAGCTCTCAGAGAAAGAGAACTGGCTAACTGTTACTTTTTACTATATTTATTCTGGGAATCACAAATCTGCACGAACACCATTGGCCACTCTACAAATGACCAAACACTGTCCAACATTTCAAATCTTCCACCATTAAGCAGATTTTACCCGAACACCCACCCCTTTCCCTTACAAAGCATCAGCTGATGATGTAAGTTAAGCAGAGATGTTGCTCCCAAATCGTCACTCGTCACGATTTACAGGGTTTTAGAGTGGACATTGGCGTGACTGACCCTTTAGCAACAACGTCCATCTTAAACAATATTCTTCCCACGGATGTTTCGCTTGTGAAGTCCATCCCCAGCATTTGAAATTAATTGGATGGCCGGAATGCCAGAATTTGCCGGACTTTGGAAGTTAGCCTTTCAACGAGAAAAGGACGGAATTAGCATGAAATATGATGCCACTTTTGAGAGATGCCGTGATGGCCAAAGGCTTTGTAAAATGCATGAGTGAGAGCGCAGATGGAGGTTGTGTATGTGCGCTTAAAAGAGTGGACAGTTCAGTTGTGGTGGTCAGTTGTTGCTTAGAGATGAGAGGGAGAGTCATCAGGTATCAAAACTTAGTTTCCGAATCGATCATCTTCTCGATAGAGTTGATGGAGAATGAATAATGCCAGTTTGTTTGCATTTTATCAGAGAGATGAGTTATAGTTTTGAAAGAGTAGAAAGCTCAATAAAATTTATATGTTTTATTGATTTATCATCTGTAAAAGGACTAGAAAACATTTAACTAAAAGAATCCGCAAAATCGAAAAAGCAATTTATTTCAAGACAATGAAACAAGTTACTTGAAAAACTTTTTATATTTTATTTGTTACACTTTAAAGTAGTTCTCAAGTAAGCTGCAAGTGGCCTTTCATGTCAAACACACAAGTCAGATGTATGTCTTTAATAAGTAGTAATAATAATAAGTACTTTGCTCAATAAACCCGAATTTTTCTGTGCATATCTACCAACTCATTTCTAAACGTAAGGATACAAAATTAGGAGGGCTGAGTATTAAAGCGATTTGGAATCAAACGAATTCTCTTTTTTCTTTTCTTTTTCTTTCTTCATTTTTTATTTTTTATTATAAATAAAGTATTTATCAAGTTATAAGAGATTTTAGAGCGACAACCGATTTCTATCTCCCTTTGGCTGTTTTTTCCCCCTTTCGACTAGAAATTTGGTTCAAAATGCCATCTTTGACGATATTTTATGAAAAATCTTTGTGTTTGCTAAAAAATGAAAAACGTTTTTTGATCTCATAGCTTTTGAATAACAGCTCCAGCCAAGTTCATGCATTTCCGAACAAAATTTGAATTAAAACTTGTGTCATGAAATTGCCCTTTTGTATTTGAGAAAACTTAAACAAAAGAATTTTTTTTTAATAATAATGCAATAAAATTGGGTGTCTTCAGCACAGACCCGCTTCTCTGAGATTATGCAGATCTGCACTCGAGATTATGCAGATCTATAGAGATATTATTATGACTACCAGAAATCTGGTAGTCATCTCCGGCGATCACCGCGTCTCTGTCAAATGATAATCCGAAATTATAAATGTAATCTGAAATCATAAAAAGCATAATTCCATTACTCAGAACATTTAAAACTAAAAAGTAATTGCTCGGTTTTTGATAAAATTAATTTTGAACAAAATGGTGGGTGGCCGTTCAAAGTAGAAGTACCGATTTTCACAAAAAAAAAAAAAAAAAAAAAAAAAATGGAATTAGTTTATAGAAAAAAAAAATCAGATCGCCAAAAGAAAAGATATTAGAAAATTGTTATAAATAATTATTAAAAACTGATCAAAACTTAAAGAAGATTGGTTAAGAAGTTTATATGTATGGTATAACAAAATAAATTAAAGGGGAGTAACTTTCTTAATTTTTGTCAGCGACTAAATCATGCTGAATATTCTTTACAAATTGTACGTTCAGAAAATCCAGTAAAAAAACTGCATTTTTTGAAAGTTTGCAGGTAGGTACAAACTCTTGATAAAGTAGAATTCATCAGGGCTATCAGCCAATAAAAGTAAAGCCAAAGAATCAACTTGCAAACATTCTAAGATGCAGGTTTTAAAGTTTCTTTTAAGGATGTTTAAAAAGTCGTTATAGAAGCCAAAAAAATAAAAGAAATCTAGAATAATTGTTAGTGTTAAACTTTCCGTTCATTCCAAATATTATTAATTTTTTTAATGATTTTATTTTTTAAATTGCACAGTTATTAAATTGCAGGGATCAATACTCCTCTATTAAAGACCTCTTTAAAAGATTAATACTTATCTTCTTCTATATGTCTCAGTCCTAGTATAAGAAAGGGAAAAAAATATACACATTTGTCTGTCACCTCTGCAAATGAAGCAACAAACCAAATCACCATAATTGATCCTCCTTCGAAACCACTTTTTACATCACCACTTCCTACCTAAGCATCCCGAAGTAACTTTTGAACAACGTGTTGACGTCTTTTCTTCCAATTTCTTAGATAGGACGCGTTTAAAAAATAATCTTTAGCCTTATGGGGCCCGAAGACGGGAGAAACGGGTGATGACGGGGCCTTTGGCGATGATATTTTTACACACTTGGCATCTGTGTCCCTGCGAGAAATATTTACAAGACGCTGTCAGGAGATTACGAGAAATGTTGCCCTTTGCAGCATATGTCCAGACCTGCGTCGTAATTTTCGGAAACCGTTTGTGTTTCAAGCCGAGTCTATATATATATATACATACCTCTTGGTATGGTTCGATTCCCAGACATATGTAGCTGACAAATCACCTACCGCCAATGTTAAAAAAAATAAGAAAAAAAGTAATGTAGTGACAGATATCGAAAAGATCATGGCACTTCGCTGCTGATTTACGCACATTTTGTTTCAAGAGTCGCGGATTATAAAATTCCATCTTGGTATTTGCAGCTGTATATACCAAGCTTCGTCTGTATTTTTGTCAGTATGGAATTATCAACCATATACTTTTTGTAGTTTGGTGTTGATAGTTTTAAAACCATTTCTTAGAACGAAACACATTCCTTTTAGCCTTTATCAAGAAATAATTTTCATGCAAAGATGCCGACATTTAAATGATCAAGACTTTCTAGTTTATATTCTAAATAGTTAAATTGCTTATTATTATTACTATTTATTTATTTAGTATAAAAAGATGCATTTCTCCGAAAATAGTAGGTACCTACTAAATTTGAAATTATAAAATTCAACATTGGTAGATATGCACAGAAAAATTCGGGTTTATTGAGCAAAGTATACTTATTATTATTATTACTTATTAAAGACATACATCTGACTTGTGTGTTTGAGATGAAAGGCCACTTGCAGCTTACTTGAGAACCACTTTAAAGTGTAATAAATAAAATATAAAAAGTTTTTCCAATAACTTGTTTCATTGTCTTGAAATAAATTCCCAAAAATGCACGCATTTTCCGATTTTGCGGATTTTTTTAGTTAAATGTTTTCTAGTCCTTTTACAGATGATAAATCAATAAAACATATAAATTTTATTGAGCTTTCTACTCTTTCAAAACTATAACTCATCTCTCTGATAAAATGCAAATAAACTGGCATTATTCATTCTCCATCAACTCTATAATTAAGTGTTGCGACAGATATCGTAAGATCGTGGCCCTTTGCTACTGATTTATACAAATCATTTCATGAGTCGGATTATAAAGATCTATCTTGGTATTTACAGCGAACCTTCGACTGTATTTTTGTCGGTATGGAATTATCAACCTCATACAATTTGGCGTTTCGTGTTGATATAGTTTTATAGACATTTCTTAGAGCAAAACACATTCATTTTAGCCTTTATCAAGAAATAATTGTCATGCATAAGATGCCGACGTTCAAGTGAACATTAGAATATTTAAATGTTCAAAATGCTCTAGTTTATATTATAAAATAGTTAAATTAGTTATTATCATTGCTGTTTATTCTTCTCATGTAAAAAAGGTGCTTTTTTTTTTTTTTTTTTTTAATAGTAACTTGCTGAAGTTGAAATTATACACTAATTTAAAATTAACAATATTTACTAAAATATATTAATTATCAATCTAATTTAAATAAACCTGATTACTCGAATAAGGGAAAGAGGGGAGAGGGAGCATGTACTCATTTTTAATCTGAAAATCTTACGTGCGTAAGATTTGTTTTTTTTTTTTGTAAACACTTACTATGCATATTTTTCAAGCTTGGTATAACAAGTATAACAAAAATTCGAATAAAAAATATATAATTTAATATAATATTTTAAAAGGCTTCTTATACGCTATGTATGAACGTCTTCTGTATGCAAAAGCTAGTTATTTAAATATATAGTACAAAGGAAGGGTGTTACTGCAGTACTGCAGTTGATTATTAAATTTTTAGCAAATTTAAACTCTGTCACCAAAATACTATGTCATGATAATTTTGCTATTTAAAGGGGTCTGGGAGACATTATAAAATAATTTTTATTTATTGAGTTAAAATTCTGAAGTTTTTTGTGATTGTTAATCATATCATTTGTAAACAAAATCACACGTTACAACTCCTCGCGAAAAATGCGTTGATAATGTGTTTCATGGTGCTTTTGGCGTTGTAATACGCGTTTGCCGCAGGTGTTGTATAAAGCGTTCATGTTCCGTTTTTCTAAACACATTTTACACGCATCACTTTTTTAAACGCACTATCATCACTACACAATGTTTTAGATTTTTGATTGCATTGGAAGCTCATAACGAGATGCATATGCATCAGGAAGCATATTTTGACAGGGATTTCAGATATTTTGATTTAAATCGTAATTTCTCGATAAAATGTATTGGCTTTTTCAGTCTTTTTTTTTGCTAGTAACTCATTTTAATTAAAAGACAAAGTGGTTCATGTTTTTTTTTTTTTTTTTTTTTTTTTTTTTTTTTGTAGTTCTAGTTTTGGAGCCTTATTATTATTATTTTTAATCTCTAGCGGCTGCTGGATTTAGAACGAGGGTCACTGTCCACAATGAATTTCTCATACAGTTATAATATTTATGTATTCTTTAAAAGGTTGCTTTATTTTTTCGGCAGTTAACCCATTTCTTCAAACTGTTTTTCAGTTATCCCTCCCCTTCTACCCCTATAGATTTTCTGTTTGATTGCTCCTTCTTCTTTCCTTGCGTCCGATCTTTTCCATTATCATGACCAAGACAATATGTCCTTACTTAAGGGAACTCCCTCTTCCTCCCCCCACACTCCCACCGCCGGAATCGAACCTCCTTTTCTCCCACTACTAATGGTTATAAATTTAAAAATAAATAAAATTCCTCTTGAATAAATAATTTTTTTACAAAACAGCACATTTTTAGCATGGAAATGCAAATTAACATTAAAAAATACTTATTTTAAGGGTGTATTTCGATTCAAACTGCTTATTTTCCGATTTATTTTTGAACTCATTATTGCTCTCAAATACACCAAACTTTCAAAATCTCTTATTTGGAAAGTGCACAAGGTGCCGTAAAGGTCAATTCTTTGATAAGTGCACAAAACATTGCAAAAAAAGCAATCAAAAACGGCATTTCGAACCGATTTTTCCCAAGCGGGAGATTTGAGAACGAAAAAAGGGGTCATACTGAGAAGATAATTGTTTATAACTCAAATTCTAATGAATTGAGAAAAAATTAAAAAAAAATCACTCGGCACCTCATACGTCCCTTCAAGAATCCTCTCAGCAAATTTCATGTTTCTACGTTTAAAAATGTGTCTGAAATTGTATCGGAAAATTTCGAGCTGTTGAAGATGGAAAAGCGTTTTTTCGAATACACCCTTAAGAGACGTGTTACATATCTCTAGAAGAAATATACCCTCCCTCCCGCCTCCTAGATCTGTTTCTGTCCATGTCCATAATTTCCTAAAAAAAAAAAGTAAAAAATCTATTTCTGACTTGTTATCTCAACACCTCCTTCAGTCACAATTTACTTAAAACTGATCTTGACAATATGCCATTCTATGTCCGAATGATCCAGTTTTGCAAACACATGTCGTAATTCCCTTTTCAAACAAGACATCTTCTGTGCCCCGGTTCAAAAGAAAAAAAAATAAAAGAGATGAGAGTAAAAATTGAGAAGAAACAGGATGTTTAAGCTACTGATGACCCTCTCCTCGCAGCATATGACAAAGTGTGTGTTTACGACGATCAGCCCTCCACTGTTTACAAAAAAACGTCATCGGGAACCTAAAAAGCGAGTTTATTTGCAGAGATAGAGACCACGTGTCCCATACTCGCGATGTGTCTTTTCCAGAGGCACGGGAAGTAGTCTTGTCTCTGTTTGGATTACAAGTCAAAAAAGAGAAGAAAAATTATAAAGATGAGAGGTATTTATACTTCTGGGAAAAGACGAAACTATTTTTACAAAATATTCAGCTTTGTCCTTCGGAAAGCAACGCAATGGTTTTGACAAACTGGTAAACTCTCTCACATGCGCATGCTTTTAAATGATAAAAGGAGTTCTAAGGGGGGGGGGGGATGCAATAAAGCAGGAACGATATTAGCCCTTTTTTTTACAACAAGTTATTTTGACGCTCCCACCTCCAACCCCTCCACAAAATAAATTTACACCGAGAATTTTACTAAGTTTCTAAATGTTGGCTTATTTTAAAAATTAAAACATGTAACACTGAACTATGTAATCAACTTCGTCAAGTATCGATTGATTTAAAACCTTGAAAAAGGAAACGAAAAACATTCCGTTTTACACAGGATCCTCGTACCGCATCATCCTTTTATTCTTGAATGCTTTGGCATACTCCAGACAGGAATATTTTAAAGCTTCTGTCCTCGCTTGAGGAAACGCTCGCGAGCTAATGCTATTTCTACGGGGAAGCATTTTTCTAATAACTCTTTCGCGTTTTGACATTTTTGATTTTTTTTTTTTTTTTTTTTTTTTTTTTTGCCTTGTATAGCTGAGGTGCATGCCGGCAGCGCACCTTTTTTACTTTTTCGATTTTGGTTGCAGATATTTTTTTTAAAGCACTTTCAGTTTCGAAACCGGTTTTGAAAGTGAAACTAACTTTGTAAAAAATATCTGCATTCAAAATCGAAAAAGTAAAAAAGGTGCGCTGTCGGCATGCACCTCAGCTATCCAATGCATAAATGTCAAAATGCGAAAGAGTTATTAGAAAAATGCTTCCCCATAGGAATAGCATTAGATCGCGAGCGTTTCCTCAGCCAGGGACAGGGGCCTTAAGGGTGTATTCGGAAAAATAATTTTTTACCTTCAACAGCACAACATTTTCCAATACATTTTCAGACTCATTTTTTAATTTAAAGATATGAAACTTGCTGGGGTGATTTTTGAAGAGACTTATAAGATGCCGTATGATTTCATTCTTCGCTTAATCCGTTAGAATTTGATTTATAAACAATTATTTTCTCAGCGTGCCCTTTTTTTCGTCCGCAGATCTCCCGCTTCGGAAAATATGGTCCAAAACGCCATTTTTGACAGCATTTTTTTGCAACATTTACTACATTTATCAAAAAATCGACAATCACGGCACCTTGTGTAGTTTCTAAATAAGAGAATTTGAAAGTTTGATGCATTTGAGAGCAAAAATGAATCTAAAAATAAATCAGAAAAAAGGCAGTTTGGATCGGAATACACCTGGCCCTGCCCGGGAAGACACTCGCGAGCTAAAGCTAATCCTATGGGAAGGCATTTTACTAATTACTCTTTCGCATTTTGGCATTTAATTTTTTTTTTTTTTTTTTTTTTTTTTTTTTGCTTTGGACAGCTGAGGTCCTTCTCGAGATCGCTCCTTGAATACTTTTTCGATTTTGGTCGCAGATATTTTTTGTAAAGTTACTTTCACTTTCAGAATACCGTGCCAAACAGAAATGTGAGGAAAATAGAAAAAAAAAAATCCTTTAGCGCCCCGTTCACCTTCAGTTCTGGCGCCCAAGGTACATTATCCTCTTGCCTCTCCCTCTCCCTAATTTCGATCCGGCAATAAAGCACCGATTACCGGTTTTTTTTATAGGGGACTTTCATAAAACGACGTATATAAAAGAGGTACAATCGAAATTGTAGTCCGCTAAGGTATAAAATAAATTGATTATAGAAACATAATGCTGCAATCGTATGAATTTAATTTTGCTGCCATTTTCGATTGTTTAAAGTGCATTATATAATGGGAACAAAAGTTAAAATCTTGATAAAAAGTATTAAATAATATCTTAAACTGAAAAATATCGACTGCACTGAAACGGAATATAAATGTAAAAGACTTATGAGTGAGAAACACATAAACGGTGATATACTGTAATAATAATAATAATAATAATAATAATAATAATAACAACGAATCGATCAAAAAGTTAATCCCAATATTAATTTGTATCGTTACAATATAATGATTTTTAAAATAAATTTGTTTTTATAAATTTATCTTATTTTCGGATAAAATTAGTCGTTTAATTAATATTTCATTTCAAATCTTAAGTAACTGAGAATTTTAAACCCAAATTTAAATAATGTATTGCCATGATACATCAGTAAAACTAATGCTACCCGTTCCCCTATCCCCTAGAATTATGAGAACATTTTAAGAAATCATACTGTTCCATATAAACAGTATTCGCTGTCAAGAACTTTTAGCGTTAGAAAATCTCACTTCTAAAAATGGTATTGAATTCAAAGAGAGATATTTAAATTTAAAATTCTTAACCGCATGTAGAAATTATCTGGTATATGTGAAGTAAATATAAAGTTTTAAAATCTTGAAAATTCTTCCTTCCTTCCTTTCTTTCTTTTTTTCTTTTTTTTTTTCCGGTGGAAGGAGGAGTTTAAAAAAATGAATTGTGAAAGAAAATTGAAGTATTATTTTCTAAGGTCATTTCATTTTAAAAATATTTTTATGTAGTAAAAAAAAAAAAAAAAAAAAAAAAAAAAAAAAAAAAAAAAAAGAAAAGCTATTGAATTTTATGACGTTAAAACACTCGGGGGAAAAAAAAAGTTTTGCAAAAAAAGAAAAAAAATATGCATTCATTTTTTTTTTCTTCTGTATTTTAGCATTACGCTTTTGCATAGCAATTGAAATCTTCAAAAATATTCCCTCATTTTATTTTTTCTAAACTTATGTAAAGTAGTGTTGTATAAATATTCCAATCGATTATTTTCCCTTTTTCTCTGTAATTTAAAAATCATTCATGTATCATAATCGACTATTCTATTTCGTTCACGATAATCATTCCCCATCCCGAACTGAATGAGAGGAACCTGGTAGACGCTTAGCGCCATCTGTTGAAGATCGTACGAACTATTGTTCTAAACAAAGTTTTTATCACGGAAGAAGTTATTTCTTTTAAAAATTGTCATTGAGAGAATTAAAAAAATTTTCCCTTTTGGTGGGGACTGATATAC
The DNA here is from genome assembly GCA_964019185.1 of Maratus speculifer. NCBI lineage: Eukaryota > Metazoa > Arthropoda > Arachnida > Araneae > Salticidae > Maratus > Maratus speculifer. The sequence continues at coordinate 361,825,779 of OZ025291.1, forward strand.
TTAAGGGTGTATTAAAAAAAACGCTTTTTAACCTTCAACAGCTCAAAATTTTCCGATGCAATTTCAGATGAATTTTTAAAAGTAGAAACATGAAACTTGCTGAGGGGATTTTTGAAGAGATGTATAAGGTGCCGTGTGACGTCATTTTACGCTCAATTAATTAGAATTTGATTTATAAACAATTATCTTCTCAGTATTACCTTTTTTTCGTTCACAGATCTCCCGCTAGGGGAAAATCTGTTCAAAATGCCGTTTTTGATTGCTTTTTTTTCTATATTTTCTGCATTTATCAAAGAATCGATGATTACGGCACCTTGAGTTAGAGGTCTGCACGGGCCGGAATTTCCAGGCCCGGCCCGGCCCGGCCCGGCCCGTAGGAAAGTTATTTCGGCCCGGCCCGGCCCGTTGTAAAACTCAAAAGTTCGGCCCGGGCCCGGCCCGGCCCGTTTAAATTTTTATATTTTAGGCCCGGCCCGGCCCGTTACAATTTCTACGATTTCTAAAAAAATCAGATTTTTATCATATAACTAAGATTCCTTTAAAGAATACTGCATACTTATCTATGGAATGATTTTATAGTATATTTTACAGCAAATAGACATTAACAACATTAATGATTACATAGATTCTTAGGCTTTCAACATTCGAATAAAGATTCATTAAAAAATTAATATGGCTTAGAATAAAAGAAAAAAGAAAGAAAGCTAAAAACATCGTAAATTTTGAAGCTGTTTAATAAAAGAAGATTTATAAATATATTTCTATATCATTTTATTATAGATTTCAAATCCAAATTCATTCTTAAATCCAAAGAAGCTCCTTTTTGATACATTTCTAAATTCATTTTTTATCTCAGAAACGCATAAGATTAGCAGATATCTTTATTCAGAAACTATATAATCGAATGGCGTTATCCATTTTTTGATACAAGCAAATTAAGAATACTGCAAACAAATAAAATACTGTCATAATTAGCGTTTTGAATAGAATTTCCGGAAGCAATAGCAAGGGAAGGGAGAAAAACCTGCAATCATTTGAGAAACTATTATATCTCAACAAGGTTATACAAGTATTTTATTTACCAAAAATGAAAAACGCTATTCGATTCCAAATCCCTTCAATAGTTAGGCTTATCACTTTTATGCTTTTACAATTTAAAATTAATCAGAAAATGTATCAAACTTTCGCATTATTGAGAAATTAATTAAAAAATCATTAAGAAGTATATATCCGAAGACTAAGCTAACATAAGTTCTTTATCGATGTTAATAATTTTACAAACCATGTTTTCTGCCAATAATTAAGTCTAGTACCGGTCCGGCCAGTCTATATGTAGAAAAGTAATGCAAGCGTGATCTCGGACCGGCATGAGTCAGCTAAAAAAATATTAAAACGGGTTACACATAATGTAATTCTCCGATGCCGATACACTGTGTATTTTTATATTGACGCCGTCAAACTAGCATGGCCACATTTATACTTGTTCTCGTTAAAACCATTTTCGTTGAAAATAGCTCATATTTTATCGTTTCTGCTGAAATCTTCAGAACGGGCCGGCAGGCCCGAAAATTTTTTTTATCGGCCCGGCCCGGCCCGTCTGGCCCGTTCAATTTTTTGCCGGCCCGGCCCGTTTATGTTGTTTGTCGGCCCGGCCCGGCCCGTTGAAAAAACTATTCTAAATCTGCCGGCCCGGCCCGTTAGAAAATTTGAAACGATTCCGCCGGCCCGGCCCGCGGGCCGGGCCCGTGCAGACCTCTACCTTGAGTACTTTCCGAATAAGATAATAGGCCAGTTTGGTGCATATGATAGCAAAAATGAATTTAAAAATAAATCGGAAAATAAGCAGTTTGAATCGAAATACAGCCTTAACGAATGGTGTACTGACATTGAGAAATATATCTTAATATCAGTATTAAGATCTTAATATCCATATTAAGCCGATCAAAACCGATTATTTTCAGATTTATTTTTTAATTTATTTTTACTCTTAAATGCAACAGACTCTCAGAATCTCTTATATAGAAACTACATTATGTGCCGTGTTTGTCAATTTTTTGGTAAATGTAGAAAATATTGCAAAAAATGCTGTCAAAGTTGCCAATTTGAACAGAAATTTCCGAACCTGGAGATCTGGGAACGAAAAAATGATGTAACTAAGATAATAACTGTTTATAAATCAAATTCTAATTAATTCAGCGAAAAATTTACATCACATGACATCTTATGCACCATTTCAAAAATCACCCCAGCAAGTTTCATGTTACTAATTTTAAAAATGAGTCTGTAAATATGTCGGAAAATTTTGAGCTGTTGTAGGTGGAAGATCATGTTTTCGAATATACACCCTTAACCCTTTCCGGCACACTGTGCCCGGTCTGGGATACCTAATTTTAATTCCGAAACTTGCAAACGGCACCAATAATATTTTACTAAAATTTTACTTTTACAGTAAAAGCTAAAATTAACGATTTCACAATATCTAAAAAATTCGCTTGTGAATTCCGGTGTCAGTCCATAATTTCTCATTTTATGAACAGATTTTGCCCGTGCCGGAAAGGGTTAAGGGTGTATTCGAAAAAACGCTTTTCCACCTTCAACAGCTTGAAATTTTCCGTTACAATTTCAGACACATTTTTAGAAGTAGAAACATGAAACTTGCTGAGAGGATCCTTGAAGGGACGTATGAGGTGCCGTGTGATGTCTTTTTACGCTCAATTCATTAGAATTTGAGTTATAAACAATTACCTTATCAGTATGACCCTTTTTTTCGTTCCCAGGTCTCCCGCTTGGGAAAAATCGGTTCGAAATGCCGTTTTTTATTGCTTTTTATGCAATATTTTCTGCATTTATCAAAGAATCGACAATCACGGCCCCTTGTGTACTTTCCAAATAAGAGATTTTGAAAGTTTGGTGTATTTGAAAGCAAAAATGAATTCAAAAATAAATCGGAAAATAAACAGTTTGAATCGAAATACACCCTTAACAATGAAATTTTGAAAAAGCCCGCCCAAATTTTTGAGTTGGGCAAAACCCTAACAACCTCAAATCGGGAGGCCCGAGGCAGTTGACTCGCATGCCGCTATTTAACTAATGAAAACGCAAAATGTCAAATTTTTCGAGGGAGGGTGCCAGGGGGGGGGGGGGGGGGGAGGAGGAATATCCCCTTGGACCATCCACTGAGATATCAACACTGCTCTTATTGTGTTATGAATTTAAACATGCTAAATTTATAGTTTCTTTCATTCATTTCAAATCAAAAATCAATTAAAATCTTTTTTTTTTTTTTTTTTTGGCCTGTAGCAATTGGATGCATTTTAGAATACAGGCATGAAAATCTCCCTTCCTTACAGCTAATTTATTCTTTGGTCATTTTATCAATGCTTAGAAATTCTTTTTTAAGTCCAGTTCTTTTAAAATATATTACTGTACTGACCCGCCCGGGATTGCATACGGTTCCATGATAATAATATTAAAAGAGCATGAAATTTGTGATTTTATCTCTAACTCGAAATACGTGAAATTACGTTGTCTGACTCACACGGCCACTGACTGTGTGAAAAATTGGTTTAAAAAAATGAACAAATAATATTTAGCGGAAAAAATGTTCAAAAGGAATGCAATGGGAAACGGAAGAGAAACCTATAGGCAATTCAAGAATAGATAAGATCATGATGCATACAAAAATCTATAATTTCGACAAAAATGACAAAAAATCGATGCTAAACGCACAAAAAATCAAAAAATTGCTAAAAATCACATCGAAAATCGCATTAAAAATCACTGAAATTGAAAAATCATAGCAGACAAAATTTAATTTATTAGGCTGAAAGTTTGAATCAAATTTTTTTTATCATTGTCAAAAAATAGCCGCAAAATGCGAAAAAACACTAAAAATTGCATTAAAAAATTCGCTAAAAATCAAAAATCACCGCACGAATTCCAAATAAACTTTGTTTAAAAGAGAGAAAAATTACTATATTGAGTGAAAAGAATGAAACCGTATTCCTTTGACTAATATGGAAAAATCGCCTTGAAACATAAAAAGAACGCTTAAAATCGCCTAAAAAATTAAATAAAAAAGTTTAATCGAAAAATCAAAAATAGGGCTTCGAGGTGCAAAACTAAATGTATAGAGGTACCTTCCCTCCAAATTTTGTAACTCTACATGCAGCGGTCTCTTCAGAACAGCGCTGACACACACACGAACTTGTCTCTTTGTTATTATAGATTCATATATATATGATTTTTATAATGTAATAAAGGAAATTGTATTACATCTTGTTTGTTCAATATTCAGCAGACATCTTTAGAAGGAGAAGAAATTGTGTTAACGCACTTATTATGCTTTTTTTTTAAAAAATACTTTGTTTGTGTTGAATTACTTCTTTACTTCTTTTAAATTATTCATAGCCGAAAAGTTTTTTCAAGAGCAGTATGTGTGCGTGAAATACATTCCAAAAACCAATTTTCCATCATATATTAACTTTTAATATATTAAATTATTTTAATTTATAAATGTAATAACATTTTATCTGAACAAAATATTTTTAACTGCATAATCATAAATTATATTTAATATTGTAATCATAATTGAAATAATAATAACAATAATTATTATTAAATTTTAATTTTGTTTTAAGAAGATTTGATAGGCAAAATCAATTCAAATAAATAACGTAATATTCGACTCTTTATTAATATATACGAATAGCTGAAGAAAACTTTTATAGTTAAAATAACTATTTTATTAATTAAAAAAAAAATTGAAATTTGAGATTTTAATATTTTTAAAGCGTGAAATATATAATTCTTTATATTTTATTATGAAATTTTTTAAATGTTGCAACATTTTCAAATTCCTTGCACAACAAACGCGAAACTTTCTGACATATTTTCTGATGCATTTTTAAGTGTAAAGACACACAGTCAGCAGGCTTACCTATATTGAAGTGATTTGGAATCGAATAGTGTTTTCCATTTTTTGATAAATAAATTATGTATCGAGTTATAAGCGATGCTTGCAATGTGTGACGACAAGTTTTTCGCCTATCTCCATCTGCCGCCTCAGAAATTCGGTTGAAAAAGCAAGTAGAAAATACAGTAGTGAACGACTGCCATTTTTCTGTGCTTACGTACAAAAGTGAGTTCATAATAAATGTGTTCAAAAGTAGTTCGTTTGGATTTATTTGCGAACAGCCTTAAAATTGAAAATACAGTCGAACCTCATTAACATGAACCTCAAGGGCAATCAGAATTTTGCTCATATTAACAGTAATTCATGCTATCAGTATCAAATCTATCTATTCGTTTTTTTAAGGGACTGTGAAAACAATTTATATTAAAAGAAATTCACGTTAAGCATGTTCATGTTAACGAGGTTTTGACTGTATTTCTAAAGTGCTTTCATTTTTCTTTTAGTTGTGTGTTATATTTGTATTAGTTATTAATTTCAACTTTTCCTCTTCCGCAGGACCCTTCTGGACTGGTACTTGACCGCTGGTTGATGGCTACCAGGGAAGAGGAACCTTTAATACTGCAGCAGTTCCTACGCTTTGGGGAAACTAAAGCGATCGCACAACAGCTACTTCTTCAAGAAAATGGCGAAAGAGCGGACTTCATTATACAACCTCCGAGGACTGAATCGGATATAAAAAAGTTCATAGAAAAAACCAGCAGGAGTGTTACCTCAGGACCTGTTTTGAAACAACACACCAGTCATATTTATAGCCACATGGCAAGTCCATTGCCTCTTCCCGGAAACAAATACTCTTTTAGACATTCTAGTGTTAGTTCCACGCAATCCGTGTCTCCAACGGTGTCTTCACCCATAAACTGCACAAGTCCTTTATCACTGTCCCCGCTGAACAAATTGCAAAACATGCAGCCATATGACTTCAGGCAGGAAAAAACGAGTCCTGACAATTCTAAGAGCGACTCGGAGAAACCTTCTAACTATTCTTTTAGTGCAGCTCCTCACGTGTCCCCAACCACCTCCGTCCCGAACATATCTGTTTCAACTTCTAGTCTATCTTCTGTTTCTAATGTGAATCACTCGTCCACCTATACCACAGCCAGTTCGGAGCGCAGCGGTAATGAGGAGAGTGTTTACTATTCAGATGAAGAAGACAGCATGGCAAATGGTGCCATAAATCTCACCCGATCACCCCTTTCATCCTCCAGTTTTATGGACTCTATATTTGCCGCGAAAAAAATCAGGCACCTCAGAAAGTCTGCTAATCCTATGAAACGTAGATGGAATCCCACCTTATTAGCGACCCTTTCAACGAATCCTGCTACAGGCAAAAAGAGAGTTCAGTGTCACGTGTGCTTCAAGACATTTTGTGATAAAGGTGCTTTAAAAATACATTTCAGCGCTGTCCATCTCAGAGAGATGCACAAATGTACAGTCGAAGGTTGCAATATGATGTTCAGCTCTAGAAGAAGCAGAAACAGACACAGTGCTAATCCAAATCCTAAATTACATTCTCCAAATTACAGGCGGAAAATAAATCCACACGATGGAAGAACTGCCAATCCTTTCCCAATCTTACCTCAAAGCGGTATCGTTGATTTCAGCAACGGCGTTCTACCTTATCCACAAAGTCATCAGGACTGTGACAGTAGTTCTGCATCTGAAGGAGGTCAAAAGTTACCTGTTCGACCTACAAGTTCGCCATTAAGTGGCAGAAGTGATTTCAAATCAATCAGGGAACAGCATGACAGATTATCGCTTCCAGATGATGAGGTACCGTTACCATTAACGAAAAAAATTCGCACGCAACCTGAACTTACTGAAAATTGTAAGGAAGAAGGTATGGATCTCAGCATGAAAGATGAAAGACGAAATTTAGAAAATAATAGAGATCATACAAAAAGCATATCTCCTATCTCCAAAACAGTTCCTGTTGTTAAAACAGAAGCAGATGGAGAAGAGACAAAGGAAAATGTGCAATGTGAAAAAACAGTGACTGAACGTCCTAACTCTGTAGAACCTGAATCATTAACCACAGATAAAGATCCTCAGACGTCATCAACAAAAGGTGTACGTAAACGTAAAAGTATGAATCCCACCAAATGTACAACAGCTAGTGATGAAGATTTGCAGTATGTTTCTACTGACGATTCATCAAGTGATACGTATATAGATCAGGACAATGATGATAATGGTTTGTTAGATTCAAAATCTGATTTATTGTCATCTGACTGTTCAGATTCAATGAATGATATTGACGATATCGATGATAACAATTCTGACAGTGAAAGAGAAGGGAAAATTAACAACAAAATTCCCAATAAAAATACACCACCCCCAATAAACTCTACATCCATCCCTAATACTTCTTCTGAGAGGAAGTGCTCTGATTATGTTAATAACACAAATTCAGAAAGATATAATGGTTTTGATATGGACAGAATTAGACAGGAAGTATCAGGTAATAACCAAATAAAAGACAATGAAGACATAGCTGAAAATCCATTGAGACATTTAGAATCTCTTTCCCTCGGAGCTTTCACGAACATGATGAATTTGAACAATAGAACAAATTTTATAAATCACAATACCAGTGTTTCCAGTGGTGTATCATTTCATGCACCTGGACTTGGACTCGCATCTGTAACAACTACTACGGCACCTCATCGAGTAGATTCTCCAACAACAGATAGGTATTCTGCTTTAATAACTAATTCTGGAGGTCACCCAGCACCACCGTCTTTGACACCAAACTGTCATCTAAATAGCAGTGATACCGAGAATTCTATAACAGACCAACAAATGCCTTTACCTCCTGTTTATCGTGATGCTTCAATGGTAGGCTCAGTAGAAATTCCCGTAGACAAAGAAAATCCACGTAGGTGTACAGCATGTGGAAAAATATTTCAAAATCATTTTGGGGTAAAAACTCATTATCAAAATGTTCACCTGAAACTGATGCATAAATGTACAGTGGAAGGTTGCAATGCAGCTTTCCCATCGAAACGCAGTAGAGACCGCCACAGTGCGAATCTCAACTTGCATCGCAAACTTCTGTCAACGTCCTCTGATAAATCGGCTGGTGGATATTTTGACAAAAGTAGTGCAATTTACCCTTTCCACCCTGACGCCTACAGGGGTGACATTTTCTCACCTTTCTACGATCCCAGTTCACTTTCTATGAGCTTTGCAGACATCTATCACAGTAGATTAACAGCCGAAAGTGCTGGTAGTCCTTTCTTAGGAAGGCCGCCTTTCGGCCACCTTCCTGGAACAATTCCCAATTTCCATCCCGCGTTCCTACCACCTGTGACAACGGTATCGAACTATAAAAACGAAAATAACGTCAGATATCATCATCGCAATGAAGAAAACAGCGGTAGGAATAGTTCCATCAGTTCCATCAGCAATCCTTCTTCTCCCGGCCCATCTTTGCGTGGTTCTCCAAAAATGGGCTCTCCTTCAGTGAAACTGGAGGAAGATTTAGTTCCTGACATTGAGGGTAGATTCACGTGTACATTGTGCGAGAAAAAATTTCACGAAGCCGTGGTGCTTCAAGAACATTACGAAAAGTGCCACACGCAGTCTCTGCTTCAGTGTTCAAAGAACGGCTGCAATAAAGTGTTCCTTTCGAGGCAATCTCGAAACATCCACAGTGATAGTTTGCACAAAGAAAAAATTGCAGATGCCACGTAGCTTATATAGACTCATGAAACTTTTCTTCTCAGCTGTGAAATTCTCTATACTCATGAATCTAATGTGCCAACGGAAATCTATTTCAATTTATTGCATTTTAAAAGGGATTTCTGCTCATTCTCATGGATTTCTGAGAGATCGAGAGTGAATTTATTTGTTATTGTTTTTCATTATAATGTTTAGTTAATTTTTCTTGTTCCAAAAAATAATATTCAATTGTTGATCTTATTTAAAACAGCGGTTCCCAAATTATATCAATGATGATTCACTTGTAGGTCGAAAAACGATCAGTCAGGTCTTCCAAAATATATTATTAATATTAAATGCTGTAAAAATATAACGAATACGATATATTACAACTTACGACTGTTCTCAAATCCAAAGTAGCTACTTTCAGTCATATTTTTTTAATTAATTTTTATTCGGAAACAGATGAAATTGGCAAGTATTCAAAAACTATATAATGGACGTTTTCCATTTTTGCATAAACTCAAAAGATCTTTCAGAAAATACTGTCAAACGTGGTGCTTTGAATCAAATTTCTGAACTAAAGAAAAAAAAAACAGCCAAGAGAAAAACTTGTTGTCACATTAACAAAATCTTACAACCCGATTTTATCTACGAAAAAAAGTAAAGCTCATTTCGATTTCAAATCGCTTCAGTAGTATCAGACCTGCCAATTTTATGTTTTTGCATTTAAAAATGAGTCGGAAAAGTTCGCGTTGTTGAACACCAAGGAACTTGAGAACAGCCTTAATGGTGTATTGGAAAAAATGCTTTTCCACCTTCAACAGCTCGAAATTTTCCGATTCAATTTCAGAGACATTTTTAAAAGTAGAAACATGAAACTTGCTGAGGGGATTTTTAAAGAGACGTATAAGGTGCCGTGTGATGACTTTTTGCACTCAATTCATTAGAATTTTATTTATAAGCAATTACCTTCTCAGTACGACTTTTTTTTCGTTCCCAGATCTCCCGCTTCGGGAAAATCGGTTCGAAATGCCATTTTTGATTGCTTTTTTTTTTTTTTTTTTTTTTTTGCAATATTTTCTGCATTTATCATAGAATCGACAATCACGGCACCTCGTGTACTTCCTAAATAAGACAATTTGCCAATTTGATGCATTCGAGAGCAAAAATGAATTTAAAAATAAATCGGAAAATAATTAGTTTGAATCGAAATAGACCCTTAGTATAATTTATCTATATAAAAAAATTATAGACATATATAACATCGCGAAAACTTTGTGTTTTATTATATTTTGTATAAGATGCTCCTTGAGGCTAAATTTAAGAAGTTTTAAATCTAATTTTGTCTGTCTGGTTGGTGTAAAAAAAATGTCATTAATTACGTAAAAATTTAAATTGTATTTTTCACAATGCATTCATTAAGACAAAAAATTCCTTACGTAATGAAAGAATATTTTTTTATTATAATAATTAAATTTCCACAAGGAATTCGATTATTGTTTGAGTATATGCTTTCTACTAAAGTTCGCCTTTTCTGTATACGGATAATTATGCGAAAGGCTGTGTACAATGTGCATAGGTGGTTCGCAAAAAATTTTCGAATCCTAGAACGGGTCGGATAACATTAAAGTTTGGGAACCGTAGTTTTAAAGCATAAGTGTACAAATTTGTAAAATTTGATACATGCATAAATCACTTAAGGGAATATTTATGTAATAACTTTTTCAGGGATAATATATATCTATACATTTGATTACAGAATCATGTCACTCATAAGGCAAAAATTTTTTTTTTAATATTATTTAGTTTAGTTCCTTTTGAAATGTGTGCCAATTTCCATCCTAATTTACAACCTATTCTCATTTTCTTATTCTACAACTCAGCTAAATTTTAACTTTTCTATAAATTAGGTGATCATGAATCGTTTTGCTCACAGTAATTTAGTGTTTATAATAAATGTATAGATTACTGTATATAACTGTATAAAGATTTAAAAAGATATTAAAAAATAAAATAAACTGTTTCTACTGCAATAATTAGTACAGTATATATACATTTAAAGTTTTGAATGTCAAAATTTCAAAGAAGCATATACTGATGATGGAATATCATTTATAATTTCTTTTTACAGATGATATCTTATTAGAGTTTATTTACATGTTGAGCATTATGAAATAGTTCAAATTAAATTTTTGCAATATAAATAATGTGTAATAACAATTGTAAATTTTCAAGTGGGTGAAAAAAAGTTCGAACAAAGATTCGAACCAAGTAATGTTTTGGCTGAAACCGCCAATGCTCTATCGAGTGAGCCATCTTGATACTGGAGGACTTCCACTAACTTTTAAGACTGTTCTTAATCTGTAAAAATATCTCTAAAGTTTATCAACTAATTAAAGGAATAAAAAATCGACGCACAGATTTGTTTATAACATAGTTTAACGTGATTAAAATCCAAAATCAATAAAATATTTTACAAATTAAAACGCACGGGGCATTTTAAAATTTAAATTTTTTTAAATAACCTTAAAATCATAACAAGATTAGTGGTTATTAGATTTTTTTAAAGTGTTTTATATAATTATGACTAAATGTATATTTGCACAAAATTTTTAAATCTCTATTCTAAAAATTAACAGCAATTTTTTTTTTTTTTTTTTTTTTTATAAACATCCACTATCCCCTTAAGAGAAGATAGAGGCATACATTTGTGATTCACTGATACCATTATTTCGGATATCACATTTTTTGAGCTGTGCAAGTGTGGAAATGTCTTGTCAAAAAATGTTTCCTGTTCAATTTTCTTTTCTTTATCCATCAATTCACTGAATTTTATACTCTAAAGTACAGAAGTTTAGAACTGTGCATAAAAAATACAATTATTCGAATCATTAATTAAAATTGATCAAAAGATATAAACAGTCGAGAACTAATTAACTTATCTGATCAATGATTTTTACAAACATTTAAGGGTGTATTCGAAAAAAATCTTTTTTACCTTCAACAGATCGAAGTTTTCTGATACAATTTCAGACACATTTTTTAAAGTAGAAACGTGAAACTTGCTGGGGTGATTTTTGAAGAGATGTTGAGATGCTGTGTGATGTCATTTTGTGCTCAATTCATTAGAATTTGATTTATAAACAATTACCTCCTCAGTATGACCCTTTTTTTAGTTCCCAAATCTCCCGCTTCGGAAAAATCGGTTCAAAATGCCGTTTTTGATTGCTTTTTATGCAATATTTTCTGCATTTATCAAAGAATCGACAGTCACGGCACCTTGTGTACTTTCTAAATAAAACAATTTGCCAGTTTGATGCATTTGAGAGCAAAAATGAATTTAAAAATAAATCGGAAAATAAGCAGTTTGAATCGAAGTACACCCTTAAGATATGTAAAATTTTTCTTAAAGAATGAATTTATCATACGCTAATATTTTTATCCACACGAATATGTAGTAAAGATTTTGTCCAATCGAGACTTCAGGAAAAAATATGTGAGCTTGTTTCTAAATAGGATTCTGGTAGCAATCCAAATGTATGATAATTTGACTTTGAAAATCCATTACGTATCACAAAATAATGAGAGATCTGCTCAAAAACCTCAGCTTCCGAATTCCCTCACTAATGTAAAGTCTATGGACTTTTGATGCATTCATATATTTAAAATATCTTCTCGGAAAAATGATATTTTAAACTTCTATTTTTTGTGTACACTTGTTAAAAAATGCATCTTTTTTTTTTTTTTTACAAAATTTTTCTTATAGTAAGCTTTTAACACATAAAATATTAAAAAAAAGCATAGATTTTAGAAATATTCTGAAAACAAAGAAAAAAAATATCGTTCAAGAAGTGTATACAAATAAATAAATAAATAAATAAATAAAGAGGAGTTAAAATAATAATTATAATAAGTATGCATATATAATAAGTATAATAATTATAATAAATAATAATAAGTATACGAATCCATCAAACATCCATAATCTTAAGAGTGTATTCGAAAAAAAGCTTTTCCATCTTCAACAGCTCGAAATTTTCTGATTCCATTTTAGACACTTTTTTAAATGTAGAAACATGAAACTTGCTGAGGGGATTTTTGAAAAGACATATAAGGTGCCGTGTGATGTCATTTTACGCTCAATTCATTAGAATTTGATTTATAAACAATTATCTTCTTAGTAGGACACTTTTTTTCGTTCTCAGATCTCCCGCTTCGGAAAAATCGGTTCAAAACGCCGTTTTTTATTGCTTTTTTTACAATATTTTCTGCATTTATCGAAGAATCGACAGTCACGGTACCTTGTGTACTTTCTAAATAAGACAATTTGCCAGTTTGATGCATTTGAGAGCAAAAATGTATTTAAAAATAAATCAGAAAATAAGCAGTTTGAATCGAAATACACCCTTAATACATAAAATATTAAATAAAGCATAGATTTTAGAAATTTTTTGAAAACAAAGAAAAAAAAATATCTTTCAAGAAATGTATACAAAAAAAAAAAGAAGTTAAAATAATAATTATAATAAGTATGCATACATTATAAGTATAATAATTATAATAAATAATAATAAGTATACGAATCTATCAAACATCCATAATCTTAACATTGCGGAAGAGAATTCCAAAGCAGAATGACCAAGCCCTTATAAGTACTATTTTATTTTAAATGCATTAAGTATATCATCGTGCATTATTGCCGTCCAATTTCAATATTTTGATTGGTTCAATTTTTCTTCTTTACATATAATCTCTCAATATTTGTTTGAATTTATTAAAATCAGTAGAAATTTTTACTGTATATGTTTGCTTGATTTTTTTAATGTAGTAAAAGTTCTTTGTAAATAGTTTCTTCAAATTTTACTATATCCTGCATCCAAACGAAATTAATAGTATAAACTAGCACTTCTTTTGTGTGATAAAATAAATTATAAATGATATTCCATTTTACACTTACTTCTGTCTGTGCCAAATAACTTTCAGATACATAATTAAACTTAATTGGCATTCTGAAAAATTGAAAGAAAATTCCAGATTTCAATAGATTATTCTACATGTGAAAAAATATTTCTCAATTATTGACTAAATCAATAATGGCATGCATTCTCATATTATTGCCAAAGTTTTGATGCAAATTAGAACTCAGAAAGTTCTCTTTTGTGTAAAAGATGCAATATGCTATTTCATATCGTCTTATTTTTGTCCGCGCAATATACATCGTATAAAAAAATGATTTTGTTATTGATTTTGTCAAAGTTTCCAACCGCCAACTTTTAAGTTATTCTGTTCTCTTTTGTATGTACAAAATGCCCGTATGCTGCATTTACTGTTGCGATTTTTTTTATATGTTTGTTTTAGGTACTAATAATAAAGTACTATAGTTAAATTCATGTGTGTTTTGTGTATTTAATTAAAAAAACACCCACTTTTGCAAGACTTTTATACAATGATCGACTTATGTTCATTACTTCCTAAATCTTCAACATGAATATATGAATGTGACCGGTATGTTTTTTTTAAGAGTTTTATGTTCAGGGAAAGGGACTGACAAAGTTTTAAATATATACAGAGTAACCTCGATTATCCGAGATAATTGGTAGTATACGCTAGTATACCTCGGATATCGGAAATCTCGATAAATAAATATTGTGCATAAAAACTCGTCGTTTTCGCAAATTTAACATCTCTTAGAATAACAAACAATAGAATGGTTTTTTAATGGATAAAAGTAAATATAATAACTATGCCCAAGCAAATTAAAAAAAAGAAAAAAAAAAGAAACAACCACTAGTAAATTTTAAAAAGCAAATTGAAATTTTTTTTAACAGTACTAAGTTAAATATTGAAAAATGCATTTTCAGAAATAAAACAAATGTCAAATTATATTATAGTAATATATTTGTTTGTTATTTTTTACTTGACCTATGTATAAGAAAATATAATTAGAAATTAATTTTAAAGAACTATAGTAATAAATAAAAATAATTTACAGTTTACAAGTAATAAAGTTACCATTTTATAGTAGCCCCGATTTCTTGTCAGTGCTGGCTTACGGTCACGCCAATTTTCGAGCAACAGAAAATTTATCAATGTAACATCGATTTTTTTCTCCAGATATTTTATGGACATAGACAGCAAACTAAAAAGTATTATTTTTTTAAAAGTTCATTCACAAAAGAAAAGAAATGTTAGGCTCAAAATCACTCAAGTTTGAAAAATATGCATATACTCATTTCTGAAAAATTGGACATACTCAAATATGAGCACCGACCACATGACGCTTTATTCATTATGTTTATTCATGATTGTACATGATGTTTGTATTTATGTATTGCTGATGGTTGTCAAATTCTACTTGTGAAGCCTTTTCTTTTCGAATACATCCATTCTTTGATTTTGAAGACTTGTGAATAAAACTTGCGGGTTTTGCTTTTAGACCGGGAGGCGGCAGCATAGAGAATCACCTCATCAAATTTATGGATGAAAATCTAGAATCAGTTAAATCTAGATCTACATATTAAAATGCAATCGGTCTGTCAAGTTATATCTTGGTGCATGTAAAACACCAAAAAACCCGATTTTAGCAATTGATTCGTAGGTTTTCCATTGTGCTTTCATGCACCCAAAAATATGAAAACATGGAAGCAGAAAAACATAATAATAAACCTAAGAGTCAATTGCTAAAATCGGGGTTTTAGGTGTTTTCCCCCAAGATAAGGCTTGGCAGACCGATTGCATTTTAATATACGAATCAAGGTTTAACTTATTCCTGATTTTCATCCATAAACTTGATGAAGAGATTGTCTGAGCTGCCGCCTCCTGGTCTATTTATATTACAGCAGCTTTTAAGTGTTCTTTCACAAACACGATAAAAATGTAGTTTGCCAAATTTCATGTTATAGATTATTGCTGAAAGAAGTGTTTAGTTCGAAATCACAAGAAATGAAATAATATGAATAATTTCAACTACACTGAAAGAAAAATGAAGTTATTCAAAAACGAGTAAATCGATGTACTTATATCGAATTGAATATGTATGTGGATCAATTTGAACACATTTCTTCCTCAATTTAAAAACATCACATGTTATCAAATCCAAACAAACAATAATTTTTTAGATTATAATGGTTTGTTTCATTCATGGTATCATAAAAGGCGTTTATTAATGTAAATATTAAATTATGCGCAGTATTTTTAAGGGTGTATTTCGATTTAAACTGCTTATTTTCCGATTTATTTTTGAATTCATTTTTGCTCTCATGCACCAAACTTTCAAAATATCCTATTTGGAAAGTACACAAGGTGCCGTGATTGTCGATTCTTTGATAAATACAGAAAATATTGTAAAAAAAAAGCAATCAAAAACGGCATTTCGAACTGATTTTTCCGAAGCGGGAGATTCGGAGAAGAAAAAAAGGGTCATACAGATAAGATAATTGTTTATAAATCAAATTCTAATGCATTGAGCGTAAAAAGACATCAGACGGCACCTCATACGTCCTTTCAAGAATCCCCTCAGCAAGTTTCATGTTTCTACTTTAAAAAATGTGTCTGAAATTGTATCGGAAAATTTCGAGCTGTTGAAGGTGGAAAAGCGTTTTTTCGAATACACCCTTAAATAATTTAAAAATGCTTGTGAATAATTCTCTCGTCATAAAAATACTCGATTTGGATATTTTACTAATAATTTCTTTCTTTCATTTTTTTAAAATAAATGATTAATAAAACGTTTATTGTTAACAATTTTGATCCTAAAACAAATGCCAATGCATTTTTACTTTAATTTGTAAGTTCAGTGGGCAGTTCATATAGCGATTCATATTTGAACACAGCCATAAAATCAAAGCTGAATGCCCGTGTTTCTCAATTTTGAGTACATTTGGATCGGAGCTATTTTGATTATGTAAAGTACTTAAAATTGAGTATTTTTTACTCAAATTTGTGAACTCCTTTTTTTCAGTGAAATCTAGTATAATTTACTACGTTTAAAGAATAAAAAGTAATTTTGTTTGAAATTAAGTATTTTTGGTATTTTAGAATTGAAACCATTGTGTCATCACATTTATAACAAAAATTTTTATAACAAAATAAAAACATTTACTCCGATTTGAAAGTGTTATTTTTATAGGCGTATAGGTATGAAGCACGTTATGCGCTTTTGTAGCGGAGCAGTTGCCGATAAAAAGATAGTTCATTGCCAATAGAGTAGCTCGAATTTTCCCCTTACGTGTGAAGTACACTGTAAAAAAAAAGGGTCGATCTACTAAAAAAACTTTAGTGATCCTTGTAATTACTAAAAAAATTTTAGTAATCTTAGTCGGTTACTAGAAAATTTGTAAGAATTACTAGAAAAAAGTTAGCAATGAATAGAGTTAATAGTTTTATATTTTTAATAGCTATTACTAAAACTCACTTGGTGTGGCCTTAATAGCATAGTGGTTATAGTAACGGACTCCAGGCTGAAAGGTCCCGGGTTCGATGCTGGACACAGCCAAATACGCCCCGAATGTATGTAGTGTAAGTACTCGTTAATAAAGTGATTGTGAAAATCCTGTCGGAGCAGGTAGCAATGTTTGGTGCTGCCATCTATTGCGGTTTTGCCGAAAATCTATCGTTTCAGAAGTCTGGATGCAGCTCGAAGGAAGCTCCTGCCCTTCGGGCGCACGTAAAAGTTATTAAAAATCATTTCGGAGCTATTACTAAATTTTGTTTGATGGTTCATACTAAAAATTTTTAAGTTAGTTATACAAAAAATTCTTTTGTTCAGTTTACAAAAGAAATGCGTTTCACTTTCAAAAAAAAAGTTTGCAATGGTTACTAAAAAATTCTGTGGAATACAAATTTACTAAAAAATTTTTAGTAACCTCTTGAATTTTTTTTTTACAGTGTAGCACACTGTC
Organism: Maratus speculifer; assembly: GCA_964019185.1. Classification (NCBI taxonomy): domain Eukaryota; kingdom Metazoa; phylum Arthropoda; class Arachnida; order Araneae; family Salticidae; genus Maratus; species Maratus speculifer. Next base: position 361,843,317 of record OZ025291.1, read on the forward strand.
AGAAATGAGGCCCCGGGATGTATTCTAAACATCAAATGAGGCCCGATGAGATCATAAGCTCAACCTTAGATTAACGGTATTCAGCTATTTCAGAATGCCTGTAAAACAGTTCTTGCCACTGAAATAGTTAGGTGAAGGAGAAAGTAACACTTATTCAGCTATTTCACGATGCCTGTAAAACCGTTTTTGCCACTGAGAGAGTTAGGTAAAAAGAGAAAGTAACACGTACATAGCTATTTAACGATGTCTGTAAAACTGTTTTTGTCATTGAGATTTTTAGGTGAAAGAGAAAACAACACGTATTCAGCTATTTTACGATGCCTGTAAAACAGTTTTTGCCACTGAAATAGTTAGGTGAAGGAGAAAGTAACACGTATTCAGCTATTTCACAATGCCTGTAAAACCGTTTTTGCCACTGAGACAGTTAGGTAAAATAAAAAGTAACACGTATTCAGCTATTTCATGATGCCTGTAAAACAGTTTTTGTCACTGAAATAGTTAGGCGAAAGAGAAAGTAACACTCCATACCTATTTCATGATGCCTGTAAAACCGTTTTTGCCATTGAGATAGTTAGTTGACGGAGAAAGTAACACGCATTCAACTATTTCACGATGCCTGTGAAACCGTTTTTGCCATTGAGATAGTTACGTAAAAGAGAAAGTAACACGTATTCAGCTATTTCACGATACCTGTAAAACCGTTTTTGCTACAAAGATAGTTGTTAAGCCTAAGCCTAATTATACTTCACATTTTAATAATTATTCAGAACCTCAATACAGCCGCATTTAAAGCATTTTTATATTTTCAACACAAATTTGTATTTAGCTAATACAATATTTCGAAAATTTCAACAGTATGATCACCTCAAAAAATACTTTTGAGCCTAATTATACTTTAGATTGTAATAATTATTCTAGAGCTAAACACATTTGCATTTAAAGCATTTTTATATTTTTGATACAAATTTATATTAAGCTAATACAAGATTTCCAAAATTTCAACAAAATAATCACCTCTAAAAAAAAAAAAAAAAAAAAAACTTTTTTTGATCAATAAAAATGAAATTTTAGGTTCAATTTATATAGACTAACACGAAACATACGTTTTGAAAATTTCATGAAAAAATTTTCAGAAGCTTTTAAAATGTATTGCGCGCTATGCCTTAAAAAGGTCATAAGGAGAAAAAAATACTTCAAAATTTTGAAAACGCCGTTTTACATGATGAGCAGATACAATTCTAAAAGTCATAGCTTCTTGTCTAATGAGAATTATATTAAAATGTTCAGAGAATATAAGTTTTAAGAACTTAAAAAAATAATAAAATTTCAAAAAAAAAAAAAAATTAAGCTTTAAGGCTGTTTTTAACTGTTCTGCTCAACAAGCACAAAACATTTTGACACATTTACAAACTATTTCTTTTAACGAAAAGATACAAAATTAGAAGACGTGACTGTGGAAGCGATTTGAAATCGAACTGTGGTTTCTATTTTTTTTATCAATAAATTACCTATTGAATTAAAAGCAATTTTGATTACATGATAAACACGCTTTTCCCCCAGTTTGATTGGACGTTCTTCTTACGCTCAGAAATTCGGTTCAAAACGCCCATTTTGACACAATTTTCTGAAAAATCTGTTGTGTTTGCCCCTCTCCCATACTCAAAAGGAAAAATAAGTGCGAATAGGTAGTTTATGAACAAGACATTCTGTAGTTTCATACATTTCCAAGCAAAAATAAATTAAAACTTATGTCATAATGTTGCTCTTTTTAGGTGCGTTCGTAATTATGTAAATACGTAGCACCTATTGTTGTCGCTCAGTCCGTCCGTCCGCATATAACAATGCAAAAACTACCCAACCGAATTATTTGAAATTTAAAATACATAATAATAACATAATTTTGTGGAGTCATTTCAAATTTTATGAAAATCGGATGGATAGATCAATTACAGGGACAATCAAAAGGATTCCGTTACATTACGGTCAATCGGGAAAAAAATTTCAAATGCATTTTAAGCGTTTGAAATTTAAAACATATAATTATTACGTAATTTTATCGAGTCCTTTCAAATGTTATGAAAGTCGGATGCATAGATCATTTACAGGGACAATCAAAGGTATTCCATTACATTACGGTTAATGGGAAAAAAGATTCAAGTGCATTTTTATGATGTTACACTCATTCGAACATAATAGAATTGGCATGAATCTATGAAATATATACTAAAATATGCATTCTGTACAATCTGTGATGCAAAGAATTTTTATTATTAAATTACAGGGCCACACAAAAGTATTCCACTACATAATGCTATACGGGGAAACATTGCTTGGGGCGTGTTTTAATTATATTCAACTATTTCACATTTTATGAATAAGATATACGTTTCTGAGGTGTAATAAAAATTACTTTCTGCATATTTACAGAAACACAAAGATTTCGACTACTATACTGTAACCGAAGTACTCTCTTACTATATCAGCAAGATCTGAATATTTTTAAAACTTCGTTCGTACGAACGCACCTCATTTGCTACGGTCACGTGCAATTTCTAACTTGTTTTATTTAAAAACAACCTTTAAAAAATGCTGGTCAAGTTATGTGAATGTCCTATACAAATATTTCTTACATTGGCTGTTTCATAAAAATTGTTTAATTTATTCTTCATCCATACGAATAACGTGCACGATTTAAAGAAAAATGTACTTACATAAATGGTTTAATGAAATCCTCATCACGTCCAGACAGTGTAATTAACCCCCTCATTAACAGTTCTATTGTCTTTGAATGGAACGTGTGAGCAGAGTACTTCCTCTTCCATTTCTCAACCAAATAAACAACTTTTATGAATGGGAATCGAATTAAACTGCATCTGCTTGTTTCTGCCGAAAAAAATGCGACTGCAATTAATATGTAACCGTGTATTTATACAACTATTAGATATTACCCCTATGAATGTTAAGTTAGCAGCTTTATGTCCAATTATTACATGATAAATCAGCCTAATCAGTAACCAGTGCTCATAATTCTACACTGTAAAGAGAATTTCACAAACAAGTAGTAAGTACGAAAAAAAAAAAAAAAAAAAAAAAAAAAAGGAAAATTCTCAACTTAATTTTAAAACATGGCAGAAAAATTTCATTTTGTAATTAGTAAAATAACGCATTTTTTTAATCGCCCAATATCGTTATATTACGCATCGCACTTGAAATTTTTTAAAATTAATGATGAAAAATTTTTTAAAAAATTATACCCATTTCTAATAAAGCGGTAAATTTATTTTTCAAAAATTAATAAATAACGGAAAAAAATGTTTTAAAATTTTTCTAAAATTCGAAGCAGTAAGTTTATGACACATTGTTTAGTTCCTTTTTATTCGAAAACGCAGGAATTTGACATATGTTGTAATTCAGAGACTATGTAATTAATTAGAAGACCTTCCTAATTGTTTTGTAAAAGCAAAATATTTTTGCGTGATTAAAATTGCTTATAACTCGATAAGTAATTTATTTATAAAAAAAAAATGGAAACACATTTCGATTCCAAATCGCGTCAATAGTCATATAAGCCTGCCAATAATATGCTTTTACGTTTAAAAACACGCCAGAAAGTTCTGCATTCGTTGAGTAGTGTATTTGAGAACTACCTTAACTTTTTCAGCTCCCGTATCCTCTTTAAATTTTGAAAAATAAATATTATCAAAATTGACGAAGGTTCATATAAATATGGAAAATTAAATTTGTTTCACATCAACGTCTAATAATGTAAAATTTTGCTTTATGTGCACAGAAACTTAACTTAAAAATTATTTTAAATATATACATACATATAATATATATGTAACCAAAGTAATTCAGATATTAACATACAATAAACCAATGAAACCAGTATTTTTACTATCATCCTATTAAAATCATTTGAAGTTTGAAGTGATATAGAAGGCAGATTACCAAAATTATGAAAGGTAAATGGATAAATGGACAGTAGAAGACTTTTTTTATTAAACTACTCATCAGGGGTACATGGTTTAATAAAAAAGTAAAAGCATCCAACCAAATTTCTGTTATGGGTCGTGCTAAAAGCTAAGAAATTCGACCCATAATGCACCCGACTGGATAGACTTTATTTACTGTTAGAAATTAGGAAAAAAGGAATTCATTGAAAAAAAAAAACAAAAAACAATGCTGGTTCTTAAAGCACTTTGGAACAGTGTTCATCGAAAGAATTTTAAACAATGTGTATAAAAGCTTTCAATAGAATTGTTATAGTTCTATAGCTATTTCCATTTTGTGCTAAGCCAAGTGCAGATAGTATCACCATTTTAAGGATACAATTTTTTTTAGCGATAGTAGTAACTAATTTTTTAAATGAAAATTATGTAAAAGAACAAATTATTTTTAGCCCTGAAAAAAAATCAATTTAAATTATTCCAGATTTAAACATGCAGGATTTTTTTTCCTAGCTCATGAAGATAATATGCCCATGTTAAAAATATAGCGAAATCGTTAATATTAACCGCTTAAGAAGCATTAATTACTAAAAAATAATAATTTAGAAACTTTACAAAGGAAAAAAAATTAAGTAAGAAAAGGGAGAAAACGATTTTAAGTAAAATTTTAAGCAAATTCTAAGTTCTTTTACGGTAAAAAAAGCTTTTAATTTTTTTTTTTTTTTTTGACTTCATGTGCATGGCAAGTAAATCTTCCATATTTTACATGATAAGTCCGATGCATTCTTCATTCACATAATTACGACACACAATACATAATATCATATCCACATCGTTTTCCTTGTTGCAAATACTACAAAATCAACTGTTTTTATCACTTTTTTGCTAGGAACCCTTTTCCGCTATTCATCGCAAATTGATGTTTTTGTTTGATTAAGGGTGTTCTTAACTGTTCCGCTCAACAAGCGCAAAACGTTTTCACACATTTACAAATTCATTTTTTAACAGAAAGATATAACATTTTAATGCCTGACTATGGGAGCGATTTCGAATTGAACTTATTTTTCCATTTTATGATAATAAATTACTTATCGAGTTATAAGCTATTTCGATGACGAGTTCAGTCGTATTTCTCCTGCTTTTCGACCGGTTTTTCTGCTTTCGTCGGGAAATATGCTCAAAAGTGTCAACTTTGAAAGCTTGTTATAAAAAAATATTTTGTGTCTTTTAAAAAATAGAAGATTGAGTGCAATTAGACAGTTTCTGAATAACAACACCTGCTAGTTTCATGCATTTCCGAACAAAAATAAATTAACGCATGTGTCGCAAAGTTGCCCTTTTTGATTTAAGAACACCCTTAAGGGTATTCTTAAGGGTGTAACACACTTAAGGGTTTTTTTCAAATCTAAAAGGGAACTTAAGACATGAGTTTTAATTTATATTTTTTCTTAAATGCATGAAACTAAGCATAGGTCTTTTGTTCAGAAACTATCTAATCACCTTCATTTTCCAGTTTTTTTGCAAACGCAATAAACGATTCAGGAAATACTGTCCGAGTACGTATTTTTAAGAGGCTACTTCACTCAAATGAAAAGACCCGTTCGCTAATGCTAATCCTATGGGAGAAATTTATAAAGATATCTCGGTTGCATTTTAATATTTTTAGATGATTCTTTTTGCATTGGATAACTCAGATTGATCTGAATGGAGGTCGTTTTTTAGTTTTTCGATTTTGGTTGCAGATATTTTTTATGGGGTTGCTTTCGCTTTCCAAACCGGTTCCGAAAATGAAAGCGTCCTCGTAAAAAACAACTGTAAACAAAATGAAAAAAGTAACTAATGGCATGCATACAGATCGGTTTCAGATATCCAAAGCCAAAAAATCATTTAAAAATATTGAAATGCAACCGAAATATCTGTGTAAATTTCGTCAATAGGATTAGCATTAGTGAATGGGTCTTTTCATTTGACTGAAGTAGCCTCTTAACAGAATTTTCCGATGAAAGCAGAAAAATCAGTCAACGGAAATGAGAAAAATGCATGATCAAAAACACCTATAACCTAAGAGTAATTTATTGATAAAAAAAAAAAAAAAAAAAAAAAAAAAAAATAGAAAACACAATTCGATTTCAAATCGTTTCCAAGTCAGGTCTTCCAATTTTATATCTTTCTGTTGAAAAAAATGAATTTGTAAATGTGTCAAAATATTTTGCGCTTGTTGAGGGAAGCAGTTGAGTATAGCCTTAACAGCGAGCTAGTGTAAATTTGCAGAGAGCTTTGGTTTATTTTCTGTGTTTTTACCAAAATTTTTAGCGATGTATATCGTCTGTTTACTTACATTTGTTTTTTGAAAAAGTTGAATTAAAATTTATTACAGTTTTTCAGATCTAATGCATGTTTCAATTAGTCCGGTAAGATCGGGCTATTAATTAATCGCACTAAACTATAGAGCCTGTGTATAATCTATATTTTTAATTTTTATTTATTTAAAAAAAAAATAAATAAATATTTATCAAAAGTAACGAAATTTTCAATAGTTGAATAAAAACCTTGAAATTCATTAAAATGAAATATTTTGATACGCATTAATCCCTTGCGGACATGCGACACGTATATGTGCCGCAAAAAGGCTTAAAAATCCTTCTTTATCCGCACCAATAAAATTTTACTGAAAAATTTATCCTATTTAAGGGTGTATTCGAAAAAACGCTTTTCCACCTTCAACAGCTCGAAATTTTCCGATACAATTTCAGACACATTTATAAAAATAGAAACATGAAATTTGCTGAGGGTATTCTTGAAGGGACGTTTGAGGTATCGTGTGAGGTCATTTTATGCTCAATTCATTAGAATTTGAGTTATAAACAATTACCTTATCAGTATGACCCTTTCTTTCGTTCCCACACTGTTAAAAAAATTCTGAAATTCACGAACATTTTTTTCCTGAATTTCTCAGAAAAACTCCCTTTTAACAACTAAAGGGTATTTTCCGTTACAAATCACAAAGTCCCATCATATTTCCTGAAAAAAAACGAAACGGATGGAAATAAAAACAAAAAACGGAGACACTCCGTTGTGTGGGGAGCTCCATGGCCGAGTGGTCAAGGCACCACACCGCTAATCGCCTGAGAGCACAGATTGTGAGTTCGAGTCCCATTGGTGCCATGGAATAATGAAACATAAAAATTCCTTTTCAATTACATTTTTCTGTTTTTTTTTTTTCTCTTTTTTTTCTTATTAAAAATCTTTTAATTTATTAGCCGAAAAATAAATGAAGAAAGAAAGAAATAGTATACTACAATTTCAAAAAAAAAATAAAAAATAAATAAATAAATAAATAAAAGTCTATATAAATATATATATTGCAAAAAAATTGCTAATAAAAAACATTTTATTAAAAAAAAAACAGTAATTTCAAACAGTGATTTTTTTAAATTTAAACTATTTAAAAAATTAAAAATGATTTAAAAAATAATAAGTATTATGCATCAGTCTAAAATAATCCGTTTACAAACATTCTAAGGAATATATTTGAAAGGAAATCTTTAAAAAGCACAACAGATTTTCCCACTAACTCATAAAAGACATACTTTGTACCGTTTAGCATCAGCAACTTTGGCTCAGCTCGTAAGAATTTGTTCCGCAATCTGAAGGTCCCGAGTTCGATCCTGAGGACGGCGTGAACTAAATTATCCAAAATAACTATTAAGTAAAATATCTTAGCAGCTTAAAGTCCCTCGGCGATTTCGAATTCTTCGAAGATTAATCGTTAAATCATTATATTAAATTATTACTATTATAAATCAAACTTTGTAACGGAAAGTTACTGATTCTTACACCGGAGTTTTCCCTTCTTGTATTTCCCACAACGGAAAATCTACTAACGGAACGGTAAAAGTTCGGCTACATTGCTGCCGGTAGTTTCACCTGGAATTCACAGATTTATTTTTAACAGTGCAGATATCTTGCTTCGGAAAAATCGGTTCGAAATGCAGTTTTTGATTGCTTTTTTTACAATATTTTCTGCATTTATCAAAGAATCGACAATCACGGCACCTTGTGTACTTTCCAAATAAGAGATTTTGTAAGTTAGGTGCATTTGAGAGCAAAAATGAATTTAAAAATAAATCGGAAAATAAGCAGTTTGAATCGAAATACACCCCAGTAAGGCACAAATTTCTATTTTTTAAAAACCGCTGATAAAACATTAAACATTTCGTAAAAGGCTCCTGTCGAGAAAAGGTTAGATAGGAAAACAGGAACAAAAAAATATGCATGCGGGGTATGTTATGAAACGCTTTCCAACACATCCAGAATACAAAGGCAAAACTTCACAGTTTACTAAGGTCAAAGATGATGTCTATACTGTAAAAAAAATTTCCGTTAAATAACGGAAATAGTACTGGTAATCTAGACGCCAGTACTATTTCCATTTTTTAACGGAAAAAAATATTCCGTTTTTTGCAGAAATATTTCCGTTTTTCTTTTTTTACAAAATATTTCCGTTTTTTAAATATTTTTTATATAAAAATTTTCGCTTGAAAGCCAAAAAAGAATTTTCAAGGACAAACTTGCAGGTTTATGATTTTTACCCTTTAGACAAAGACACATCAGGTTACATACATTTAATTTAAACAACAGTGGAGAAATGTTACTTACCCTCGATGGAGATCGAACCAAGCACCTGTCCTATTGCAGCTTGCAGTAGTGTAATACCATTACTCCACAGTTATACACACATAACTTGCAAATATCTTTACTTATTTCGAATGATTTTATGAAGCAAAGGCTTTGTGTTGAACTCGGCATTAATTTTTGTATAGAGAATTATTTATTACTTTTTAATTATTATTACTTACTTATTAATTATTATTACTTACTTATTAATTTATTAATTATTTACTTATATGTTATTGAGTGTACAGTTCTAAATGTTTAACAGATTTTTTTTCCATAATTTCGAATATTCAGTTTTTAATTTCAGTTCTATAAAAAATAAATTTTAGACTTTAAAATATTACATGTATTAAGAGTTGAATGCATTAAAAAGTTTTGTTTTCTTCATTTTTAAGGAGATTTTTAAAAGTTTATTGTAATATTGTTCATATTTATTTACTTATTTGTTTTTGAAAGGCCACTAACATATTTTTTTTAAATCATCTATTTTTACAAAGTATTTGTATGACGATCGATTTTAATCTCAATAAAGATAGTTATTACTGGTTATTAAAATAAATTTCCTTTATTGTTTTTTATAAATTATATAATCGTCAACATTATAATAATTTCTTTAATATAATTCAGATGTTTTAAATTTTATGTGCAAATTTCTTAAAATGGATAGATTAAAAAAATATATTAAAATTAAAAGTAGAAATTTTTTCCACTTAAAAATCCTAATGGAAATAAACTAGCTGAAAAAAAAAAAAAAAAAAAAAAAAAAAAAAAAAAAAAACCTAACTAATTTCAAACTTAAGAGGGATTAATACAATTTTATAATTTTTATAATTTTTTTAATATTGTAAAAATATGTTAGCTTTATATTATTAAAACAGAAAGAAATAAAGAAAATTATTATAGAAAGTTGTTCATAAAACAACTCTATAATGTTTTTATACCCGAGATATAGATGGCGCCACTAGAGTTATTTACGGAATTTATGCTGTTTTAATACGGTGCTTCTCTTTTTCCAGAAACTTTACGGAAAATTTGCTGTAATTATAATCTCAAAAAGTCAATAACGGAATTTCTACTGTTTTTTCGGAAAAATGAAACTATTCTGTGAAATTTTACGGAAAAAATTGTGTATATTAACGGATATTTTTTAGTGTATAAATGAAATTATAGGTAGAAAATGCTTCAGGCATTTAAAACCCAATTTCTGTTATTACCATGAATACGGGACTATTTTTTTTTTTTTTTATGATCTACATAATGCGTGTATATTCTAAAAGTTAGTTCAGTTAAACACATAACATAGCTGAAAATTTCCATCCAGCAATTTAAAGCCCTTAAGGGCCAGCACCCTTAAGAGTGTTCTTAAATCAAAAAGAGCAACTTTGTGACACATGCATTAATTTATTTTTGTTCCGAAATGCATGAAAATGGCAGGTGTTATTATTCAGAAACTGTTTAATTGCACTCATTTTTCTGTTTTTTAAAAACCACAATAGATCTTTCACAACAAGCCTTCAAAGTTAACGTTTTTGGGCACATTTCTCGACGAAAGCAGAAAAACCGGTCGAAAAGCAGGAGAAAAACGGGTGATCGCGTGATCGAAATAGTTTAGAATTAGATAGGTAATTTAATTGTCATAAAATGGAAAATTCAGTTCGATTTGAAATCACTTCCATAGTCAGACATTCCAATTTTATATCTTTCTGTTAAAAAATGAGTTTGTAAATGTGTCGAAACGTTTTGCACTTGTTGAGCGGAGCAGTGGAGAACACCCTTAAATCACCTGCATAATTCTTCTTATATTTTTTATTAGTTTTATAAATTAAAAAAAAAATTGTTTATAAGTGCCCCACCAGTGGGGTAATTGTTAACACAAGGAAAAATATCCTTTGAAATGCTTTTTATTCTGTTGTTATTCATTTGTCACCATAATCATTAGTTTCCTGTTAAATCCGCCACAAATAAAAACTAGTCGTTGGAGGCCACCGTAATACTTACCCATCATGGATATGTATATGAAAATAAAACATATGAAAACAATGCATTGCAATTCATAAACAAAATTTAAATATTGTTAATATACATAGTAATGCTATATTAAAGAACTGCTGATGTACTAATTTCGACAAATTATATAAAACGCCAAACTACTCAAGTAGTACCGAACTGCGTAAAAGAAACATCCTTATAACTCCAAAAATAATAATAATTCTACTAACTAACAATTAACTGCGTCGGATTAAGCGTCTCATTTCCAATTAAAATATACCTCTGATTTGAAATTTGAATAAAATACAGGGTCATGAAAAAGCGAAGAATGTGGAAAACAGGATTACAGATATCTCGGCAACTAATAATCCGATAGACTTCGTTCTATATGCAAAATGTGTGTTATTTTATTGCCTTTTACGTCCATTCCTTAGAACAAAAAAATTCGAAAATTTTTTATATACCTTTCATCAGAACGAATTTTTCGAGAGTCCGAAAAAAATAGTTCCGGATAATCGAGGTTGCTGATATTAAATAGGGTTTGTCCCATTCTTACATACTAACTACATACAAAATTTCAAGTCTCTATCTCAATTTGTTCGGGAGATAGAGCGTTTACAGACAGACAGACAGACAGACGGCAAAAAAAAATTTCTAAAAATATGTTTTTCGGAATCTCCACTATCTAAAACGTGTAAATCCGTCAAAAAAATTTTTCGATTTTCAAAACGATTGCAAGACTTACCGTATACTACGTATGATGGGTATGTTTATATATATTTCTCTAGTTTCTGGGTGATATATTTAAGCAAAAGATTATAAAATGAAAATAAGTTAGATTAGGGAGGGGAAGAAGGCTTAGATAAGTCATTAAATGATGTTTGAATAAAATAAAAATAAAGAAGTACATAAAACAAAAGACATTAAAGCTTTTACCTTTTGCTTAGGGATTTTTTTTGGGGGGAAATTTTAGAAAGGGGACATTTAGATACTATCGGAAATATTTCGAAAAAAGAAAGATTCTCACCCCAATATTTTCCTTATTTATGTGTAAATTGTAGATAAAGAAGGTTCTTTTTTTAATGATTTAAAAAAATCTCAACTATAAGCCAATTCTCCTCCTCTTCTAAATTAAACTTCTTTTGAAAATAAGCTTTTGAAATAGGAGAAGAGGGGGTGTTTAAAATCAGGATTTTAAACTATCAGTTTAAAAATTTCACATTCTTAAAATATTACTGGTATCTATTTCCATTCAAAGCATTAAATTAGATGGAAGTAAGATATTTTAAATTTTATGGAAGTAAGCCATCGTTGCAAGTTTGGAACAAATGAAATAGAAAAATTTGCAAAGTATTTTTGTATTAACAATGCATACAAAATATTGTTGTAAACTATTTAGTAAAATAATTAATAATACCTATCACATTTTAGAAAACATTAAATTCATTTAAATTACAACTGAAGGTAAACAAGCTTGTTGCTCTTTATGTACTTTCTGAAATATCTGTTTGTGGAAGTTTCAATACAAAACCAACTTTATATCAGGAAAATATTTCCTAGTTCAGGAAAATTATAGTTTTTTGGAACAGAAATTATTTCTCATGAAGTTAACCCAAAGCAACAGAATCACAGAATGATTATTGGGGTACTTATAAACTGTTCATATCTGCCCCAGTTAGTCTGTTCATAAATGTCAAACATTAGCAGCTTAGAGTTAAATTGATAAATCATTAATATTTCTTAATTTTAGAAGAAAAGAAATGTTTATCAAAAATCTTTATTAGTATTCATAGTATATGTTAAAACTCAGAAATTAAAATAAATAAATAAAAAAATAAAGTTATTCCTTTATCAACTTGGAACTAAAATTTTATTTTTAAGATCTATAAACAGTGTTTTGGATGTATAGCACAAACAAAATATACCTGAGATGCAAAAAAAATTACCATACATGTCTTCAGATTGTATCATCTTTAGCATTTTTTTTTCAAATAAAACAACACATTAATTATTGAAAATTATGATGTTCACATATGCCCCATATTCACATGTTCGCCAGTCTTTCCTATATAAATTTCAATATTTTTAAAATAGTGTAATATCATTAAAATTCACCGCAAATAATTATTCTCCATAATCTAATTGACCTTAATCTAATTAAATTCTCCTGAATGTCCCTGTACGTGAAATGCAAATGCTTCACGTTTAATTTTCTATACCGAGCATACTATAGCAAACTTTAATTACATGCGTTAATTTCATGGCAAACGAACTATATTTACGTGAGTCAGATAGATGGATAGACAAATCGAATTCATAAACACTTTTCAACTATACTGGAAAGTGTTAAAAAAGGTATAAAAATAATTTCTCAATTCTAAACGGCTGTTTCTTACAGCACCTATACTGTTCCTAAACTGCTTGTTCCTTACAGCTACATTTTACTGTATTCTATACTAAAATTATTCAAATATAATAAACTACTATCAATTATTCAACTATCATTTAAAGAGAAAATTCGGTACTACTCTGTTATTCCGTCGACCAATTTCGCCAAAATATACAAATTGCCAAACTAATAGCCAAATTATACATATTGACATAATTTTTGTTTTAAATAAAGAAAAAACAAATAATTAGTAGAATATTAATAAAAATATTATTAAAAAGTCGAAATAAAAATAACTTAATGACATTTTAAACACGTGAATCGCATTTAATGTCATTGAATGTGACATTCACGACCATCCATTATTGGCATTTAATCTTATAGTTTGGCGATAATTTTTGTGGTCGACGGGATAACAGTGTAGTACCGAAAATTCAAATATGGACTACCCTACAAGTGGCAAAATATATGCATATATTTCTTCCACTTCAAGAATTTCCCAAACAACCTTGGCGATAAAAGGAAGCAATTTGCATTTTGCTTTCGTGCTCCTCACAACCTTATTTGTTTGCGTCAAAATTATGTCAGAAGTAATGGTCGCAGATGTCAAAGTCATGACGAGAATACCATTTTTACCAGCCATGCACTTACCGGATATTTGTCCCACGTTTTCCTTATTCCTCTGAATTAATGTAATGCGCTTCTTATAATATATAATGAGAAATTTGACACGGCAGAATGTTTGACATATGTTTTTAGCTCATCTTCAATACAAAGTTATAAATCAAGTAGGCGATCGTGTTCAGCCAACAACAGAGTAATTTTCGTAATTTTCAATCAGACTGATTTCTGTTTTTTGAGATAGATGAGTTACGATGTCAAGGTGAAAATATTGTATTTTAAACATTCTCATCAATAAATGGGGGTGAAATGTCTCACATTATTATTTAAAGGTTATAGAGGAAGACTGATTATAGATTAAAATGTCATTTCCTTGTCTATGTTCTATTTGACCGAACACATATTAAAGGTGTATTCGAAAAAAATCTTTTCTACCTTCAACAGCTCGAAATTTTTTGATACAATTTCAGACACATTTTTTAAAGTAGAAATATGAAACTTGCTGGGGTGATTTTTGAAGAGATGTATGAGATTTTGTGTGATGTCATTTTGTGCTCAATTCATTAGAATTTTATTTATAAACAATTACCTCCTCAGTATGACCCTTTTTTTAGTTCCCAAATCTCCCGCTTCGGAAAAATCGGTTCAAAATGCCATTTTTGATTGCTTTTTTTGCAATATTTTCTGCATTTATCAAAGAATCGATATTCACGGCACCTTGTGTATTTTCTAAATAAGACAATTTGCCAGTTTGATGCATATGAGAGCAAAAATGAATTTAAAAATAAATCGGAAAATAAGCAGTTTGAATCGAAATACACCCTTAACTCTTTCGCGATAAAAGCAATTTCAATTTTTTTTACTTTTTTGGCTCTTCTCCCTGCTAGCGAAGACACTCGTTAGGTAATGCTATTCCTATATCACTGCCTCCTCTACAATGCCTTCTCGCTTGTGACGTAGTGGAGGCTGTTTCCCTGACAACGATCGCGTTCTGAGCTTCGTGGGGAATGTGGAACCAATAGGGTTAGTGATTTCGCCTCTACTTCATGACGTTTCACGTTTGTCGTCTGCTCAGTGATAAGGCATATGGAGATTATTTTCTAATAACTCGTTAGCATTTCGACATTTTTTTTATAATGTTTTTGCATTGGATAGCTGAGGTCCTTCTCTACATTGCTCTTTATTACTTTTTCGATTTTGGCTGCAGATATTTTTAGAATGACACTTTCATATTCGGGACCGATTTTGAAAGTTAAAGTAACTTTATAAAAAATATCTGCTACCGAAATCGGAAAAGTAAAAAAGAAGCAATGTAGAGAAGGACTTCAGCTATCCAATGCAAAAAATAAAAATAAAAAATAAAAATAAAAATGTCGAAATGCGAATTATTATATAACTTCTAGATTTTAAGACGAATTCGTCATTGTATAAGAAAATTGCCGCGCTTTGGACCGAACTTCTGGACGAAAGGAGAAAATCCGATAGATGCATAACCAAAATTACTTATAACTCCACAAGTAATTTATTTATCAGAAAATGAAAAACCCGCTCAGATTGCAAATTACTTCAATAATCAGGTCTGCCAATTTAGTATCCGTATGTTTAAAAATGAATTAGTAAATGTGTAGAAAGTTTCGTGCTTGCTATGATCAAGTGCAATCAAGGCATTTAAAAAACACGCTGCATAAACACACTAAACCGAACGTTAAAATTCTGCTCACTGAAAATAAAGGTGGATTTTAAGGAGACGCATTGCAATCGGGACACCAGTATACTTCACTGTTTTTGTTTTTTTTAAATCCGTAATTTCTAAAAAAATTTCCAGGTTTTTTTTTTTTTTTTTTTTTTTTTTTTTGAAAGTTTTCTGGAATTTACGGGAATTATTTCCGTTAATAAACAGAAAATTGCACTGGCTTCCCAGTTGCTAAAACATTTTCCGTAAAATAAATTCCGTAAAATTTTGTTGTTGTTGTTGTTGTTGTTTAGTACACGCAATTACAAGTCAGTTTCAAATCTATATTCTTTTTCTTCATTTGATACATATACTTTTTTGTAACATTTATCAAATGTAGATTTCATTTAATGATGCTTTAAATATCTTATTTATTTTTTCAGCTCAAAGTGTGAGAGTTAGAAGGGAAGGGGGGGGGGGGAGGGGTTGTATGTATGCTTTGGCCATCCGCGAGAGTTGCGCAACAAGGAAATGGGATTTTTTTGTGATCAAAAAGGACGTAACAAAAGCAACCAAAGACAACGATTTGTTTCAGTCACAGAGGCCAATAGCAAGAATAATGACTCTGCTGTCATCTTCAGAAAAAGTAAGTGCCTTGACTTATGCACTCCCACCGAGAGTTCTTACGGAGTAGACGTCCCAGCGCTCATATGACCAATTCGTGATTCGCAGTGACCTGTTCGCCCACGCGACCTGTGTCATACGTTCTTCAAGTTTTGAAGTGACAACCGTGATTGTCGAGACAGGTTTGCAAGAGTCCAACGCTCCGCATCAGGAAATGATGTCACCAAATTTGCAACAAAATGGGCATCAAAAGAGAAGATATGATGTACGACCGCAGTTTTTTTAATGCAAATTTTAATAGGAGTTTTTATTCAGAAAAGAAAAAAAAAAGAGTTGTTTGGTTTGGTTTGATTTCACATAGCTTTGAGGCCTATAGCAGCTATGGTTTTCGCCTCGAATGATCCATTAACCAGAGACAATTCAGAGCTACTTTTATTTCACATATCCATTACATATTTATTTCACTACAAAGGGACAAAACACCATCCATGTCTTACCCGGATTCGAACCAGGACCCCTCGGCAGTCGTGGCAGTAGCTGCTGCTACTGATCACAAAAGACACCACAAAAGATGTCGCCATTGGGGCGACAAAAGAGTTGTTAAGGCCCTGTGTTTGGTCTATGATACATCTAATGTATGACCACCTTTCTTTACATCTTTTTTTTTTAACATTTATCATATGCTTTTTAAGGGTGTATTTCGATCCAAATTGCTTATTTTCCGATTTATTTTTGAATTTATTTTTGCTCTCAAATGCACCAAACTGGCAAATTGTCTTATTTAGAAAGTATACAAGGTGCCGTGATTGTCGATTCTTTGATAAATGCAGAAAGTATTGCAAAAAAAGCAATCAAAAAACGGCAATTTGAACCGATTTTTCCGAAGCGGGAGATCTATGGACGAAAAAAAGAGTCATACTGAGAAGGTAATTGTTTATAAATCAAATTCTAATGAATTGAGCATAAAACGACATCACACAGCATCTTACATGTCTCTTCAAAAATCACCTCAGCAAGTTTCATGTTTCTACTTTTAAAAATGTGTCTGAAATTGTATCGGAAAATTTCGAGCTGTTGAAGGTGGAAAAGCGTTTTTTCGAATACACCCTTAAATTTTTATGATATATATAGTTTATGATTATATCATTTCAAGTTTTGCCTTGATATTTAAAGTTTATTTTTCATGTTAATAAAATAAGATCGTTTTGAAAGAATTTATGAAATACACACAAACACACGCACATACATATGTATACATATACACACGGTGTCCCAAAAGTCCCTGACAATTTTAAAATTAGTATAAAATCAGGTAATTGTCGTACAAGAGTGCGGTTTGGATTAAAATGCTTTTTATGATGAACAGTTTTCTTCAAGCGAATGAAAATAATAAGTTTCAAACTTCGATCATAGATGGCATTACTTGTCCATATGTTTTGTTTCAAACCTGCATTTTTTCTGATTTTTAGATTATTTTTGACGTTGTGACACAAAAATCGGGACTCCCAGAGAAAAAGCTAATTGCATAGATTAGCACTTTGAAACCAAATCGAAACTTATCATTTCACCCGCCCCCCCCCCCCCAAAAAAAGCACAAGTTTACATTAAAAAAAAAAAATCCAATACGACAAGTGGCGCCATCTACGATTGAAATGATCACATGGAATGGTGAGTATTCTTTTTTTTAAGTGAAAAATATATGTTATATTAGTTACACTTTTAAACAACAGGTGGCACTGAAATTGATATTTTTGGTATGGTATGATACGGCTCATTGAAAAGAAAGAATCAGAATCTAAAGTTTACAACTTTTCGGTATGATGCCCATCACTTATAAGAACCACCGTGAGATCATGTAAAACAGCCTGCACAGTTTTAAAGAGCAGTGTAAGAGGTATCTTTGAAATATGATGGTGTATAGCATCGTTCAACTAAGTCAACGACGTCGGCCAATCTCTGTACACATGGAACTTCAAGTAGCCTCATAACCAAAAGTCACAAGGGGTAAGATCTGGAGATCTCCGAGGTCATTCTTGTTGAAAAGAACGACTTAGGACACATATATCTCTAAATGAAGTCCTCATGATAATTGTAATAGGAGAAGCTATGTTGGAAGACGCTCCATCTTGCATGAAAGTTATGGAATCAACGCCTATCTCTCTTTCAAGTGAGGGATGATTTTTTTCCTTTAAGGGTGTATTTCGATCCAAAGTGCCTTTTTTGCGATTTATTTTTAAATTCATTTTTTCTCTCAAATGCACCAAAATTTCAAATTCTCTTATTTAGAAACTGCACAAGGTGCCGTAATTGTCGATTTTTTTATAAATGTAGAAAATGTTGCAAAAAAAAAATGCTGTCTAAAACGGCGTTTTGGACAAAATTTTCCGAAGCGGGAGGTCTGCAAACGAAAAAAAGGGCATCCTGAGAAAATAATTGCTTATAAATCAAATTCTAAATAATTCAGCGAAAAATTACTTCACACGGCACCTTATATATCTCTTCAAATATCACCCCAGCAAGTTTCATGTTTCTACTTTTAAAAATGAGTCTGAAAATGTACAGGAAAATTTTGAGCTGTTGAAGGTGAAAAATCATTTTTTCGAATACACCCTTAAAGGTGTTCTTAAATCAAAAAGGGCAACTTTGTGACACATGCTTTAATTTATTTTTGTTCGGAAATGCATGAAAATAGCCCGTGTTGTTATTCAGAAACGTCTAATTGCACTCAGTTTTTTGTTTTTTTTAAAAAACACAATCGATATTTCATAACAAGCCTTCAAATTTAACGTTTTTTGGCACATATCTCGACGAAAGCAGAAAAACCGGTCGAAAAGCAGGAGAAAAGCGGGTGATCGCGTGGTCGAAATATCTTAAAACTGGATAGGTAATTTAATTATCATAAAATGGAAAAATTCAGTTCGATTTGAAATCGCTTCCATAGTCAGGCATTCCAATTTTTTTTAACTTTCTGTTAAAAAATGAATTTTTAAATGTGTCAAAACGTTTTGCGCTTGTTGAGCGGACCAGTTGAGAACACCCTTAAGAACTCTGCATATCTGTCACTTGTCACGGAAACCGTTTGGAATTTAAAGAAGGGTCAATAATGAATGAAGCTGCAAGCCCGCACCACATTGTCACTTTTAAGCCATGAAGAGATTTTTCTACCCAATTCTTGACGTTGTATTGTCGCATATGGCTCTTTCGGCCATATGCGACAATTCTGCGTGTTCACACGTCCACATAAAGAAAAGTGTAGCTCGTCGGTTGCATGTCAGTCCGGCTCCTGGCCACGCCCATTTAGTTATAATGAATAGGACTCATCTTAAAGATTGACAAGTAAAGGTAGATAAGGATTTCTCCTACCTCTTTTGTGTAAAGGATTAAAAAAAGGTGTGTAATGTATAAGTTATCCAAGGAAAAATCCTAACTACATTTTGCTACTTTATCTTACTATTTGGCGACATTTTTTTAAAGAGGTGTGAAGAATTTTCCAATAAAACAAAAATCACTCGAAGAAATTAATATATTTTGTAAACATCTAAATATTAAAAGTTTTACATGCAATTAAACAGAAAATGTTTTCTTTTTTTTTTCTTTTTGAAAACTAAAACTTTAAACTTAAATATATTTCATCAATGCATAAAAACGAAATTGTAAAAAGACTATTATGCATGAGAAAACGAATTTATTGCAAACAAACAAATAATAATAAAAATTATTATTATTATGATATTGGAATAGGTGTCACGATGCTAAAAAAATCCACTTTTTTTAAGCAGTTTATTCTTTACAAAATGGAGCCCGATTCGTATCTCTTCAAACAATGAAAATTTTCAAAATAATTGCTATAAACTAGTTCTAACTCAATCTAAGTATAAATTTAGAAATGCACATTTAACATCACTCATTAAGTTTTAAGAGGATTTAAATAATTTTCGTACAATCCAATATCTTATTGTTTAAAACAAAATTGTACTTGTCAAGTACTTATATTTTAGAAAAGTTTCCCCCCATGAAAAAAGAATATATATATTATATTAACTTTAAAAAGTACCAGTTAAATAAAGATGATAAACTACATTTAGTCTGGGATTTCTACATAATTTTTAATGGAATGAAATTACCCTCAATGTTAACGATAAAATTGGCAGGATCAAGAGTAAAATTAAAAGAAATGGTGTATAAATTAGTTTTTTCTTTTATTTTAGAACTTCTGAAAATTTCCATCATATTATACTTTTAAATACAAAATTGCAAATAAAGATAAATTATTTTGTTGTAAATCACAGATATCTGTATAGATTATAATAAAATCTGAAAATTTTAATATCTCGGAGAAAATCTCTGCGTATGTTTCGTGGAATATGTTATTTACAGGAAAAAAAATTTTTTTTAAGAATTTTAACTCTAATATATGTTTGAAGAGTTTTAAAAATAAAAAGGTCTAAATCATAACAAAATACTAAAATCTTTTTAATATTTTAGTGATTTTTTCTTATTTGATAAAAAAACAAAATCGCTAAATTCTCTTACATTTATGAAGTATAACGTTCATTCGCATTTACTTCTCACGAAGTTTCTTCAGTTTAACGCATTTAATACTCACGATATTCTGAAAAATCAAATGACCTCCCAGGATATAGCATGAAATTTAGAGACAAATAAATTAAATATTTCCAGTCAAAATATGTGTAATTATATTTTTCAATTTTTATTGACTGTGTCATTCAGTGGACAAAGAATATTTTTAATTCTGGAAATGCTTTTATAGCTTAAGAAAGTTTTTTTTTCTTTTTTTACATAATTGAAACTGAATTTTTCAATAGAGAACCTATAATTTTGTGATAGCAATATTAATTTCAGGTTTAGTAGATATATTTTCAAAAATATCAAAAAATATCCGATATCTTTGGTACATATTTGATAGTTTAAAAGTAGTAAACTTATTAAACATTATAAATATTTTCAGACCTAATTTAAATTAGAAACTAAAAAATAAATAAATAAATAAATTTAGCATGAAAACTTAACAAAGCAATCTTCTAAGTGCCTTTTTTTTTTTTTTTTTAACTTATGTAAGAAAATTAGTTGAAAACTGTCACAATTTGCTTAAAAAAAAAAAAAAAAAAAAAAAAAAAAATTGAGCGTTTTTTTCCCCACTCTGCTTCCCGCTGAAAAATGTGCAATTCGTGATTTACCATGATTTATCGGTGGTTGTTTTAATTTTTCTTTCCTTTTTTACTCGAAGCTTCGGAAACATTAAACCTTATGTCTTCCATTGCGATATGTATTTGGATGTATGTATCGCTACTAAATATTGTGGAATATTTTTGTTGCATGTTTTGAGCCCTGTAAATAATGGTACCCTTCTTTATTTTCCAAGAGCTGAAATACGCCCCTGATTTGTGGAAGGTTGGACAACTTTGGTCTAATATAAACAGCCAGTCATTTATAGATTCATTAGAAATATCTTTTCTGGCTTTAGTTTCGTTTAATTTCACATTTAACTGCACAACCGATTAAAGAGTGAAAAAAGCAGAAAAGCTTATAGTTATGTTAAGAAAAGTTACTTATTTTATATTTAAAACATTTTTCTATAAAACATGGTATTTTCTTAATAAACAATGCTAAATCCAACAGTAAAAAAGAAAAAAAAAATACAAATTCTTTAAAATCTTTTTTTAAATGACCGAATTAGTTTCGTCATAAATCAGTTAGGAAAATATTCATACTTTTCTAGTATATTAGAACTACTCAGCTCTGCATTGTATAGTTCTTACAGTCTTATTATTCTTTTAACAAAGATTATTTTTTTGTATTAATACAATTAATAATTAATATGTATTTATTGCGTAAAACCCTCTGTGTGCGTGTAATACTTGTATTTCACCGATTAATATTAATATTCAGATACTTTCACTTTCGGGAAGCTGTTTGTTGTCGGTTTTGCAATTTAAAGTATCTTCATATTAAATAAATGCAACCGAAAACGTAAAAACGCGCAGCGTTACATAACAGCTTAGGTACCATATGAAAATGGTATCATATAAAAATAGTATTAAAATTCAAGGGAGGATTCTAAAAAAAGTGCTCCTGTACTTTAAACACTGGATTCGGTGATATATATCGCTGAATATATATTTTGATGCATCGTGATAAATATCCGATATTTATTTAAAAAATAAAATAAAGTTCGATATTTTTGATATTTTCATATATTTAATATTTATTTTCAATATATTGTGTACGATACTTTTGATATTTTCAAATAAAAGAAGTTGTAAAATATCCTTCTTTAACTATTGACTATGTTACTCTGTAGACACAGAACTTTTGCTCTAGTAGTAGCCTCTAAGAGGCTACCCCCTCCCCCCTCTCGTTAAAAAATGAAATGAATAAATAAAGGTATAATAATAATAAACTTCTAGCTTTACATTTGACCTTGGATTTTTAAATGTACAACCAATAATGTTGCGGGACAATATTTAATTAGAATAATCATTGTGAAAATAACTGTCTAACTTGCATAAGTTATTTATTGTTTCAGTATAATAATTTTTTCTTTCCATTTTTCTCAGTTTAAACTATAAGATAGGTTGAGTAATGAAAAAATGGATAAGCTTGTTTTTGTTTCATAGCTACCCTATATATATAAAATCCTAATGAAACGACTTCATGAAACGATTGTATGAAAACAACTGATTAAATGACTATTTTGTTTGAAGGCGATTTCTTCAAAAATTTCCTGTGATGTCACAATTGGCAAAATGACTATTATTATAGCCTTGAACCAAAATGAAGAATAGGGTCTATTTCTTCATTAGTTATTAGCTGGAAATAAATGCGTAACTACATATATTCTTTTAAGTGCAATAATTTTCTGTATTAAGTGTATAAATTTCTGTAATCATCTGTGTACGATAAGTTCAGTTGCGGTTTTTATAGCCTGGAGCCGAATGGAATATTACGGTCCATTGCTCAACTGAATGTAAATGACAATAAAATCTTAAACAAATTAATCTTTCAATAATATTACGTTTTTAATATTTTGCATTTAGGAATTATAAAAATTATTAAATTTCCTTTTGGAACTATTTTGGTATCTGAAACGAATATCTAAATAATAGTAGCATAAATTACTGCAAAAAGAAAAAAAATCGTCTTTTAGTTTTCTTTTCAATTTTAATAAGAAAATGACTTCAATAATGCAAAAATGACATTATTTACTCTTTTCTTTTGAGCATTCGCAGAAATATTACATTTTTATGCTTCTAAAATTTAATGCTATTACTATTAAATTTAAATGCTATTAAATTTAAAATATAACATTTTAATAAATATTCCACATTAATTTTAATGAAGTATTAATATGTAAATCAAATTAATACTTCAATAAGATTATTTAATTATATTTTTAGTACACGTAAATTTAGAAAGAGAAATTAAAAAAAACTTCAAAAATTAAAATTACTACACCAGTCACGCAAAGAATTTAGAGCGTTAATGTTAAATGTAAGGGAACATTCTTTTAGAAAGTTCTCACTTGCATTCTAATAATTTTAAATGTTACTTTTACTTTCAGTTAATTTTGTGGGTAAGCTTTCGAGATGCGAGATTTTTTTTTTTTTTTCAAGTTTCATGTACACATATATTTTGTATCAAACTACAAACAAAATCTTCATTTGATGCCCTCCTTCACATTTTGTTTTGGCACTCGAGATACTTCCCCATCTGCCCTTCCCTAGTTTCGGACCACGCTTTGTGTATATTTGTTTCATAACTGATAATAACATAGGCATAATTTTACCTTGTCTGATTATTTTGTTTTGTTGAAAAATATTGCAAAAATCTTATTAACGTTAGTTGTATTTTTAAAAGAATCCCCCCCCCCCCCAGACACACGCACACTCTTTTTTTTTCCTTTTGAGAATGTAATTGTTCTATTTATATAAATGTTTATTTATTTGCTTATTTTTTTAATTTAATAATCCCAACTCATAAAGTAATATTAATTATTGGTACACACTTTCTTTTCTTTCTTTTTTTCTTACTGTACATAGAGAAGAACAGTGCATCCTCTCTAACTTTTATTTATTCAAAAAACAGCTAACACTGGAATTACAATGGAATTAATTACTGGAATTAAAAATGGAATTACACTTTGTTGACAAATCTAGATAAAATTATGATTTTTGGTACAAAAAGCATACTGCGCACAATCAATATATGTATATATAATGAATATTATTTACAATGTACTGCGAAAAAAAAAAAAAAAAAAAAAAAAAAAAAGCCTTAAAGCTTTAAGTAAAAATTCCCTTTCATGTGACATCGCATTTTCATTAATAAAAAATGCAGAATAAAGATTCAATATTAATGAAATTTTATTAAGAATGTTAATTTTTGCTAAGCTTCTTCTTCTTCTTCTTTTTTTTCACATTTTTGTAAATGTATTTCTTAAAATTATCGTAAGAAACCACACGAAATAATAGACTTTAAAAATATCATTTGCCATATTATTAAACTATCTAAGATTTCTAAAATTTTTCCTACAATATTATCAAAATTAAGTACTATTATATTCCAAAATTAAATTTTTAAAATAGTTTGTAATTGGGAATATAAAACTAACTATATGTAATTTCTAGATTTTTAATATATCAGAAAGTGAGTGAAAAACTAACTATAAAATTCCACCTTTATATGAATGTCAAGTTAAGTAAAAATATATGTATAATATTAAATTTACCCTTTCAAAAAATGTTATGCACAGACTCATATGAATGTAATAATGTATTTAGCTCCAGCATATATAACCAAATATGTAATAATACATTTTCGAATAATTCATCTTAAATCATGCTTTTTTTTTTTTTTTTTTTTTTTTTTTTTTTTTTTTTTTGCCATTTATAAAATACAAAAAATGAATCATACTAATCTGTAAGTATTTTTCAGTAATAAAAGCTACTCTCAAATCTACATTGAATTTTTTTGAAAAAGTCTCAAATTTACTTTTATTCATTAATAAAAGAATTTTCATATGTAGTGTTATTTTCATAAAAAAAAAAAAAAAAAATAACGTTTTTAATTTCATATAAAAACAATGAAACTTTCAGCTATGACAATGAAACTTTCAGATGTCGAAGTTAAAATTTTGAATCAATTTTCGCGACAGAACGCGAAAAAAAGTCGACTAAAAAGTCGAGGAAGAGGGGGGGGGGGGGCTAAGTCTATTATAACTAAAGCTGTAATCAGTTTATTAAAAAAAATTTAATATGTTAGATTTAAACAAAAGCATTATGATTTGACATTTAATTTTTATTTATTTTAAAGGACAAATTATAAGTCCACCTTAACGTTATTTTTATGGTGGTGAAGGGATCTCAAGATTGGGTTGTTATAACAGAGTTCTAAGTTTGTCTAAGACAGTAAACAAGCAATTTCGTAAAATTGAGATAATTGTTTAAAATTTCATGTGAAAGAAAATATGTAAAGACCAGTTACATTATGAGAATAATTTTTAAAACCTTTATTTTGAAAAAGAATTTTTGCATTTTAAATATGTTTTTACTTTTGTAAGAAATTTATCTATGGCTAGGAAAATGGAAAGCTTAACAAGTTTCTTTTTATTTGTAAATTATAAAAAAAATATCATCACTTATGGTATACTTAATGAATTAAACCTAATATATGATCAGAATGAATACGCAAAGTATAAATTTACTTAAGAAACAACGGTAAATAAATGATAAGGTGAGAAAATTTAACTTGTTGCCAATAGGCAACATTATGCACTAAAGGGTTAAGATATATTACGGCAATGAAAACTAGTTTTTTTTATAATCTATAACTTAACATATTTTATAACTTTTTCCATATTATTTTACTTAATTTTCTACTTCCCTATTAGCCGGTTTATAAAGCATAAAAAATTACAACGCATTGAAAAAGCATTTTTGTCTATATCTAATTATGTGATTAAAAGATTTTCCGGTTTACGAAATTCATGTTTAATGAGACACTTAAAATTTTGATCTGAATCTCAAATCCGATCCAAACTCAAAATCTACCATATTCATAGATTACATAAACATAAGATTTCTTTGCCAAAAATTTTTTTTTGAAAATCGCCAATAAGGGTTGCCAAGTTAGTTAGTCACCATAGAAGGGATGTAGGTCTCAAGAGACGTATTTAGACAAGTTTAAAAAGGGATTAGGGGACATAACAATGCTTGTCAATAAACAATGGGGAGCCGGAGTGACCATCTCCCTAGCTGGTCTGCCCACAAAACATTTGAAATCCATTCCGCATCCGTCTCCAATCTCGCTTAAACCCAATCAACAAATTCTTGGGACTCTATAAAATCAAATGCCTTTAATTCGAGCACATGCTGAATTTTATACGGGTATCATTTCCGAATGATTTTTAGAGATCGCCATACGCTTCCATAAGAAAATAAAGTTCGTCGTAACATATACAATATTGCCAAAAGTGACCGGTCACTTGCGATTTTAGATATTTTGTTAAATATCTAGAAAAATACATGAGGAATTTTTCTGAAACTGCAGATGCGTAAACATAATAGTACAGGTCATACATTAACGCGAAGATTCCCCCCCCCCCCGAAACTCCATAGGGGAGCGAAAAGAACGAATATTTTTTGGATAACACTGTCAAAACTAATGTAGAAAAAGCGTTCAAACTGTAGATTATGATTAAGAAGCTTATTGTAATAAATTGTGTTCATTTTTATGTGGGTAGTATGCATACTCGTAAGGAATTAAGATTTTTATAAAATAAGCCCCAAATTTTTCCAAATTTTTTGCTCGACTTGCTCAAAAAAACCTGGATGATAATGCTAAGTCTATGGGGATGTTATTTTCAAATATCTTGCTCAACTTTTAACATTTACACATGACTTTTTAGGTGCGTTCGTAATTATGTAAATACGTAGCACCTATTGTTGTCGCTCAGTCCGTCCGTGTGTCTGCTTTCCCGTCTGTCCGTCCGTCTGTCCGCATATAACAACGCAAAAACTACCCAACCGAATCGTTTGAAATTTAAAAAAATATTATCATTATATAATTTTGTCGAGTCATTTCAAATTTTATGAAAATCGGATGAATAGATCAATTACAGGGACAATCAAAAGTATTCCGTTACATTACGGTCAATGGGGAAAAAAGTTTCAAATGCATTTTTATCGTTTGAAATTTAAAATATATGATTATTACATACTTTCGTCGAGTCATTTCAAATTTTATGAAAATCGGATGAATAGATCAATTACAGGGACAATCAAAAGTATTCCGTTACATTACGGTCAATGATGGGGAAAAAAGTTTCAAATGCATTTTTATCGTTTGAAATTTAAAATATATGATTATTACATACTTTCGTCGAGTCATTTCAAATTTTACGAAAATCGGATGCGTAGATCAATTACAGGGATAATCAAAAGTATTCCGTTACATTACGGTCAATGGGGAAAAAAGTTTCAAATGCATTTTAATGGTGTTACACTTATTCGAACACAATAAAATTGTTATGCATCTGTGAAGTACATGTTATAATATACACTTTGCACAATCTTTGGTGCAAAAAACTTTTGTTATTGATTTACAAGGTCACACAGAAGTATTGCATTACATAATGGTATAGGGAGAACATTTTTTGTTGCGCATTTTAATTGTAATTAACTATTTAACATTTTATGAGATTGATATACGTTGCTGAGGAATACTACAAATTATTTCCTGTATAAAAGAAAGCATATAGTATAGCATATGATGTACGTTGCTGAGGTATAATAAAAGTTACTTCCTGTGTATTTACAGTAACGCAAAAAAAAAAAAAAAAAAAAAAAAAAAAAAAAAGAAAAAAGAAAAAAATTCGACCACTATACTCTATCCAAAAAATACTATCTATTATAACAGCAAGATCTGAATATATTTAAAACTTTGTTATCATACGAACGCACCTCATTTGCTACGCTTCACGTGAAATTTCCAACTTTTTTTTTTTTTTTTTTTTTTTTTTTTTTTTTTTTTTTTGCATGGGATAGCTGAGGACGATCTACAACCGTGCTAGTTTTTATTTTTTCGATTTTGGTTTCGGATTTAAAAAATAAAATAAAATAAAATAAAATAAAAAATTACTTGAACTTTTGGAATTAGTTGAAACCGGTTCTGAAATTGAAACTATCATAATATTAAAAAATATATAACCAAAATCGAAAAAGTAAAAACTATTCTGATTGTAGATCGTCATCAGCTATCATATAAAAAAAAAAAATCATGTAAAAATTTTAAAATTTGAGCGAGATATTTGAAAAGAACGCCACGATAAATTTAATATTATCACTCGGGTCTTTTTGAGCTAGTCAAGCGGTGTCTTAAGGGTGTATTCGAAAAAACGCTTTTCCACTTTCAACAGCTCGAAATTTTCCGATACAATTTCAGACACATTTTTAAAAGTAGAAACAGGAACCTTGCTGAGGGGATTCTTGAAGGGACGTATGAGGTGCCTTGTGATGTCTTTTTACGATAAATTCATTAGAATTTGATTTATAAACAATTACCTTATCAGTATGACCCTTTTTTTCGTTCACAGATCTCTCGCTTCGGAAAAATCGGTTCGAAAGGCCATTTTTGATTGCTTTTTTTACAATATTTTCTGCATTTATCAAAGAATAAACAATCACGGCACCTTGTGTACTTTCCAAATAAGAGATTTTGAAAGTTTGGTGCATTTGAGAGAAAAAATGAATTCAAAAGTAAATCGGAAAATAAGCAGTTTGAATCGAAAGACACCCTTAATGTAAAAAAAAAATGTTCTTTCCAGAAAATATGACAAAAGACATTGTACACAATACCTGTAATCAGAATTAAATATAGTAAAAATTGCATAAAAAGTGGACACGTTTACTAGATAATTTTTCACTGCGCATGCCTGAACACTATCAAAATTTCTTTTGCATATTATGCTAGCTAAATTTATAGAGCAACTTTTGTAAAAGTCTTAAAAACATAGCTTGAAAATTATGAAAATTATCGTCGGTATAATAAGCTCAAAATCCGTTGTTCCCAAAATGAAGCAAAAAAATGAGGGGTTGTATCAAATGTAATAGTATGTACCATATTGTGTATTTTATATTGACACTGATCAATGGATATATGGATACAGCCCCTCGTCTTTTTGCTTCATTTTGGAAACAACGGATTTGGAGCTTATTCTATCGACGTTCACTTTCAGAATTTTCAAGCTTTTGAGACTTTCAAGATAGTAACAAATGCACAAATAGAAAAATAACTATAGTATGAAAAATAAATAATAATAATAACAATAAATTAATTAATTAATGTAAATGAAAACTATTTACAATAGAAGCAAATAAAATGACAAAAAATCATGAATCATCGTCTGAATATTATGTCTGAAAAGTATGAATAATTATTTCTAGAATGATTTCATTTTTATCTATAAATCTCTGCCCTTTTGGATTTGAAAACAGTCTTAAACTTTTTCGGTATGTTTATATTTTAAAAATGTACACACTAAAAAGAATGAGGATGGCGGATATATCCGCCATAGCCACTTAGATGGTTAAAGATATACAGGGTGATTCAAAATAACGTGGACAAATTGATATGACAAATCAGTCATACGACAAGGATAAAAAATCACATAGGAACATAGGGCCGCAAACCACTTATTGAGTCGCAAATACAGGGTGTTTCATCCTAACTCAATTTGGGTTAACGGTAATAAATCTCAGAAAACTGAAGTATATTATAATAAAACATTTAACAAACATTAGTAGGGGAAAAATGGGGCTCCGGCCCCAGGAGGAGGAGCTGAGGAGCTGAGGAGGGAGGAGGGCTCCTCCTCCTCAAACCTCCTCCTCAAGCCTCCTCCTCACTCCTCCTCCACAACCCTCCTCCTCCTAAACCCTCCTCCTCAATCCTCCTCATTCCTCAAGGTTGTCTTATAAGAGAAGGGGTTAAAAAGGGGGATTAATTTTTTTTCGCGAAATTTGAATATTTTATGCTATAAGAGAGGGGTAAAAGGGTGATTAATTTTTTAAGTATACTTCAGTACGAGCGGTTCTTTTGATTGTTGATTAAGAGATGAATGATTCATATTAAATTAAAAATAGTAATTAATTAAAAGGTAATTAAAAATAATAAGTGAAAAATAATGAAGGGACTTAGAATTTTTCGAGCGGTATTTTTTAGTCAAGTGTAGTACGTAGTGGAATTTAAGAAGTGAATAACAGCAATTAACGATAATTAGTAATTAATAAAAAAGTAATTAAAAATATTGAGTAAAAATAATGAAGGTAATAATTAAAAATGATAATTAAAAATAATGAGTAAAAAATAATGAAGGGAATTTTTCGGTGAACTTTAGTTTAAGGATTTATTTTTTGATTTGAAGCGGAAATTTTGGGGAGATTGATTTTTTTTTTTTTTCACCGTGTTTTTAATAAGGGGTTAAGCGGATATTTTGGGGACACAGAATGTTTTTTTCTGTACTATTGTACGAGTAGTTTTTAATTTTAATGTGGTGACTTAAAAATTTTCAGTTTGGTGTAATTTAAGAGTTTATTTTTTGATTTTAAGCAGAAATTTTGGGGAGATTGATTTTTTTTTTTTTTTTTTTTTCACCGTGTTTTAGATAATGGGTTAAGCGGGTATTTGGGGACATAGAATGTTTTTTTTTCAGTACTATTGTACGAGTGGTTTTCAATTTTAATGTGGCGACTTAAAAATTTTCAGTTTGGTGTAATTTAAGAGTTTATTTTTTCGATTTTAAGTGGAAATTTGGGGAGATTGATTTTTTTTTTTTCCACTGTGTTCTTACAGGATAAGTTAAGCGGATATTTTGGAGGAAATTATTATTTTAGACTAATCATTCACGAAGGATATTTTGCAGATATAAATGTTTAATAGGGGGAGTTTAACTTTTTTGCAATGAGATTGACGTGCGCTCGTCGAATTAACCGTATGGAGTTTGTAATTTTCTTTGAATCATGTGTGCATACTGGCTTAGACTATCTTAGAAAGACTTCCACCACCTTTATCTCCACCAAGTCATAAATAACACATGCTGGTAATGGGAATTTGATAATATTAACTTTAAACATTAATTTAATGAAGGAACTTTAAAATTATTTCGAGTACTATTTTTAGTTAACTATGTTATACACTTGATATTTTAGATTAGTTAAAAAATAACATTAAAATTTGAATGAGAAAATATGTTTCAAAATGGGATTTTACGTACTAACATTTATTTGCGCTCGTTGACCTAACCGTTCGGAATCTGTGATTTCCCTCGAATCATGTGTGAATAACTGTTAGATTTCTTTAGAAAGACCTGAATAAGCTTCAACCATCATAAATAACGCATGTCTGTAACGGGAATTTGAACTTAATTATTTTAAATATTCATTTTAATGAGGTGACTTCGAAAACAATTTGTAGAACTTTTGAGCGGTAATAATTTTTATTGGGAAACTTAAAAGAATCTTGTGATTTTTTGGGGTCTAATTTTTAATTGCTGAATTGCAATCTGTATTCGCCTTTCTTTCGTGTGATTGTGTAGATGTTGATGAAAACTATTTCTGTTCCAATTAATGAAATTTAATAATTAAAATAATAAAGTGTTCCTCACCAGACACCCCTTTTTCAAAATTCGTGCATATTTTTTAACATAACAATGTGTTTAATATAAGTAATTTTTGTGTGTCCTTTCTTTTCTGAAAGAGTAAGCGATTTTTAACAGAAATATCTTTTGACGTGTGTAATTTTTCGTTGGCAGAACAATTTTCAAATAAATAAATTTTAATATTAATAGAATTTTTGACTTTCCGAAGAAAAAAAGGAACTTATTTTTAATGTTTTAATACTTGTCGGTTAAAAAAATTAAACTATATTTATTATCGAAATGAATTCATCTTCATTAATTTAAAAACATATAATATTTATAACCAGTAACGCAGAACTTTTTCAAACCCTGTTAATGAGATTTTATAACAAAAGTGTTATTATATAATTGAATTACTGTTTTTAAAATGTGTTGTATGTATGTGCGTGTTTTGAATGTATCTGTATGTTGTATGTATGTATGTATGTGTGTGTGTTGCATAGTGTGTGTGTGTCGTATGTATGTGTATGTTGTATGTATATGTATGTGTGTGTGTGTTGTATGTATGTGCATGTTGTATGTATGTGTGTGTATGTATGTATGTGTGTGTTGTATGTATGTGCATGTTGAATGTATGTGTATGTAATTTTTTTTGCCGATAGGTGTGATCTTTAGCTGAAAGTGACCTAGGGTCAAAACTTTCACCCAGGAATCGCCATGAGGAGGCAGATCACATGATTCCCGTATTGCACACATTCACATACATTATTTCGAGCGATATTTTTAGCGAAACATAATATGCAATTGAAGTTTTAGAATAATTAAAAAATAACTTTAAAATTTAAATGAAAGAATGTTTCAAAATGGAATTTTACGTACTAACATTTAATCGCGCTCGTCGGTTTTTACTGTTTGGAGGTCTGTTAATTTTCCTTTAACCTTGGAAAACCTTGCGTCAATAAGGATATTTCAGAAAGACCCCCACTTTGGGTACTCTTTTAAACTAATATTTGTAATGAGATGTGTTCGCGCGCGTCGGCCTAACTGTTTGGAGTATCAACATAAAATCAGCAAATTAATACAAAATATTTCAAATAGTAAGAAAATGATTGATTAAAATCACCAAGTAAGAATAAAAATACTTCAAGCAATGAGAAAATAAATGTTTAAAATCAAAAATTTAACATTTAAAGGTTTTATCTTCAGATCTAAATAATTTGTGAAAAATGCTTTTAAATATTTTTAAAGCTGTATTGAAAATAATATTTTTCATACCTTAACATCAAAAAAAGGGGTTAAATCCAAATCGATGAAGAGTTTAATAATTGTTTTCTCAAAGAGAGGATACTAAATTCGTTGCAATATATGTGTGTGTGTGTAAACATAAATGAATCATTCTTATCTGCTTATCTGATAGCGTTTTCCGAAAAGGGTTGAATCTCTGAATCATAACTGATAGGAACTGGGGTTGATGTGTTATCTTAATTAATCTTAATGAGTACTATATCTAATTAAAATTATTTGACTTGAAATAAAATAACGTCTGTTGAGCAATATCTTTTGAAAACTTAAGATTTAATTATTTAAATCAAATTAAAGGCTTTTTTTTATCTCACCGATTTATTTTAAATAAAACTAAAATATGTATATTTTTCTGTACTTTGTTAGCAAAATAAAGAGTGTGTCACATTCATTTCGGCTTTAACTGTTTGAAAATTTAAATTAACCTATAATTAAAATGATTACATAAGGTTGAGTATGCGATCTTTTAAATGAAATCTAGTTAAAAACGGAACACGCATTCATATAAAACTTTAAATACTTATGGTGTTGTGTATAATGCAATGTATGTATTAAATATTAAATGAAAAATATGAATTAACAATAAATGAAAGACATTAACATTAATAAAATATTAATTAAACATTGCATTGATTAAAAACTTAATGAAAAATATTAATTTGGGAATACGCATCCTTATAAAACTTTAAACATTTATGCTTTTGGGTATAATATTATGGATGTATTAAATATTAAATGAAAAATATGAATTAACAATAAATAAAAAATATTAATTAACATTAATAAAATATTAATTAAACATTGTGTTAATTAAAATATAGATTAAAAATTTAATGAAAAATATTAATTTCTCATGTAATTAAAATAACACTTTATAAATTAATGAATTAATAATAAATGAAACATGTTCATTCGAAACAACTTGAGAAATACTAATTTGTAATGAAATTAGAAAATACCAATTAATTAAATATTAATTAAAAATTAAATGAAAACTATTTACGAGAGACACATTGAAAAATATTCTCACCTTAAACTTTCATTCGCCAATCCTTAAATCCAACCTTCATCGTTGCTTACCTGTTAGGAAATGTCTGATAACAACAAATTCTTATCTTTAACGGTATTTCCCGAAGGCTGACTCACTAGATAAGTAACAATGACAAGTTCAAATCTGAAATTAAGAGTTTATTCATATTGAATATAATTAATATAATGTTTAATTAAAAAGGGACTTAATTTAATTAATACGTCATAATTAAGAATTTAATTAAATCCTAATATAATTTTTTTATCTAATTAATAGAATAAAAAAGAAATTCTTTTCAACATTTTCAAGAAACATCAAGTTATCGAATACTTAATAGATTATTTTTTTAATGAATGTGTAATTAACATTTTTAAAGGATTTTTTTCTAATTAATTAGTGTTTAATTAAAATTTTCATAATTAAAATAAATATATAAAATAAAAAAGGAATTCTTTTCAAAATTTTCAAGAAACACCAAATTATTATTAAGCAATATTTCGAATAACTACAAACTTTAATCATGATGAGTCATCACTATGAATGATCTTTTCTTCTCATATGTTATAAAAACAAGTTTAAGTACCTAAATTTATTGATATATTTCATTGTGTGTTGGATCCTTCTTTACTAATCTCGTTAAAATTATTCATTTACCAATGATTTAAATTTCACATTTTAAAGTCATTTATATAATATACTAACATTTGACTATTAAATATCAAATAATGGATATGCACTTTTTACACTCACATCTTACAATGTAATTAGTAACCAAATGTAATGAATTTTAAGCATGTCTTCTTAATTTTTTTACAATGAAAGACTATCACAGTTGAATATTTAGCTTTCTGTTTATAACTTTATCGAGAAATATATAATGCATATCACACGATTTCATTAAATGAATCACAATACATTTCAAACTTCTCATTTTCAATGTTTTATATATACTAGTGTTTATCAAATAGGTGTTTATTCTGAACAATCATTACTTAGTATATTGATGAAAAGTTTGTGTTGAACGGTTTTTAACTTAAATGGTGTGAGAGAAGGATATATTAGGACAGAAGTTATTAAATATAGAGTCTTTAAAGTTTATACCCGTGCAAGAATTGGCATTTCAAGAAACAAAGTTGTGTCACATTTGAAAGCATTCTTTATATTCGAAACGCACACGTGATCACGATCACATCACTGAAGAGCATAGAGAAGCTGTTTATGTTGTATATAATTTGAATTTTCATTAACACAATATTATAACCGAAGTTTTTCGACAGTTTGAAAAATTATGATGTTCAACGTCTGCACACGTTAACACAGAATAAGATTAGCTTATGCCCTTTCGATGATAAGCGTTATTTGCAGGTAAGATGTATTAACATAACAAAATTTTCTTGGTAATTTTACTCGCAGGTTTCGAAACCACAAGCATCTGATCATACTTCTCATTTTTAACACGCGACACTAACCATTGGGCCATTAAAGCCCGTAATTTAGTAACTAAAAATTAAGAAAGATCATCGAAAATGATTACTTCACACATGCAAAAATAATTTTTATTGTGACTTATCAGTTAAAAATCACGAAGAAAAGAAAAATATCACATATGTTTTGGATTACTTTGAGATTTTATGAGTCACTTCATCAGTTAAATAGACATAACCACTTCTTATGAATCACTACTTATGCTTAAATTTTGAAACACTTGCTTATATGAAATGTATTATATTTTAGTTTATCAGTGATAGTGCGATTACTTGTTAATAATTTTAATGTTATTAAAAAAATTTAAAAAAATCAAATGTGAATAATTAATTAAAAAAACACAAGTCACTATTAAAGGTTTGAACAAATTATTAAAATTATTTTACAAAACTTTTCAAATTATTTAAAAATGTTTCACTAATATTTAGTAATCGTCAAATTTTAATGTCGATAATCATTTATGTGAGTCAGGTTTTCTGTTTTAACTGTTAAGTTATCAGATTCCCCCTTCAAGTACATCTCATTGATAAGTTTTAATCAACCAATCAACTATTTATTTACCCCAGCAACCAGCTATTTGTTTACCCTAGTAACCAAAAAGCTTTTGTCGACACATGAACAAAATTTTGAAGATGCAAGACTCTTCATTTTCACTCGAAAAAACAATGACTTATGTAATAAATTTTTTCCTTACTTAAATGAAACCTTCACATGTGTACGGTAAAACTTGGAAAATTTCATTTAATGCACAAATTTAAAGTTAACAGACAAGGTCTTCACACATCTTTTAGTATTTTACTAACACTTTGCCAAATATCTTTAGAAAACAACAACAGAATTTTAAATAATTATTTTAATAAAAATTCTCTTTTGTAAGTGACATTATTAAACTAACTTGAAAAATTAACTTGGCAAAGCAAGTTTTCACTATTCCAACTAAGTAACTATTCATAAGTTTTATATGATAAACAACCTGTTTGGTTATGTCCCAGCATGGCTTTATAAAATGTATCTAAAATAACCTTTAATATCAATGTTTAAAAATATGCGAATAATTCAGTTAGTCTTTTATAGATGATTATTTTCCCTTCTATTATTTAAAAGACATTTTAAAATAAAATTATTACTGATGCCAGTTTATCCCAGTGTTATGAAATGTGTATGCAAAACTTTTAATTCTAATTTTCACATTTTATTATTTCAAATTATTGTTTTCAAGTTGTACTAAAATTTGGAAAAAAATATTTAATTTTCATGCATAATTAAATTGAAATACTTTAATAATAAAGACACATTTAACATTGTATACTCACCTAATCCAACACTTTCACAAATACACGTCCGACTCGCTCCATGGTTTAGGAAGAAATGAGAGATTCAAAGTCCTTATCAGAAAATGTTATCAGATAGTCTTATCTTAAGATAAGTGACGTCAGAGAACATATGTCATCAACTGGTCACGTGATGTATATCACATGACCAGTGCTTTGTTAATTAATCTTATTAATTAATTATTAAGTATTAAATTATTAATTATTAATTAATTAATTATTAAGTATTAAATTAAATTATTTAATATTATTAATTAATCTTATTAAAAATAGTTATTATTTTTTAATAACAAAGAATTAATAATATTAAATAATTTAATTTAATACTTAATAATTAATTAATTAATAATTAATAATTTAATACTTAATAATTAATTAATAAGATTAATTAACAAAGCACTGGTCATGTGATATACATCACGTGACCAGTTGATGACATATGTTCTCTGACGTCACTTATCTTAAGATAAGACTATCTGATAACATTTTCTGATAAGGACTTTGAATCTCTCATTTCTTCCTAAACCTTGGAGCGAGTCGGACGTGTATTTGTGAAAGTGTTGGATTAGGTGAGTATACAATGTTAAATGTGTCTTTATTATTAAAGTATTTCAATTTAATTATGCATGAAAATTAAATATTTTTTTCCAAATTTTAGTACAACTTGAAAACAATAATTTGAAATAATAAAATGTGAAAATTAGAATTAAAAGTTTTGCATACACATTTCATAACACTGGGATAAACTGGCATCAGTAATAATTTTATTTTAAAATGTCTTTTAAATAATAGAAGGGAAAATAATCATCTATAAAAGACTAACTGAATTATTCGCATATTTTTAAACATTGATATTAAAGGTTATTTTAGATACATTTTATAAAGCCATGCTGGGACATAACCAAACAGGTTGTTTATCATATAAAACTTATGAATATTACTTAGTTGGAATAGTGAAAACTTGCTTTGCCAAGTTAATTTTTCAAGTTAGTTTAATAATGTCACTTACAAAAGAGAATTTTTATTAAAATAATTATTTAAAATTCTGTTGTTGTTTTCTAAAGATATTTGGCAAAGTGTTAGTAAAATACTAAAAGATGTGTGAAGACCTTGTCTGTTAACTTTAAATTTGTGCATTAAATGAAATTTTCCAAGTTTTACCATACACATGTGAAGGTTTCATTTAAGTAAGGAAAAAATTTATTACATAAGTCATTGTTTTTTCGAGTGAAAATGAAGAGTCTTGCATCTTCAAAATTTTGTTCATGTGTCGACAAAAGCTTTTTGGTTACTAGGGTAAACAAATAGCTGGTTGCTGGGGTAAATAAATAGTTGATTGGTTGATTAAAACTTATCAATGAGATGTACTTGAAGGGGGAATCTGATAACTTAACAGTTAAAACAGAAAACCTGACTCACATAAATGATTATCGACATTAAAATTTGACGATTACTAAATATTAGTGAAACATTTTTAAATAATTTGAAAAGTTTTGTAAAATAATTTTAATAATTTGTTCAAACCTTTAATAGTGACTTGTGTTTTTTTAATTAATTATTCACATTTGATTTTTTTAAATTTTTTTAATAACATTAAAATTATTAACAAGTAATCGCACTATCACTGATAAACTAAAATATAATACATTTCATATAAGCAAGTGTTTCAAAATTTAAGCATAAGTAGTGATTCATAAGAAGTGGTTATGTCTATTTAACTGATGAAGTGACTCATAAAATCTCAAAGTAATCCAAAACATATGTGATATTTTTCTTTTCTTCGTGATTTTTAACTGATAAGTCACAATAAAAATTATTTTTGCATGTGTGAAGTAATCATTTTCGATGATCTTTCTTAATTTTTAGTTACTAAATTACGGGCTTTAATGGCCCAATGGTTAGTGTCGCGTGTTAAAAATGAGAAGTATGATCAGATGTTTGTGGTTTCGAAACCTGCGAGTAAAATTACCAAGAAAATTTTGTTATGTTAATACATCTTACCTGCAAATAACGCTTATCATCGAAAGGGCATAAGCTAATCTTATTCTGTGTTAACGTGTGCAGACGTTGAACATCATAATTTTTCAAACTGTCGAAAAACTTCGGTTATAATATTGTGTTAATGAAAATTCAAATTATATACAACATAAACAGCTTCTCTATGCTCTTCAGTGATGTGATCGTGATCACGTGTGCGTTTCGAATATAAAGAATGCTTTCAAATGTGACACAACTTTGTTTCTTGAAATGCCAATTCTTGCACGGGTATAAACTTTAAAGACTCTATATTTAATAACTTCTGTCCTAATATATCCTTCTCTCACACCATTTAAGTTAAAAACCGTTCAACACAAACTTTTCATCAATATACTAAGTAATGATTGTTCAGAATAAACACCTATTTGATAAACACTAGTATATATAAAACATTGAAAATGAGAAGTTTGAAATGTATTGTGATTCATTTAATGAAATCGTGTGGTATGCATTATATATTTCTCGATAAAGTTATAAACAGAAAGCTAAATATTCAACTGTGATAGTCTTTCATTGTAAAAAAATTAAGAAGACATGCTTAAAATTCATTACATTTGGTTACTAATTACATTGTAAGATGTGAGTGTAAAAAGTGCATATCCATTATTTGATATTTAATAGTCAAATGTTAGTATATTATATAAATGACTTTAAAATGTGAAATTTAAATCATTGGTAAATGAATAATTTTAACGAGATTAGTAAAGAAGGATCCAACACACAATGAAATATATCAATAAATTTAGGTACTTAAACTTGTTTTTATAACATATGAGAAGAAAAGATCATTCACAGTGATGACTCATCATGATTAAAGTTTGTAGTTATTCGAAATATTGCTTAATAATAATTTGGTGTTTCTTGAAAATTTTGAAAAGAATTCCTTTTTTATTTTATATATTTATTTTAATTATGAAAATTTTAATTAAACACTAATTAATTAGAAAAAAATCCTTTAAAAATGTTAATTACACATTCATTAAAAAAATAATCTATTAAGTATTCGATAACTTGATGTTTCTTGAAAATGTTGAAAAGAATTTCTTTTTTATTCTATTAATTAGATAAAAAAATTATATTAGGATTTAATTAAATTCTTAATTATGACGTATTAAATAAATAAAGTCCCTTTTTAATTAAACATTATATTAATTATATTCAATATGAATAAACTCTTAATTTCAGATTTGAACTTGTCATTGTTACTTATCTAGTGAGTCAGCCTTCGGGAAATACCGTTAAAGATAAGAATTTGTTGTTATCAGACATTTCCTAACAGGTAAGCAACGATGAAGGTTGGATTTAAGGAATGGCGAATGAAAGTTTAAGGTGAGAATATTTTTCAATGTGTCTCTCATAAATAGTTTTCATTTAATTTTTAATTAATATTTAATTAATTGGTATTTTCTAATTTCATTACAAATTAGTATTTCTCAAGTTGTTTCGAATGAACATGTTTCATTTATTATTAATTCATTAATTTATAAAGTGTTATTTTAATTACATGAGAAATTAATATTTTTCATTAAATTTTTAATCTATATTTTAATTAACACAATGTTTAATTAATATTTTATTAATGTTAATTAATATTTTTTATTTATTGTTAATTCATATTTTTCATTTAATATTTAATACATCCATAATATTATACCCAAAAGCATAAATGTTTAAAGTTTTATAAGGATGCGTATTCCCAAATTAATATTTTTCATTAAGTTTTTAATCAATGCAATGTTTAATTAATATTTTATTAATGTTAATGTCTTTCATTTATTGTTAATTCATATTTTTCATTTAATATTTAATACATACATTACATTATACACAACACCATAAGTATTTAAAGTTTTATATGAATGCGTGTTCCGTTTTTAACTAGATTTCATTTAAAAGATCGCATACTCAACCTTATGTAATCATTTTAATTATAGGTTAATTTAAATTTTCAAACAGTTAAAGCCGAAATGAATGTGATACACTCTTTATTTTGCTAACAAAGTACAGAAAAAAAAAATTTAGTTTTATTTAAAATAAATCGATGAGATAAAAAAAAGCCTTTAATTTGATTTAAATAATTAAATCTTAAGTTTTCAAAAGATATTGCACAAAAGACGTTATTTTATTTCAAGTCAAATAATTTTAATTAGATATAGTACTCATTAAGATTAATTAAGATAACACATCAACCCCAGTTCCTATCAGTTATGATTCAGAGATTCAACCCTTTTCGGAAAACGCTATCAGATAAGCAAATAAGAATGATTCATTTATGTTTACACACACACACATATATTGCAACGAATTTAGTATCCTCTCTTTGAGAAAACAATTATTAAACTCTTCATCGATTTGGATTTAACACTTTTTTTTTATGTTAAGGTATGAAAAATATTATTTTCAATACAGCTTTAAAAATATTTAAAAGCATTTTTCACAAATTATTTAGATCTGAAGATAAAACCTTTAAATGTTAAATTTTTGATTTTAAACATTTATTTTCTCATTGCTTGAAGTATTTTTATTCTTACTTGGTGATTTTAATCAATCATTTTCTTACTATTTGAAATATTTTGTATTAATTTGCTGATTTTATGTTGATACTCCAAACAGTTAGGCCGACGCGCGCGAACACATCTCATTACAAATATTAGTTTAAAAGAGTATCCAAAGTGGGGGTCTTTCTGAAATATCCTTATTGACGCAAGGTTTTCCAAGGTTAAAGGAAAATTAACAGACCTCCAAACAGTAAAAACCGACGAGCGCGATTAAATGTTAGTACGTAAAATTCCATTTTGAAACATTCTTTCATTTAAATTTTAAAGTTATTTTTTAATTATTCTAAAACTTCAATTGCATATTATGTTTCGCTAAAAATATCGCTCGAAATAATGTATGTGAATGTGTGCAATACGGGAATCATGTGATCTGCCTCCTCATGGCGATTACTGGGTGAAAGTTTTGACCCTAGGTCACTTTCAGCTAAAGATCACACCTATCGGCAAAAAAAATTACATACACATACATTCAACATGCACATACATACAACACACACATACATACATACACACACATACATACAACATGCACATACATACAACACACACACATACATACACATACATACGACACACACACACTATGCAACACACACACATACATACATACATACAACATACAGATACATTCAAAACACGCACATACATACAACACATTTTAAAAACAGTAATTCAATTATATAATAACACTTTTGTTATAAAATCTCATTAACAGGGTTTGAAAAAGTTCTGCGTTACTGGTTATAAATATTATATGTTTTTAAATTAATGAAGATGAATTCATTTCGATAATAAATATAGTTTAATTTTTTTAACCGACAAGTATTAAAACATTAAAAATAAGTTCCTTTTTTTCTTCGGAAAGTCAAAAATTCTATTAATATTAAAATTTATTTATTTGAAAATTGTTCTGCCAACGAAAAATTACACACGTCAAAAGATATTTCTGTTAAAAATCGCTTACTCTTTCAGAAAAGAAAGGACACACAAAAATTACTTATATTAAACACATTGTTATGTTAAAAAATATGCACGAATTTTGAAAAAGGGGTGTCTGGTGAGGAACACTTTATTATTTTAATTATTAAATTTCATTAATTGGAACAGAAATAGTTTTCATCAACATCTACACAATCACACGAAAGAAAGGCGAATACAGATTGCAATTCAGCAATTAAAAATTAGACCCCAAAAAATCACAAGATTCTTTTAAGTTTCCCAATAAAAATTATTACCGCTCAAAAGTTCTACAAATTGTTTTCGAAGTCACCTCATTAAAATGAATATTTAAAATAATTAAGTTCAAATTCCCGTTACAGACATGCGTTATTTATGATGGTTGAAGCTTATTCAGGTCTTTCTAAAGAAATCTAACAGTTATTCACACATGATTCGAGGGAAATCACAGATTCCGAACGGTTAGGTCAACGAGCGCAAATAAATGTTAGTACGTAAAATCCCATTTTGAAACATATTTTCTCATTCAAATTTTAATGTTATTTTTTAACTAATCTAAAATATCAAGTGTATAACATAGTTAACTAAAAATAGTACTCGAAATAATTTTAAAGTTCCTTCATTAAATTAATGTTTAAAGTTAATATTCTCAAATTCCCATTACCAGCATGTGTTATTTATGACTTGGTGGAGATAAAGGTGGTGGAAGTCTTTCTAAGATAGTCTAAGCCAGTATGCACACATGATTCAAAGAAAATTACAAACTCCATACGGTTAGGTCGACGAGCGCAGCTTAACCCATTATCTAAAACACGGTGGAAAAAAAAAATCAATCTCCCCAAAATTTCTGCTTAAAATCAAAAAATAAACTCTTAAATTACACCAAACTGAAAATTTTTAAGTCACCACATTAAAATTAAAAACTACTCGTACAATAGTACAGAAAAAAACATTCTGTGTCCCCAAAATATCCGCTTAACCCCTTATTAAAAACACGGTGAAAAAAAAAAAAAATCAATCTCCCCAAAATTTCCGCTTCAAATCAAAAAATAAATCCTTAAACTAAAGTTCACCGAAAAATTCCCTTCATTATTTTTTACTCATTATTTTTAATTATCATTTTTAATTATTACCTTCATTATTTTTACTCAATATTTTTAATTACTTTTTTATTAATTACTAATTATCGTTAATTGCTGTTATTCACTTCTTAAATTCCACTACGTACTACACTTGACTAAAAAATACCGCTCGAAAAATTCTAAGTCCCTTCATTATTTTTCACTTATTATTTTTA
The DNA here is from genome assembly GCA_964019185.1 of Maratus speculifer. NCBI lineage: Eukaryota > Metazoa > Arthropoda > Arachnida > Araneae > Salticidae > Maratus > Maratus speculifer. The sequence goes on from OZ025291.1 coordinate 361,886,888, forward strand.
ATTACCTTTTAATTAATTACTATTTTTAATTTAATATGAATCATTCATCTCTTAATCAACAATCAAAAGAACCGCTCGTACTGAAGTATACTTAAAAAATTAATCACCCTTTTACCCCTCTCTTATAGCATAAAATATTCAAATTTCGCGAAAAACAATTAATCCCCCTTTTTAACCCCTTCTCTTATAAGACAACCTTGAGGAATGAGGAGGATTGAGGAGGAGGGTTTAGGAGGAGGAGGGTTGTGGAGGAGGAGTGAGGAGGAGGCTTGAGGAGGAGGTTTGAGGAGGAGGAGCCCTCCTCCCTCCTCAGCTCCTCAGCTCCTCCTCCTGGGGCCGGAGCCCCATTTTTCCCCTACTAACATTCTCACCTTTGTTTTAAATGTGATAACACCAAACAAAAGTGGTAGAAGTTTGCTTTATACGCACCAGTAATATGCACTTGGCCCCTCATATTTTGGACTGTGATAATCAGTTTATACGGTATCGTCGATTACTTGAGCTATATGTTTTTCCAGATCTTTTCGTAAAGTTATCACATTTCACACAAAATAAGGTACATATCGTTGCATTTTCATTACAATATTTTTATTTTCCTCGAAATTATTATTTTCAAACCGGGTGTAGCTGGAATGAAACACCCTGTATTTGTGACGCAATAAGTATCTTGCGAACCTATGTTCCTATGTGATTTTTTATCTTTGTCGTATATGCTTGATTTGCCATATCAATTTGTCCACGTTATTTTGAATCACCCTGTATATTACCACATTAAATATCTTTCAGAATTTGCTCTCAAAAAATGTACGAAAACTAATTCTCCGCCAAACAAATTTTCAAAACTCATCAACAAATCCCAGTCGGGACATCTTGCCTTTCAACTACATTGGACATTCATCGTCAAAACTGTTTCAAAGGCGCACCCTCTAAATCGCGGTAAACAGAAAAAAAGTGACCGGAAGAAAAGTTATCGGAAAAAAGTGACATAAACTACAAAAGCGGAAAAAAGTGACACGGAAAAAAATTGACAAGGAAAAAAAGTTACCGGGGAAAAAAAGTGACAAGGAATTGATTTTGGGGATTCATTGGTTAAGTATGAAAGGGGGATCGCGGGGGGAACTTATAGTTTAGGTAAATGGGTTTTTCATGCTGAATCAACTGTTTTGGTACAATTTTTGGATATATGTTCATCCTGAAAAGACGCTTGCCTGATTAGTTTTGGGAAGGGACGATTACCCCCCCCCCCCCCCAATCGGGCTTCAATTAGATGAATGGGTTTTTACGCAGAATTATCCAACGTGTGTCAGATTTGCATATAGGATCTTTTCGATAAGGCTTATGTATAGTATAAAATGCCTGAAGAGATTCTAGGAGTTTAAGGATTAAGTATAGAGGGGGAACGGGGAATAACCTTTCTTAAATTAAAATAATGGCTTTTTACGCATAATTATCCGATTTGCTTAAAATTTTGGACATAATTTCATTGTGATAAGACGTATCTTAGATTAGTTATGGGTTCTGCTTATTAAAAAGGGGGGGAGACAAGCAATTCTTCACCTCAAACTAGATAAATATGTTTTTATGCAGAATTATCCCATGTACTTCAATTTTAAATGTAGGTTTTTTCTGGTAAGGTGAATTCCGGAACAGTTTTAAGGATTTAATGGCTAAGTATAAAGGGGAGATGGAGGAAACCCCTCTTAAATTAAATAAATGGCTTTTTATGCAGAATTATCCGATTTTCTTCAAATTTTGGACATGGGTTCCTTATGATAAGACGTATTTCTGATTAGTTATGGGGTTCTATTGGTAATTAAAAAGGAGGGCGGGTGATTACTATACCCACCTTAAATTAGATTTTAAAAAATTATGCACACTTATCCGATGTATTTCAAATTTTGGATATAGGATCTTTTTCATAAAGTGAATTCCTGAATAGTTTTATGGGTTTAATGGCTATGTATAGAGGAGGAACGGGGGATAAACCCCCTTAAATTAAATAAATGGCTTTTTACGCAGAATCATCCGATTTGCTTCAAATTTTGGATGTATATTCATTATGAGAAGGCGAATCTCTGATTAATTATGGGGTTCTTTTGATAATTAAATAGGGGAAGCGGGCGATTAATCCTCCACTCTTTAAATAAAATAAATTGTTTTTTTCTTTCACAACTATTCAACGTATTTCAAATTTTGGATATAGGTTCTTCCTGATAAAGTGAATCTCTGAATAGTTTTAAGGGTTTAATGGCTAAGTATAGAGCGATGAACGGGGGATAACCCACAATTAATCAGGACTTCGCCTTATCATAATGAACGCCCAATCAAAAATTGAATCAAATCAGATAATTCTGCGTAAAAAGCCATTTATTAATTTAAGGGGGGGGGGGGTATCAACCGTTCCCCCAGTGTTTACTCAGCCATTAAACCTTTAAAATTATTCCTGGATTCACTTTATGAGAAAGAACATATATTCAAAATATGAAATATATCGGATAAGTGAGCATAAAAAACAATTTATCTAATTTAAGGGGGGGGGGGGGAATAAACACCCGCCCCAATTTTTAATTGGCAAAATAACCCCATATGTAATCAGGGATACGCCTTATCATAATGGTTCTATAATCCAAAATTTGAAGCAAATCTGATAATTCTGCGTAAAATGTAATTTAATTTAAGGTGGGTTATATTCTATTCCCCTTCTATACTTAGATATTAAATCCTTAAAACTATTCAGAGATCCACCTTATCAGAAAGAACCTATATTTAAAATTTGAAATACATGGGATAATTCCGCATAAAAACCTATTTTTCTAGTTTATGGGGGATATAATAGCTCGCCCCCCTTTGTAATAAGCAGGAGAACGCCATAACTAATCAGAGATACGTCTTATCATAATGAACCTATGTCCAAAATTCTAAGCAAATCAGATAATTATGCGTAAAAAGTTATTAATTTAATTTTGGAAAGGTTATCCCCCGTTCCCTCTCTAGACTTAACCATTAGAACTCCTAAATCTCTTCAGGCATTATATACTATATATAAGCCTTATCGAAAAGAACTTATATGCAAATTTGACACACGTTGGACAATTCTGCATAAAAACCCATTCATCTAATTGAGGACGGATGGGGCGGGGGAGTAATCGTACCTTCCCAAAACTAATCAGGCAAGCGTCTTTTCAGGATGAACGTATATCCAAAAATTGAACCAAAACAGTTAATTCAGCATGAAAAACCCATTTACCTAAACTATGAGCCCCCTTCCCCGATCCCCCTTTCATACTTAATCAATGAATCCCCAAAATCAATAATAAATCCCCAAAATCAATTCTTTGTCACTTTTTTCCGGTAACTTTTTTTCCTTGTCACTTTTTTTCCTTGTCACTTTTTTTCCATGTCACTTTTTTCCGCTTTTGTAGTTTATGTCATTTTTTTTTCGATAACTTTTTTTCCGGTCACTTTTTTTCCTAGATTCCTAAATCGCAATCTCATCAACAGCAGGAGTCTTGTGTGCCATCAAGCCCGACAAATTAGACTCCGAAAAAAAAAAAAATGTATATATATATAAAAAAAAAAACATGCATAGTGTGTTATCCAAATGCTATTTATTGAGTCACCAAACCTTTCTTGAGAACCAATTTATCCTTTCTTGGGTGATTATTCTTCTTTCACGTGGAAATTCTGTTCAAAACATTCACTTTGAGAGTAATTTCTAAAAAATCTATTGTGTTTGAAGAAAAAAAAAAAAAACAGAAAAGACAGTTTGATTACACAGTTTTTGAATAACAACGTCTGCTAGTTTCATGCATTTCCGAACAAAAATAAACCAAATCTTATCTCATAACGTTTCCCTTTTGGATTTTAAAGAACACCCTTAAACTTTTCCGGCATGTTTGCATTTTATGAATTATTATACGATAAAGAATGAGGATAGCGGATATACCCGCCCTAGTATCTTAGATTGATTAAAGAAATATATTAAAACATTAAATATCTTTCAGAACTTGCCCTCAAAAAAAAAATGCACGAAAACTAATTCTCCGCCAAACAAATCTTCAAAATTCATCAACAAGTCCCAGCCGGGACATCTTGCCTTTCAACTATCATTGGACATTCATCGTCAAAACTGTTTCTAGGGCGCACCCTCCAAATCGCAATCTCATCAACAGCAGGAGTCCTATGTGCCATCAAGCCCGACAAATTAGACTCCGAAAAAAATATGTATAAAAAAAATAAACATGTATAGTGTCTTATCCAAATGCTATTTCTTTTAGACACCCGTTCTTTGACACGGATTTTCCTGCCTGTCTCCTTTCTGAAACCTTGACTTGAAAATGTCTCCCCCGCAGTGGACAGTTCCGTGTTGTTTTGGTGACAATGACAGATTGTGATCAGGGCTGGGCGCCTCGCATGTATATAAAATCTCGTATTTGAAATCAGGGACTATTATTTTATGACCTCGGGTGGCCATCTTTTCAGCGTTCTTGTTGAAAATTCAAAATAAATAGTTTAGTGATATATGTTGAAGATGGAGCAAAACTTTAAAACAAAATTGAGATTCACAATGCAATATAATTGTATTTTGGACTTATAGAATGCAGACGTTTGAATGATGATGTTTACTTAAAAGTTGAAACGTGTTTTCATATCATAAAAGAAAAAAATATGTTTAACGGAAAGATTATGTTAAGAACTTTTCTTAAATTTAAAACTTTTTGGCATAAGTTTCAACGTTATGACAATCAAACGTATGAAATGATAATGATTGTACGGCAAACACTGTGATAAGCCTCTGTGATAAGTCCAAACTGCTTATTTTCCGATTATTTTTAAATTCATTTTTGCACTCAAATGCATCAAACTGGTAAATTCTCTTATTTAGAAACTATATAATGTGCCGTGCTTGAAAATGATTTTGATTTTTTTTATATTAAAAAAAAAAAAAAAAAAAAAAAAAAAAAAAAAAAAAAAAAACTGCCAAATTTGGTATTTTGCATAGAATTTTCCAGAGCGGGAGAAACAAACAAACAAACAAAAAGAAATACAACAGGCTTTAACTTATTAAGGCACAAGTACAAATTGTAACAAGAATCATGGGAATATTATATATTTGGAGTTCATATTTCTAGTTTGATGTCCAAGATCTTTGAATCCATGTTTCTGCATTATGTATTATGACGTTTTCAATGATGGGTTGGAATGTTCCTCATTTCGAGTCCTTGTTTACTATCTTAAATCGTTCAGTACCCGCAGAACGCTCATCCAAATTGTGCTCTTTTAGTTTTTGTTGTTAAACTATATAGTTGCTTCGTTGTTTAATGCTTACGTAAGAATTTTCGTGACTACCCCCTCTCTCCCTTGTCAGCAAAAATAAGCAAATATTGCTCCCCCCTTCCTTCCTGCTTACGTAATACTTGAAAGACCCCTTTAATACCATTCGAGTTATCGAACAAAATTAGCAAGTGTTCTTATTTAGAAACTTTTGTAATTGAAAGAGTTTATATTTTTTTGATAAACGCGAAAGATCGTTCCAAAGATAGTGACCATTTTTAATAAAATTTCACGACACGAAGACGTAAAAAAAGAGTAAAATCGGTCCTCACGTGACCAAAATCATTTTAACTCAAAAAGTAACTTATTTATCGAAAAATGAAAAGCTCGTTCTGATTCCAAATCATTCCTTTGAAGAAAAAACAATTACAATTAGATTGGCGCAGCGCGCTATGTAATTTTATGACTTCGACTTTCATTTTTAGAACACTTTGGATACTATTTTAAATCGTTCAATACCCGCAGAACGCTCATCCAAATCGTGCTCTTTTACTTTTTGTTATTAAACTACAGTTGCTTCGTTGTTTAATGCTTACGTAAGAATTTTCGTGACTTCCTCCTCTCCCCCTTGTCAGCAAAAATAAGCAAATACTGCCCCCCCCCCTTCCTTCCTGCTTACGTAATACTTGAACGACCCCTTTAATAACATTCGAGTTATCGGACAAAATTAGCAAGTGTTCTTATTTAGAAATTTTTGTAATTGAAAGAGCTTATAATTTTTTGATTAACGCGAAAGATCGTTCCAAAGATAGTGAGCATTTTTAATAAAATTTCACGACATGAGGATGTAAAAAAAGAGTAAAATCGGTCCTCATGTGACCAAAATCACTTTAACTCAAAAAGTAACTTATTTATCGAAAAATGAAAAGCTCGTTCTGATTCCAAATCATTCCTTTGTAGAAAAAATAATTACAGTTAGATTGGCGCAGCGTGCTATGTAATTTTATGACTTCGACTTCCACTTTTAGAACACTTTGGATTTTGTAAAATAGAATACAACAGAATGTTGCTTTTTAGATGAGGATAATTTGTTACGCTTGAAAAGATGTGACTTTATTGTTGACATAAAAAAGAAAAACGAATATGGAGCATTATGTCTCCGAATGAAATGATTTTGAATCCGCAAATATGTGTGTAAACTGTAAATAGTTTACTTTCATCAAACGTTTACTTGAAAAAAAAAAAAAAAAAATACTCGGTGCGAAGATTCACTCCATTTTGATTTGATAGTAAAACGCATTTCTTCTTGTTGATTTATTCTCCAGACTAGATAATTTATTTTAGAATGTTTTTAAGGGTGTTCTCAACTGGTCCGCTCAACAAGCGCAAAACGTTTTGACACATTTACAAATTCATCTTTTAACAGAAAGTTATAAAATTGTAATGCCTGACTATGGAAGCGATTTCGAATCGAACTTATTTTTCCATTTTATGACTATTAAATTACCTATCCAGTTCTAAGCTGTTTCGATCACGTGATTACCTGCTTTTCGACCGGTTTTTCTGCTTTCGTCGGGAAATGTGTTCAAAAACGTCAACTTTGAAAGCTTGTTATGAAAGATCTATTTTGTTTTTTAAATAAATTAAAGCATATGTCACAAAGTTGCCCTTTTTGATTTAAGATAGATTATAATTAATAGATTATTTATTATTCACATATATGAAAAAAAGATTCACTTGACTTTGATATCTTGAATATCCTTTGTTTATTTTTCACCTTCCATGTTTATGCTTTTATGCAGTCAAATAAGATTCACTTGATCTTGATATCTTGAATATCCATTGATTTTTTTCATTTTCCATGTTTATGCTTTTATGCAGTCAAATAATATTCACTTGACCTTGATATCTTGAATATCCTTTAATTATTTTTCCCCTTCCATGTTTATGCTTTTATGTAGTCAAATAAGATTCACTTGACCTTGATATCTTGAATATGCTTTGATTATTTTTCACCTTCCATGTTTATGCTTTTATGCAGTCAAATAAGATTCACTTGACCTTGGTATTTTGAATATCCTTTGATTTTTTTCACCTTCCATGTTTATGCTTTTATGCAGTCAAATAAGATTCACTTGACCTTGATATCTTGAATATCTTTTGATTACAGTGGTCAACAGCTGTTTTGGTGCCGGTGTATTTTTAGCTGATTTTATATGAATTTGATGTCCTGAATTCAAATATGACATTAGTTTTTCTCTATCAGCTCAGTTTTTTAAGATAAACAACTTTTTGTGAAATATATGTTTCATTATTTTAAGGTAAATCCAGGTATTAAAAAATATACGTAAAAATAAAATAAACACAGGATTTTTATTTTTTATAATACACAAATGTTAGTTTTAATTATTAAGATATACACATATCCAAATAAAATTTTTTTAATTATATTATACAAATATTTTTACTCACAAAAATAGAGAAAAACGTCACTGATGAAACTTGATTGTCACTGAATGCTTCGGAAGCTTCTTTTCCGTGACATTCTGGAATATATTTTAGAACAGTGTCTTTTTTAACTCAAACTGCAATCTGAAACCCTTTGCATATCTCATCTTTTTTGGTAGCGGTCCTCCATAGTCTTAATATTGTGGTGAAATCTTTCGGGCTGTTTATCACTTGTGCCTTCTTTATTTTCAAGAAAATGCTCTAAGTGGCAATGTAAATAGTGCACTTTAATGCTTCTAATACACCCAAGAGATTTAAAACTATTATGCTTTTCATTTACCAGTTCTACATAGATTTCTCCTTTGCATTTGCCCGGAATGTTTTTGTGAACTGCCACAAAAGAAGTCCAGACTTTTTATTCAGCCTCATTCGTTGAATTTACGAAAGCAGGCTCCTTAATCAGTTGTCTTATTTGTTGTCCGTTAAATATTCCTGCTTTAATATCTTCATAACTCAATTCGGGTGTTTTTACCTTATATATGCAAATCATGACCCGTTCTTATGGAGAATTTATACACAAACTGCTTCATAGGACAGAGCTTGATATACAGTGCAGAAAGTATGATTTTCTTTTGCCCAACTAAAGTGTTATTAATGACATTCCTTTCTCCAACATCCATGTTTTCTTTCTTAGGCCTCTCTTTTCTAATCTAGTGGTGTATTTTATTATCTGCTATCCCAAAAATATAAAAACAATAGTATTTTCTGTAATTTCTTTGCTGCCCAATCATCTGGAAAATATTTAGGAAGAACCAATTTTTCTAACAGTCCTCTAAATTCATGATAAAATACAAGATTGTTTTTTTTTTAAGAGAAGAAGGGCAGTAGTCAATTTTGTCTTGTGTGATAAAATGTAAGTTTGGCTCTTTGTTCTAATAAATTTTTGTCTTTTAATCTTGAAACCAACCAGTAATTCAGAAGCTTCTTTTAAAACATTGAAATCTCTTTTGAAATCATTTAAATCAACCTGGTTGAAAAATTTAGGCATTGATGACATCTCCTCATAATCACTGTTACCTTCACAGCTATCTAAAAGATGATCAGCAGGACAATATTCATCCTCACTAAGCTCTGGTAGCTGATGAAAGGTTGGATCGGTATTTCCTCTGAGTGAGGAAGTTGGGGTCTTGAAGACACTAAAACAGGATAAGTTTTCTTATTACAATTGTTTTGATTAATTCAAATAGTATTCCAGTGCTAGGTAGAAATAATAGTCATAGAAATGGCTTTGGAGTTCTCTCCAAACCATTGGTAAGCCAAATTTGAGACTTATTCTTTTCCGCCAGCTCATTTTCATAAATGTTCTGTACAAGTTTTACAGACCTGTTGCGGTGCGCAGATTTTATCCTGATCACCAAGTCTAACCCCAAAGTATCCAAGATAAGCTCTCTTTACAAAGTCAGTTACATATTTTCTGTGTTCTTTCAACTTTTATTCTCCGCATATGTAGCAAAACTTATCTGGATGATTTATACAACTTTTTCTACTTGAACTCATTTAAATTCCATTCTACAACGCAAACACAACAATCTAGTACACTACGAGTTTTACGTTAAATTGATACGAATTCTACCTTAAACACAAATATCATGGAAGTTCAAAAACTTTAGAAAGTCAAAGAAAGCCAGTTTTGTTTCCATGGAGCAAACTCTGAAACTAACCTTATCTCTTGGTGGCTTTTACATTTGGCTTTATGGATGAGCGGCGCGAAATCATAAGCATGCGCAGATCCTCAGTTTTGCTTGCACATTTGTTTTTTTCAAGATATTGTGGTATTTCAACGTCCTTCTAATCGCTTTGAGCGTCGTTACAGGTCTATGTATCATAAGGTCAGTTTAAGTGTTCAAGGTCACTTTAGTTCTAAAAAATCTTTAGTTCGCTTTGCATATCTAAAAAAGTAGAGCTGATAGAGAAAAACTGATTGCATATTTGGAATCAGCGTCCCAAAAATATCAAAAATCAGTTGTAAAATCTCAGGCACCAAAAAAAAAAATTTTTTTTTATAGGCCTGTGTTATTTTTCACCTTCCATGTTTATGCTTTTACGCGATCAAGTAAGATTCACTTGACCTTTTGATGTCTTGAATATTCTTTGATTTTTTTTTTTTTTTCCACCTTGCCACGTTTATGCTTTCACGCTCAAAAATGAGTCAGAAAATTTCGCGTTTGTTGAATAAAGAACTTGAGTGTATTCGAAAAAACATTTTTCCACACTCAACAGCTCAAAACTTTCTTAGACATTTTCAATATCACTTTTAAAAGTAAAAACATGAAACTTGCTGAGGTGATATTTTGAGAGATGTATAAGGGGCCGCGCGATTTCATTTTTTGCTCAATTAGTTATAATTTGATTTACAACCATCTATTTTCTTAGTATGACCACCTTTTTCGCTCCCAAATCTCCCGCTTCGAAAAATTTGGTTTAAAACGCCAGTTTTGACAGCATTTATTGCAGTATTTTCCGCATTTATCAAAAAATCGACAAGCACGGCACATTATTTAGTTTCTAAATAAGAGGATTTGTTAGTTTGATGCGTTTAAGAGCAAAAATGAAATTTTAAAAAATCAGAAAATAAGCAATTTGGATTGGAAAAGTTTTTTGTTCGAAAATGCATGAAACTAACAGGTGTTGTTGTTCAGAAACTATCTAATCACACCCAGTTTCCTTTTTTTTTTTTTTTTTTTTTTTTTTTTTTTGTCTGCAAACGCAATAGATGTTTCAAGAAATACTGTCAAAATTGCCATTTGAACTGAATTTCCCAACGAAAGCAGAAAAACCAGTCAACGGACGGAGAAAAATGCTATGTCATGTGATCAGAAACGTTTATAATTCAAAAGGAAGTTTATTGATCAGTTTATTGATATTGGTAGTTTATTGATAGAATTTGATTTATAAATAATTACTTTCTCAGCATGACCTATTTTTTTGTTCTTAGATCTCGAGCTTCTGAAAATTCGGTGCAAAAGACAAAATTTGACTGCATTTTTTTGTAATATTTCCTGCATTTATCAAAAAATTGACAGGCACGCCACCTTATATAATTTCTAAATTAGAGAATTTCCCAGCTTGATGCGTTTGAGAACAAAAGTAAATCGGAAAATAAGCAGTTTGGATTTACACCCTTAAACACATCAAAATGGCACATTCTCTTATTTCGAAATTACATAATGTGTCATGCTTGTCGATTTTTATATAAATGCAGAAAATATTTTTAAAAATGTCATTAAAGTTTGTGTTTTGAACCGAATTTTCCGAAAGGGGAAATCTGAGAAAGAAAAAAAAAAAGGCTGTAACTAAGAAGACAATTATTTATAAATCAAACTCTAATTAATTGAGCGAAAAGTGAAATCACAAGGCTTCTTATACATCTCTTTAAACATCACCTTAGCAAGTTTCATGTTTTTATTTTTAAAAATGAATCCGAAAATTTATTAGAAAAATTCGAGCTGCTGAGGGTAGAAAAATATATTTTTTTAATACATCCTAAACGATATACTATACTTTGAAACAAGAAGTTTTCACCTACGTTAATGGAAAACAATACGCAATAAAACTTTAAAAAGCTTATTTCCTGTTTTCCGAATCTTTTCAAAACATCCGCTATTGGACTTTTTTCTCTCATTTGCTGACATCACCTTGCACCTTTCGAACCAACAATCTTGGTTGCTGTCACCTGAAACATTTGTTTGCTCTAAACCCCAGTGAATTATTTATGCCCAGGTATTAGAAACCCCGGAGTTCCGTCGCAGTATGGAGCGTCGTGAGTTATTGCTGGCATCTCTGCGGGTACCGATCTTGAATCAATGAATTGAAAAAAGCTGCCGCTTAATTCCTCACGAACGCCCGCTGCGGTAGAAAGTTTAAGTTTTGGAATGGATGTGTCCTATGTTGATTTTTAGGAGGGTTTTGTGTGCAATCTCGCTGCTTCGGGACACGAATTATGTGACCATTACGGTATAGGAATTGATTTAATGAAAGCTATAATACAGGGTGGTCCCTTATTCGGTGTCCTCTTTTTAACAAGATTTTGTTTTTGTTCAGACCTCTAGTAAATATAGATTATCACAAGTCTGCGATGTTTGTGTAGTTTTTTATTTTAAACCTTTAATAGTTGATTTTTATGGAGGAGGGAAAGGGGGGGGGGGGAGTTCCGCTAAATTCAAAAGTGACTTTCATTTTTAACTATCACGCCAGGATTTTTCGCAAATCGCAAACGTTAAATAAAATAGCGTAAATCTGATGCTATGAACTAAATGTAAAACTTTTTTTTCTTCAAGTTAATCTTACGTAATTAAAAAATTTATACATTTTTTTTTTTTTTTTTTTTTTGGCTTATACTGGGAATTTTTAGAGCTAAACAGTTCAGAAGTCCGATAAGTGGGAGAAATGACAAAAGGGTACCTTTTAACTTTAAAATTTGCGAATTGCAAAAAATCCCAACAAAATGATTAAAAATTAAGATTGTTTTCGGTTTCAGCGATAAAAGTACATAAGAATTGTTCATCAAAAGCTAAAAAAAACGACACAACCCAAATTTTGCAGACTAGTACATTTTATTTGGCTGGATTCATGTATTGTAATCACATCTGCATATATCGGTAAAATGTTTTCAAAATATATCCCCAAAATAATAGAAAGGGAATTGATATTTCTCACTGTTTTAAAATTACTTACTGTTTAGTGTCCCATACTAATATTTAAGTTTCGAGTTGTCTGTATTAGAGGTCTGCACGGGCCCGGGCCGGGCCGGCGGAATCGTTTCGAATTTTCTAACGGGCCGGGCCGATAAAAAAAATTTCGGGCCTGCCGGCCCGTTCTGAAGATTTAAGCAGAAACGATAAAATATGAGCTATTTTCAACGAAAATGATTTTAACGAGAATAAGTATAAATGTGGTCATACTAGTTTGACAGCATCAATATAAATATGCACAGTGTATCGGCATTGGAGAATTACATTATGTGTAACCCGTTTTAATATTTTTTTAGCTGACTCATGCCGGTCCAAGATCACGCTTGCATTATTTTTCTACATATAGACTGGCCGGACCGGTACTAGACTTAATTATTGGCAGAAAACATGATTTGTAAAATTATTAACAGGGATAAAAAACTTATGTTAGCTTAGTCTTCGGATATATACATCTTGATGATTTTTAAATTAATTTCTCAATAATGCGAAAGTTTGTCACATTTTCTGATTAATTTTAATTGTAAAAGTATAAAAGTGATAAGCCTAACTATTGAAGGGATTTGGAATCGAATAGCGTTTTTCATTTTTGGTAAATAAAATACTTGTATAACCTTGTTGAGATATAATAGTTTCTCAAATGATTGCAGGTTTTTCTCCCTTCCCTTGCTATTGCTTCCGGAAATTCTATTCTAAACGCTACACTGTAAAAAAAAACGGACGATTTAACGGAAGTATTACTGGTAATCTGGACGCCAGTACAATATACTGTTTTTTAACGGAAAAATTTCCTTAAATTCCAGAAGAAAACTCGAAAAAACGGAATATTTTACGGAAATTTTTCCGTTAAAAAACAGTAAATTATACTGGCGTCCAGATTACCAGTAATACTTCCGTTAAATCGTCCTTTTTTTTTTTTTTTTTTTTTTTTTTTTTTACAGTGTAATTATGACAGTATTTCCTTTGTTTGCAGTATTCTTAAATTGCTTGTATCAAAAAATGGATAATGCCATTCGATTATATAGTTTCTGAATAAAGATATCTGCTAATCTTATGCATTTCTGAGGGGGAAAAATGAATTTAGAAATGTATCAGAAAGGAGCTTCTTTGAATTTAAGAATGAATTTGGATTTGAAATTTATAATAAAATGATATAGAAATGTATTTATAAATCTTCTTTTATTAAACAGCTTCAAAATTAACGATGTTTTTAGCTTTCTTTCTTTTTTCTTTTATTCTAAGCCACATTAATTTTTTAATGAATCTTTTTTCGAATGTTGAAAGCCTAAGAATCTAAGTAATCATTAATGTTGTTAATGTGTAGTAGATATAAAATATACTGTAAAATCATTCCATAGATATGTATGCAGTATTCTTTAAAGAAATCTTAGTTATATGATAAAAATCTGAATTTTTTAGAAATCGTAGAAATTGCAACGGGCCAAAACGGGCGGGGCCGGGCCGGGCCTGTTTTCGCTGATTTTTGTACGGGCCGGGCCGGGCCTAAAATATAAAAATTTAAACGGGCCGGGCCGGGCCTGGAAATTCCGGCCCGTGCAGACCTCTAGTCTGTATAAAATTGTTTCAATTAAAGTAATTTTATTTTATTTATTTATTTATTTATTTATTTATTTTCGTAACTGGGACTATTGTTTTGTATAAATATGTCAGATATCGCAATAAAGTATCATGCACATATTTTTACGGTAGCTATTATTTTATGAATTCTGTCCCTAGGTTTTAGTCCCAGCTTCCTTACCGTCTCTCTTATTCAAATTATACAAGAAAACACTCCAGATACAGACATGTTTATCTTTTTACTTCTTCTCATGCAGAAGTATGTTAGAGAAGAAAGATCTGTAGTTCTTCGACAGGAAATTTACTTCAGAATTTAAATCGGCATTTAACCCCTTGAAGGGAAGGCAATAATTTTTCTGTAATATTGAATTCTCACCGGAAGAATCGAAAATTTTTGTTTTAAGGGTGTATTCGAAAAAACGCTTTTCCACCTCCAACAGCTCGAAATTTTCCGATACAATTTCAGACACATTTTTAAAAGTAGAGACATGAAACTCGCTGAGGGGATTCTTGAAGGGACGTATGAGGTGCCATGTGATTTTTTTTACGCCCCATTCATTAGAATTTGAGTTATAAACAATTACCTTATCAGTATGACCCTTTTTTTCGTTCCCAAGTCTCCCGCTTGGGAAAAATCGGTTCGAAATGCCGTTTTTGATTGCTTTTTTTGCAATATTTTCTGCATTTATCAAAGAATCGACAATCACGGCACCTTGTGTACTTTCCAAATAAGAGATTCTGAAAGTTTGGTGCATTTGAGAGCAAAAATGAATTAAAAAATAAATCGGAAGATAAGCCGTTTGAATCGAAATATAATAATTTTTTAAATAAAAAAAATGCAATGACTTCAACATTTTCCGCCAAATTAAAATATATATATATCTTTTTTTTAAGTTTTTGGTGAGAATCTTGTTTAAATTAGATGGTATAAAATATATCCCACTCCCCCTCAAGGGGTTAAACATCATTTTCAGGCATTGTGGCTTTATTAGTTTCCTTACCGTTCCCAAGGTTTATTCCAGCTCTTTTCAAGATAAATTAAGCTTTAAAAAAAAATAATAATAATCCAATATAAATAATTGTTTTTAACATTCAATGAACAACATTGTGACTATCACTTAGACATTATTTGCTTTATAAGTAGTAATTTTCCATAGTGTTTTCCTTTTTTTTTTTTCCAATTACCGATCTTTTTTTCTTTAACATCTTTTTAAGACAATGTTACCTAAAAAAAAATTGTACTAAAAATACTACATTGGTATAATTGCTTATTTAAATGCTCTATGGGTACTCTGTAAGTTCATTGTAAGTAAATTTTAGAAGAAAATAAAAAGTTAGGGGGCTAAAATGTCGAGAGAATGGTAAAGGAAATTAAATATGCAAGTTTAATTTAAACCTCAATTAAATGGAACAACAAAGAAAAAATCGTGTGTCAAGCATAGATTATGAAGTACTTTCCAACGCATTCACAATAATGTAACAAAACTGCACCATTTAAAAATTTAAAATGCATATTACGCCTCCTTTCACCATATGGAAATGTATAATGCATTTCAAAACTGAATTTCAGCTATTCCCATCTACAATTGAAAATTATTTTTTAGTAGCTCTGTATATGATACAGACATTTATATCTGTTAACAACATGCATTCCAAATTTAAATTTATTTAAAAGATACATATAATTCAATTGAAAATTCCCGTTCAGCAATTTCCTCTAATAAGTTGAACGGTATGAGAATACTTTTGTGCAGTCCTTTATATGAGGTATAGAGTTTAATAAGTTATAAAGAATAACATGCAAACAATGTAATTAAATTTAAAAACACATACCGAAATTTAAAACGTACTCTCCAGCAATTATCACGCAAAGACAGTACTGTAATCGATTTCTTTTGTGTGTTCATGTAAATTAATAAAAAATGTTATGAATTCCCTATTTTAACATAATCGTAGTGAAATTCAATGATTTATATCAGTTTCGATACATTTGAAATAGCGTAATGTCATTAAAAATTCCCCAACAATTTTTCACCATATACCATAATGTAATCGAATTCTTTTGAATCGAATAATTTTAATGTCATTAAAAAGTCTCCAAACGATTTTCCCCCATATACCATAATGTAATCGACTTTTTTGAGTCTCCCTGTAAACGAACCATTAATCGTACATACTTCATATACAATACCAAAAATTCTTTGGCGACCCTAAAAAAGCTTTATCAATTTGCATTAAAATCCGAGTATATTTACGGGAGTTAGAGCGTGACCAGACGGCTAGACAGACAACTTTGTTGGAAGTGCTAAAAATAGTTGCTGCTTACCCTTTTTTCTTTATTTTGAATTCATTAAGTTTTATCTTCTATAAATCTAAAATGCCAAATTTTTATTCATGAAAGTTAAAATTTTGTGAGAATACCTCTAATATTAAATATTGAATTTTGATATTATTCTATATCCTTTTACAAAAGTAAACTTAAACCAGAGTTGACTTTTTCAAAAAATATCCAGTGAAACGTACAGAGTATTATATATAAAAAAATCCCTGTCCACAAGATGGATGATAGTTCGACCCTTCGGGGAGAAGACGGGAGAAAAAAAATAAGATACGAACGAAGTTAAAATTTAGTGAAAAAACTTTTTAAAGTGTTACGACATGGGTTTTTAAAAAGCTATCCTTCTCCCCATGCTTTTGTCATCCGAACTTAATGTTCTTGAAAGGACTGTAAAATGCTTGTTCGGTCCGTTGGAAATTGAGTTAAGGTTGCCTCAACCCCCAAAAGGCAATTACCCCACCCTCGTTCTCTCCCCTCTTTTTTTAAAGTTTTTTTTTTTTTTTCGCTAGACGCAACAGTTTTCTTCAAGCATGCAAGTCAAAATTCGTTAAGCTCAGTAGCGATCAAGAATTTTTGGCATGCAAGGTTTTTTTTTTTTCCAGCCCCCTACCCCACCCCCGAAAAACCTCCTTCTATATACACTAGTGGGTTAAGCTAAAATAAGAATAAGGTGCGTTAGGGATTGTCTAGCGAACATAAATTTTAGGAAATCTCTCAGGCTAATGGTGTGTTTTATAGTCGCGAAGCTGTTCTCTTTTCCGTGCATAGTGGGTTTTATGTAGATTCCAGATGATAATTTTTCATGGCCTGTGAAGTATAAGTGTTCCTAATGAGAAATTCAGATATTGCAAGTTATTAAATAACTTGTTTTTTCTAAAATTAAGTATTTTTTATATAAAAAATATAACATAATATTTTTAAAAGAAAGATAATTAAAAAAATATTTTTAAATTTTTTCTTCAGGCAGTTCTGGAAAAAATATGTATATAATCGTGTTAATTCGAAATCGGATAAATCGACTCGTGTTAATTCGAAATCGGATAAATCGACTCGTGTTAATTCGAAATCGGGTAAATCGACTCGTGTTGATTCGAAATCGGATAAATCGAATCTTTGCTCAATTCGAACTAAACTGGAGTCCCGAAATTTTCAAGAGCAGAATAACGTTAAAATTTTTCATTTATTCGAACTCATTTTCTCTTGACGTTGTTTAATTCGAACTAACCAGAATTCCAATTTTTTTTTCCCTTACTTTCACACGGACTTTAGATCCTTAAGATATTTTTCTTTCTTTCCTTTTTGTCAGAATTGTTCTGAAACAAGTACACATATAATCTCATTCATTGGATTATCTGCTTACATAATGCTTCATCTGTTCGCCAATGATACCTCCAACCCTTCTTCCATTGTGCTTGTTCCTAATATCTTAATTTATTTATTTATATATTTTAATTTAATATTAAGGATGTATTTCGATTCAAACTGCTTATTTTCTGATTTTTTTTAAATTCATTTTTGTTCTTAAATCCAGCAAACTGGCAAATTGTCTTATTTAGAAAGTACACAAGGTGCCGTGACTGTCGATTCTTCGATAAATGCAGAAAATATTGTAAAAAAAAGCAATCAAAAACGGCCTTTTGAACCGATTTTTCCAAAACGGCAGATTTGGCAACGAAAAAAAGGGTCCTACTAATAAGATAATTGTTTATAAATCAAATTCTAATGAATTGAGCGTAAAATGACATCACACGGCACCTTATATGTCTCTTCAAAAATCCCCTCAGCAAGTTTCATGTTTCTACTTTTAAAAAAGTGTCTGGAATAAATTTTAAACAATTAGTATAACATTAATTCCTTTGTAATAGAGCCTCTTTAAACGTGTTTTTCTCTCATACTTTCTATAATTCGAACTCTGGATAATTCGAACATTTATTTTGGTCCCGACGAGTTCGAATTAACGAGAGCCGACTGTATATATATCACTGCTCAATAACATGAGATTTTCTGACACATTTACGAGTTCATTTTTAAACGAAATAACATGACACTTGAAGCAATTTGCCTGAATCTGGGTTCGATTCCTCGCTTGGGCCTTTTTTCGTTCAGAGGAACATATATAAAATTCGTATAGTAACTTTACTAATATATTTGCTAGTATTAAAATAACAGTGTAGATAATAGCGATTGATGTTTAATGTGACGATAAATATTTCTCCTCTGCAGTGCTGTCGTGTTCAGAAATTCGATTAAAAAACGAACACTTGGACAGTGTTTAGAAAGATCTTCTGCCTTTACCGAAAATTGAAAAATATCACTTGATTACATAGTTTTAGAATAAAAATACCTACCAATCTCATACATTTTCGAGCAGAAATTAATTCAGAAAAGTGTCAGAAAACAACAAAAACATACCTGTAAATATAATTTTTATAAATTTAGCATATCGAGAAGTAAAATAAAAACAGATTGCAAAATTGATTTTTTCCTTCTTTTTTCCTACAAAAAACAAGATGAGCTAATGAAAATAACGTAAAATATAATAAAGATATGCTGTTTTATCATTCCTAATGATAATAATAATTCCCATATTGAACAGAAAAATATTCCAATATTTTACCACTAAAAACCACTCGAGTACCTTAGTAAATTAAGATTAATTGGTAGAAACTAATTAATTCACAGGAGTATTTTAACCATTTAACTGATTTCCCCGTATATCGTACGGGCAAAATAAATTTTCTTGATCCATCACTTAAAACTTTTTCACACCACTAAATTTTGTAAATACTAGGGGGGCTCCGCCCCCCTGCTCGCTACGCTTGCCAACACCCCGCGTAATCGCTTCGCGATTCCAAGTTGTAGGCTACCCCTGCTTGCTGCGCTCGCCAATACCCCATGGTATGAATAAGTAGTTGCAGACCTTTCAAATGATGTGTCACACGACTGGTGTTGTAAAAAAATTAAAAATGTGTCTCGCTGGGAAGGCAGAGTGGGGGTTGACACACAAGACATCCGTAATATGAATAAGCAGTTGCAGACCTTTCAAATGATGTGTCACGCGACTGGTGTTGTAAAGAAATTAAAAATGTGCCCTCCTCGGGGGCAGAGTGGGGGGTGACACACAAGACATCTATAATATGAATAAGCAGTTGCGGACCTTTGAAATGATGTGTCACACGACTGGTGTTGTAATAAAATTAAAATGCGCCGCCCCCTGGGGGACAGAGTGGGGGGTTAACACACAAGACATTCATAATATGAATAAGCAGTTGCAGACCTTTCAAATGATGTGTCACACAACTTGTGTTGTAAAGAAATTAAAAATGTGTCCCCCCTGGGGGGAGAAGAATGTGGGGGTGATACACAAGACATCCATAATATGAATAAGCAGTTGCAGACCTCTCAAATGATGTGTCACACGACTGGTGTTGTAAAGAAATTAAAAATGTGCCCCCCCCTGAGGGGGCAGAGTGGGGATGTTTAGTAATGTAAACAATGCTATGATTGATCAATAGAAAATGTTGCAAGTGATTTTGTTTTGTAAGCAAAGCGTAAAAATTATGAATGTTATAAGTCCCTTAACCACTTGAAGACGAGCGACGCGCATACGTGCCGCAAAAAGGCTTAAGAATCTTTGTTTATCCCTACCAGTAAAATTATACTGTTAAATTTTCCTTATTTAATCGGAGCATTTTCTCGATTTAATAGGGCACAAATTCTGTTTTTAA
Source organism: Maratus speculifer (assembly GCA_964019185.1). Taxonomy (NCBI): domain Eukaryota; kingdom Metazoa; phylum Arthropoda; class Arachnida; order Araneae; family Salticidae; genus Maratus; species Maratus speculifer. The sequence continues at coordinate 361,907,002 of OZ025291.1, forward strand.
AAACCGGTAACTAAACATTTAAAATTTCATTAAAGACTCCCGTCGCGAAGGGGTTAAAAAACAAGTTTCCCAGCGTACTTACGTTTCCAATACTGTATGTCCGAGAATAGTTTCATATAAAATCAAAGTTATCTTGCTGTAAAGCCCACACAGAGAGCATTAAATCTCATGTAGCTAGTTTACCTTGTAAGGCTTCAAAGAAAACAGCATTGATTGCATTTGACGACCTCAGGAGCCAAGGGGTACAAGTGACACAAAATCGATTTGAAGAAAATTGAGTTTAAAAGATGATTGACTTTAAATTTGAAAATCTATGATAATTCACTAAACTGAAATAGGAAACTGCCGCTGGTTTCATTGTGATCTTTGAACTCTTGTTTCAATAACTGTAAAAAAAAGAAAAAAAATTAGAGTGCAATTTTTTAAATTTATAATTAATCAATATTAGGTACTACTTGATTATCCCGTCGACCAATTTCGTCAAATTATACAAATTGCCAAATTAAAAGCCTCTATTAATTTGGCAATTATACATGTTGACATATTTTTTATTTTAAATAACGAAAAAACAAATAATTAGTAAAATATTAATAAAAATACAAATAAAAAATCGAAATAAAAATCACTTAATGACGTTTTAAACACGTGTATCGTATTTAATGTCATTGAATGTGACATTCAAGATCATCCATTATTGGCACTTGATCTTGTAGCTTGGCGATAGTTTTTTTGTCGACGGAATAACCAAGTAGTACCCAATTTTGATCATTATTCGGCAAAAATGGTTGATCTCTAGAACGCAGCACATAATTATAAAATCACTTATATTTCTTTACGTGAAAAGAGGAAAGCATATTTACAGGTCATCTGCTTGCCAGCTCGTCACACTTCATTTTTTTTTCAATTTTGTAACTTATACCCCTTGGCCTCTGTGTCTATAATTAATCTAATTTATGGAATAATTAGATCAAAAAGGTAGTTTCCGAAAAAAAAAAAAAAAAAAAAAAAAAAAAAAAAAAAAAAAAACACTTGTACCAGGTAACGTGGTACACGAGAGAGAATTCTTTACACTTTAGATACTTTTACTGCAGTCTTGCAATTCCGAGGACTCCTATACGAAAATTTCTAAAATAACATGATCAAAGGATAAAAACTTCATATTTATAACATGCTTTATAACATGATTTTATAACATGATCAAAGGATAAAAACTCCACATTCAGTTAACGTTGTCCCATTAAATGACAACATGTCAAATGCATTTAGAAAATTTACATTCAATTAAAAGTGTTCAATAAGCTGTCCACATTAAAAAAAATATTTAGAAAGATTACATTTAAGTAACATTGCTCCGTAAAATGACCATACGAATTTTTTTTATGTCTTTTTTTTTTCAACTACAGATTTGCAAAATTTGCAATTTTTTACGCATATAATTAGTAAAGTTCGCACACTTTTTTAAAATTTCCAACATTGATAAATATCGCGATTTTATTCTGCGATCGATTTTGAAGTTTTTTATTTTCTCTCCGGTTAATGATGAATTTCCCTGATTTTTTTCGCAATAAATTGTGAAAATTCTCATGTGATTGAAGAAATTTACAATTTTTATTAATGACTGATTAACGAATTTTACGAAGTTGATCCGTGACAGACTGATGGAATAAGGGATTTTTTCGTAATGTAATCAGTGGGATTCTGAAAATTTTAGATTAAATTCACAATTTTTTTTCTCGCAATTCAACAAAAATTATTTCTTTATTTTTTAATGTTTTTATTCTTTTAATCTATATAGTGTATTTTTATATGTTTGTATTATTTAATCGAAAAAACTATTTTTTAAAGGAAACTTTTTCTTATTCTTAATTGATAGAACACCGAGTTCTGACGATCTTTTTTCGTTTCCCAGTAAGATGGATTTTTACCTCACAGGCTATGAAAGCCTAAAAGCTTAAGTGCCCGCCAGTTCTGTATGTATGTACGTATGTTCGTGCGTAACTCGATAACTCCCGATAAAAATATCCGATCCACTTGAAATTTTGTATATAGGTATATTCTGATAAGGTGCTTCCATGATTAGTTTTTGGAGTTCATTCACTATGTATAAGAGGGGGAACAGGGAACTGAAGCCCCTCCCCTTAATTGATATAATTTTTCATGCAAAATTATCAGTTTTCGTTCAAATTTTAGATATAAGATAATTCTGATGAGGCACCTTTTTGATTGATATTAGATGTTCGTTGGATAAGTATAAACAGGGGGAAAGGGAGGGGGTAATGAACCTCCTCTTGATTTATATGAATGGTTTTTTCATGCAGAATTATCAGTTTTCGTTCAAATTTTAGACAGATGATCATTCTGATGAGGGCACCGCCATGATTAGCTTTGGGAGTTCATTGGATAGGTATAAAGAGGGGATGGAGGCTAATCCCTCTTAAATTATATAAATAGATTTTTATTAAAAAATTTCCGATTTGCTGGGAATTTTGGATATAGATTTTTGATATGATAAAGGATGTCCCTGATTAGTTTAGGGGTTCTGTGATTAAGTATAAAAAAGGAAAATGGGGCAGCTGTTTCCCCTCCTTAATTTGTTTTTCGAACGGAATTAACACTTGAAAAATAAGGCTGTAATGTACAATTCTAGGCAATGTTCTTTTTATTCAATTTTACAATAAAAATTTTTTCAAAACTGATAGCGTGGTAACAAAGTTCGATTCTTGTACTATTGAAAAAAAATTATTACTGTTACATTGTTAGCGAAAAAAGATTTAACTGCCTGTAAGAAAGAAACAATGAAAAATTTTGTGAAAATACTAAACAATGAAATTTTTAACAATGTTTTTTTAAAGTATAATAATAAGCGAATTTTTTCATTGTTCATAAAATTACACTCCTTTGTGAATTTATCTAAAATCTATTAAAGTGTTATTTGATATAGTGTTTTTCTGATATTTTGAGTTTATAAAGTGATTTATTTTATATTCTTTTGTCTCTGTTATTAATATTTTCAAATCAAATCATGAAGTGGCATAAAAGACTTAAACATAGAATCACGCGTATCTTGTAAGTATTAAAAGAGCATTTGAATTTATCTAGTATTATTTAAATTTACTATATTGTCTATTTATTTATAATATCATTTTTTTTTCGATATAAGGTGTAGCAATGCTCATGATATTTTTATAATTATTTGCATAAATGTTTCAGCGGTATTTTTTTGTTGCTGTTAACTTTTGATTTCTATTTTTATCTAAAGATGCATTGAAAGAGAAATTATGTGTAAAATGAGAATGAATTTTTTCTCGGAAAAATAAACTTAAATTCAATTTTTAACAGTTTAAAAGCATGAAAATCATATACACACATACAGAAAATAAAATAAAATAAATAAATTGTGGCTAGTATTAGTTATAATGTTATTTTAAAGTTTCTTAACCTGCAGAACAATTTTAAAAGATAGACTCAATTTCATAGATTTGGATATAGAATGTGTATAACTTACAGAACATTTAAAGAAAAAAATTCTTCTTAACCCTTTCGGGTCCTATTTTGTTTTCTAAGAAAAATTACGGAACTACTTTGATATACCCCCCAAATCGTAAATTTGGCGACTTTTTTTTTCTCGCCAAGCAAAATACCCATTAAGTTAAATTAAGTTAAATACAAAAAATAAAATTAATTAAAATTAAGTTAAATACATTAATTAAAAATACATTAATTAAAAATAATAAATTAATTAAAAATACATTAATTAAAATTAAGTTAAATACAAAAAAGGAATACCTAAAAAATACAATGAATACATAAAAAATACAAATGAAGGAATGAAGCTGAGTAACAGCAAACCTAAAAGGTCCGTAGGAAAAGTGCGTAGGGAGTGCCAGATTTGGCGCGTAATTTTTGGGGGGGGGTATATCAAAGTAGCACCAAAATTACTTTTACGTTAATAACATCAACACTAGCTATCCAAATAGATTAATTAGAGTTTAAGGAATATGTTTCATTGTCTGAAAGATAATGAATGTTGTTGTTTTGAATTCTATTCAATTAATATTCATATGACAATAGCTAAAGAACAGTTTTTGCAGATGTTTAGAAAATATTGTATTACAATAGATTTAGCTTATATTACAACTTTGTAATAATTTTTGCGCTTTATTATGCTCGATTCATTCAGGAATGTAAAATATATGTTTATAGTAAAAGAATCTCAAACAACGCAAAGAGAATTCAGAAAATAATATAATTATTATTATTACTAAGTGCCTAATCATAAATGAATTCACCCCAGTAGCCAAACAATATTGGTCCAATATTGCCTAAATCTTGGCGCAATATTGGCATGAAATAGTGCTCCAATATTGGGTGTTTACATTTTGTCCTGCATATTGTATATGCATAGGCATATAGTAACATTACTACATGCAAATAGTAGTAAAAATGTTTCTTAAAACAAAAAAATACCCTATAAAAGACATGTACTATTAATAGTACACCAAGACCCTAAAGAATTAAATTGACGAAATAATTTACCCCCCCCCCCTCCACTCCTTAGAATATAATTAACAAGTGGGTACGTACAGAAGATTTCATTTAATATTTCTTTCAAAATAACTTATCCTTTAATTAATAAATCCAAATTGTTCATTTAAAATTATTAATACACATTACATTAAATGGTGACAACCATAAATTTAATTTTAAAATAATTATAAAAGGAATTTATTTATGTTAATCAAATTAAAACAAAACTGTTCGAATCAAACTACTTAAATAAAATCCAAAATTTCAAAAAATTTTTAAAATCAGAAAAAAAAATTTAAATTTTTCAAAACGAAAAACAAAATGTTCAGAAGAAATTTAAAATGCTGAATCGTAAATAAATCGGAGAAGTTTTTAAAATAGAAAGAAAATTGAATTTCAAAAAATATTATGTACATTAGTGATAAAAGAAAAATAATATAAACCCTTAAATTAGCAAATAACACAGAATTTCTTTTAATTATTCTTTCATATTAATGAAAATTTCAACTTCTAGCACTGGGGCTCGAATTAAAAACTTGCGAGACGCGTGATGTGTTTACAAGCGAGATGCTTTATTTCCAAGCTATGATGTTTGCGCAAAAACGTTGAAATTAATAAGATTCTCTTTTTAAAATTTAAATATCAAAAGAAGAAAAAGGAGGAACGGATGTCATAGAAAAAAATTAATTTATTTAAAATTTTATGTTTTGTTGTGTGACACGAGGTAAGTGTGACACGAGGTCAGCTGTAAGTACATAAAATTTGAAGTTTCTGAATTATACATGTTTTGTGTACGGACTATCCTCTATTCAGACGGATAGATAGAGGATAGAGACGAATAGGGCTTCGTCAAGTGAACAGAACCCTAAAAACAATGAATTTTGAAGAAAAAAAATGACTGGATATTTAATAATTTTTTTAAAAATGTTTAAAAAATACATTTAAATCAATTCTACCCTTTTTTTTTAAATACGGATATTTTTGCCCAATGCTTTTAAAGATTTTTAAATGTGCATTATAAAAGACTGCGTAAGAAATTTTAGATACATTTAACAACATTTTTACTGATATATATATATAATAAAAAAAAAGATAAAATGTAACACATCTTCGAAATATTTTATTAAAAAAAAACAAAAAGCCTGAAGGCAAATTCCATACATATATCTATTATATGTATAATAAAGAATATACCATAAATAAACTTAAAATCTCTATCTCAAATACAAACATGTTGGAAATTGCGCGTCAAGCGTAGCAAATGAGGGACGTTCATACTATAAGGAAGTTTTTAAAATATTCAGATCTTGGTATGTAGTAACATACAATACTTCGAATGCAATAGAGTATCCGAAATCTTTTGTATGTCCCTGTAAATACTATCTGCTTTCTATTATACAGGAAGTAACTTGTAGTAAACTTCAGCAACGTATTTAATTTCGGAATATCAATTTCGTAAAATGTGAAGTAGTTTAATATTATTAAAACGCGCCTCAAACAATGTTTCCCCCTACACCATTATGACATGGTATAGGGGATTGGTATACATTATATATTGGTATATATAGGCATGGTATATTTACATTCTACAGAATGTAAATTTTAATATGTACTTCATAGATGCATATCAGTTTTATTATGTTCGAAAGAGTGTAACACCCTTAAAATGCACTTTAAACTATTTTTCGCATTGGCGTAATGTAATGGAATATCTTTGTAATCCCTGAATCCTTTGATTGTCCCTGTAATTAAACTATACATCGGATTTTCATGAAATTTTAAAGAAATCTACAAAATTATGCAACAATTATATATTTTAATTTTCAAATGATTCGGTTGGATAGTTTTTACTCTATTATATGCGGACAGATGGACTGACTGAACGACTATTATAGGTGCTACGTATTTACATAATTACGAACGCACCTAAAAAATCCTTAGCATTTTTAAAACAGGAAAGTAAAGAAAATAGGAACATGTAGAAAAAGCAATTTAAAGTTTTCATTTATATGGGTAATTTTACTGGATATATTAACAAAATTTACAATGCCTCGCGATATAATTGCCACATGGGTAAAAATAAGATGTTAAAATATTCACAAATAAACAAGATTTTATTTTATATTAAAAACAGGAAATCGACATTTTGACCAATTTTGGGGTAAACTGACCCCTTAATTGTGGCTAGGAAAGTTCAAAGCAAGACACTTTAAAAATTATTAGAAAGGCTTTATTATGAAATAAGTCTTTTAAAAACACCATAATTTTCTAAATACGTGATTTAACTTTAATCAACAGATATTTTTCATTTATTGCACCAAAATATATCAAATAACGGCTTCTCCTAGTAATACAATGTTCTTTGGCTGCTCTATTCATTGGAATGATCTTTCGAATAAACAAAACTGATCATCCTATTGACGCTTCACTTTATTGACTTATTTTTGGCCCCGCTTTGATAGATTCCGTAGAGTTTCTTACCAATAATGCCATAAAAAAATGCTTAGTTATACTTGGTGACTAAAATATGCGATGAAAATTAAACACCCCTTAATAAGATCAGGCCGTCAACTGCCTGGATTTTAAGTAGATTTCGTAAGAAATACTACTTATTGCAGCCGTTACCATGTTACGAGTTTTGAGAAAAAAATTCATAACTTTTCATTATATGACTCTGGGAACCCAAAACCACCCCCATCTAAAAAGTTTATATATATATATATATATATACATACATATAACCATTAATTGTATTAGAATATATAAATAATATAAAAATGGAAATAAATTAAAAAATATATTATATATATATATTATTATTATATTATATTATTTTTATTATATATTATTATATATTATATGTATATATATATATATATTATATATATATACATACATATAACCATTAATTGTATTAGAATATATAAATCGTTGAATTTAATAACTTATACCACATTGAACATGGAGGGGAAAAACTAATTAAAATGAATACAAATGGAATTTGTAGAACCAAAGCAGAATCTTCGGGCCTCATATACTTTGGAACTACAAGTGAAGTGTGTGGTTTCATCTTCGTATTTGCCATGAAAAGGCAAAATAATACGAATTTGGGGCTGCCAACACACATACAACCAAAATTAAATGAAGAAAAAACATCAAAATCAAGGAACATCAAAATTACTAACAAGGAGATTGTCCGAGGCTTGTGTCAGCGAATTGGATGAACGTTTGTATATCGATAGAGTATAGTTAGTATATAAATATATGACAGACATAAGGCGCAATAGCCAGGGTGTCTTGAGAAAAAAAGTCTGTTATTTTATTTACATTATAAATATTATTTCTCAGTAAATATATTTTTTTTACCTCAATTAGTGCATAATTATACGCAATTATTTTGGAAAATAAATTTTTATTATCGAGAGAAAAGCTAAACTGTGTTGCCACCATTTTGAACAAATATCGTAAAATTCATTTAAAATTAAAAATAAAATATAAAAATGGAAATAATTTAAAAAATATCTAAAATGGGCACAACTACAAGTAAATAGCTTTCATTAAAAAAAATAATTATCAAAATCGGTTGAGTAGAAAATTCAGGGCTGATGACACGACATTTTTTAGCTTGTCTGAAAGAAATAGCATCGGAGGCTAATAATGTATTTGTTCACGTATTTTAATTTATTTCTCTGTTAAAAATAGTAGCAAATCATAGAAAAAACTAAATAATTTTAAATAACAACAAAAAATTTCAAATCTATAGATGTATAAATATATTTACTTAAAAAAAAATGTATATATTAATATATTATGAGTTGATCAAAGTTGGTCAAAATTTGGCGCTTATGTGGTAACTTAGCTATTAGTCCACTTCTACAATTACTCATTGTTGACACTGATATTGATTTCTCCATAAGAAATCTGCCATTGTTCTCTCGCCGTTGCCCGCCTTAGTGATAAAATTTAAAAAAATCAATGTCCAATTTACGCATTACCCTCAGGAATACGCATATATTCAAAATTTCATTGCTCTGTGTCAGCAAGAAAGTAGGTGAATAAAGAGTCTCAATTTTTGACTGCCACACACAAACAGCGTTAAAGAATTCATTTTAAAATATTGGTAGCAAGCTGCTAAAATTTTAGAAATGCTCTGAGCCTTGTTGTAAGTTAATAGAAAGCATATAAAAAACAATTAGCTGTACTGCTGTAGCTGTTGAAAATTAATTTTTTGGTACCTTGGCATTTCTCGGCTAATATTAAAAGACTGTTGGATTAAAAACATGAAAAATAACATGATATTAAAAAAAAAATGTTCGATAAAAATTCTGAAGTATACAATTTTTAAATCGAAGAATTATTTCAAGAGCTATTTAAACCTTTCATTGGCAATGAGATATAAATGTCTTACTTAATTTAAATGCAACAATGGCAGCAAAATTTTTAAACATAATTTTACACTTGTAATGTATGTGAAGAAAACGAATTTATTTTTTATGAAAATTTTTTTCTCATGAAACATTGTGTCACTCAATCATTTCAACGTTTTAGAAACTGAAGTATTTTGCCAACGAAAGGGTTATTACTGATATCGATCAAAATAGTTTCGTTAAAAATAGTTTTATAGCAGCAAAAACTATGCATAGCAGTTTAATCATCTTTCACACGTATATAATTGAAGAGTTTGTGGTGCACAGTGTGCAACTGCTTCTTAATTTGACTGATTCTTCATGGATTTTTACATTTTTAAAATTAAAAATTTAATTATTTGAATGGAGATTTATTTCATTTTTCGAAAAAATTGTGTTTAATATCGTTGCCAAAATGTAAAATCGCTCGAATAATAATATTTCATTTCAATAAAAAGAAGTATTTAGACATAAATAAAAGAATAAGAAAGAAAGCTTTAAAAATAATAAGTAAATAGTGACGTGTTAAAAGCAGTAAATGAGGAAAATTACGCGAATAAAAATGTATTTAGACTTGACTATTTAAAAAAAGAGAAAAAATTGTAAAATGATACAAATTAAATACTCTAAATTCTAGATACATATTTGACGATCAAAATAATCGTCAAATTCGTAGCCAATGTTGATTATTCAACGTCACAAAAAATGGTTTTTGCATTTCATTATTGGATAAATTCTTTTTTGGATCTTTTGCAATTATTACTATTAAGATTTCCATTGTTATATTTTGTTTTGATTGTTGTTTGAGAAATTGTGTGTCTTTACTTTTTTTTAATGATCAAATTAAAATTCAAAATTGGGATTCCATTATTGAAAATTCTAGATTTAATTTGAAACTAGTTTTGTTGAAAGCCTAACAATGCATGAAAACAATAAAAATGTAAACAATGAACTTTTCTATAAGAATTGATATAGATTATTTCATCATTAAATAAAGCAATATTCTTTTCTTTGCATTTCGAAAAGCGATTAACTACTACTGAATGCTAACGCGTGACTAATTATTAATATACACTTGATTTTATTTGATACTTTTTTTAAATTTACTTTATTTCTAAATATTTGACTTAATAACGTCGTTGAATATGAAGTGGCATCGAAATCTCAAAAATAGGATTTCAAAATTTTTGTAAGTATTGTACAAAACAGATTTTTCATTATTGATAATTTTATCTTGTCGTACGGAGTGTTTTTAAATGAATATCGGGGATTTAACGCTTGGTAGTATTTATTGCTTAAAACATAAAATTATACTTAATATATAAAATGAAAGAGCAATTCAAAGTTTTACCTACAAGCTTACAATGTGTAAACCGTTCACTGTTTTATATTAAATTGAAAAAAAGTTCACATAAAATAATTCAATTTTTGTTTTCATATATTGATTTTCTCTAGGGTAGCTTTTCTTTAATTGGAAAACTTGAAATTGATTTTGATAATATTGCATTTTTTGAAACAAAGTGTTACATATTAATCTGGTACGAACATCGTCATCACTTCTATTGTCACTTACAAGGAAAGTCTACCTACGGACATAAAATCTAAAAGAAAATTACAGAATGCTCTTCTCACGGAGGTGTGTATGTTTATAAAAAAAATCCGGCGGAACCTAAATATAGAGTCCGTAAAAAAACAATAAAAATTTCATTTATTTTTCAGTTTAACACCGGTTGACGAAAAAACAAAAAGAAAAATGAAAAATTACACTTTTGTGTCAAATTCTGTTTAAGGAAACCATTTTTATGCTGAATTTGTTTAAGTAAATTTAACTGTCATAAATACATTGTTATTACTAAGATTTTGTCATATTCATTTATATGTATAGATAAGGAAATTTAACGATCATTTTATATGGCTTAAAATAAATTTTAACATACTAAAAGTGCTTCAAAATCAAAATTAAGTTCAGATTCTTAACACTGTCAATTTGACTCCGATATTGTTTCTGTCGGAGACAGCAAGGCAGTAATATTGTTGCCATAGAAACGGTTTATTTAATATTGAAATATGTAAGAAGATGAATCAATCAGATTGATAATATTTTTAAAATTCACTTAAAACGCATCCAGCCAGTAAAACTGGGTAAAATTAAATAACTTCAACAACACACAACTAGTATACATTCTAGAAACTTATAGAACAAATAATAAATTGTTTCTTTATTTAAATTTATATTTAATATGCGTTGAGTAAATATAACTTTATTAAAACGCCTAAGTAGTTTCAATAAAATTATATTTTAAACTATTCTGAGTATCAACCGGAAAGAGACCTTTTTTGTTAGATGTAAATTTTATTACACAGTGCTCATTTTATGTATCACTAATATTTGAAAAATTATCCAATATTCTTATTTTTTACAGTAACATCCGTGATTCCAGATCCAGAAACCAAAATAGAAACAGCGTAAACGAAGCTGATACTGCTCACAACTCAATACCAAATAATATCGAAGAAAGAATAGGCGAATCAATACAGATTAATCCACCACGTAGAGTAGAACAAAACGAAAGAATCCATAGCAATAATGTTTCTCCAATAGAAGATTCAATTGCCCGAGGAAGCGGAGTTCGCAACGGTCACAGTCTCAATGCTCAAAGAAAATTTAAATCGAAACATACAATACAAGATCCTGAATCACTCAACCCCTTCACATCTGAATGCAGTCCGAAAATAGAAACACAATATCCGAATGCATTAAACCCCTTTGAGGCTGAAGAAATAGTAGTTAATAACCATAACAATTCTACTGAAAACATCAATGCTAAAGTTGAAACAGAAAATAATGATGCCTATCCAGCTTTCTTGAATCCTTTTGGTGACATCCAAGATGAAATAAGCCAGAACGAACCTTCTCAAAGTTTCAGCCCAGATAATGATAGAAGTCCTGCTGTTGAAAGCGAAAATAATGAAGATAATAACCCTGATTCACAGCGCGCAGCTTCCATTAAAAATATTAATTGCAAAGATCATAAAGTTCCTTCCTATGATAAAGAAAATCCTGTAGAAACTCCTCGTTACAGCTCTGAAAACAGCTTTGTATTAACAGGTGCAAATAATTTACCGAAAACTCGCAGATATCGAAAAAAGTATCCCGCACCCAAACCTCCTCAATCAACATACCATATTGAAAAAGAAGAGAAGGTAATTATTAACTCACCAAAACGAGAATCTGATTTGAAAGAAGAACAAAAATTTGAACAAAGCTTAAAGAATACCAGAGCTCTTTCATCTCCAGGTCCTAAACAGTTTACTAACTTTGCCTCAATATCTTCAGAATCTCCTTCTACAGAACCACAGTATCGAGAAGAAAACGAAAAAAAGGCTTGCAGTTCTAAAGTCAAATATGCAGGTGCTAATATCAATAGATCTTTTAAAAATTCAATAAACAGAGCACAAAACAGCTTAAGTGAAAATGATATTTGTTCAAAAAAGTCAGAATATTCTATTAAAATGTTACCTTCATCAAAATTACAATATTCGAATTCTTCTCCTGATCTGATAAGTGAAGCAAAAGTGTTTAATGCAATATTTATTGAAGAGAAAAAAAAATTTCAGGATGTAGTGAAGAATATTAAACAGATATCACCCTTAATTGCAGTTTCAACTTTACCACAAGAAACAACAGGAAAAACTGAAATAAAGGCTCCTATAATTTCAGTTTCAGTAAAATCAAGTCACGAACCAATAATGAAAGTTCATAGAAGAGCTCCACCTATACCAAATGTAAAGATATCTCGCCAGCAATCAATAGTTTCATCTGTACCACAACCTGAAACAGCAGAAAATATTAAGACTCGAGCACTTCCAGTTTCAAAAGGATTAAATCAACAATCAAAAATAAAAATTCACAGAAGAGCACCACCACATCCTCCAGCTGTAAACATATCTAGCGTTAAAGAAACACAAGCTCTCAAGAAAACACGGATGCGGAAGCTCCAAAAATTCTTCACAAACATTTTTATGAAAAATTAATTGACATCTTTGTGAAAAAGCATGCCACGATTCTGACTTTTCGTAAAGCCAACTGTGACTTTTTTCCAAAGCCAACTGAGACTTTCTAAAGCCGGTTGTGACTTTTATTTAAGCCCACTGTGACTTTTCGCAAAGCCAACTGAGACTTTTACTAAAGCCGGTTGTGACTTTCACTAAAGCCAGTTGTGACTTTCACTAAAGCCAGTTGTGGTTTTTTACTAAAGCCAGTTGGGACTTTACCTAAAACCGTCTATGTCATTTCGTAAAGCCAATTGTGACTTTTGCCAAAGCCAATTGTGACTTTTTAAAAACAGATTGTGATTTTTCTTCAAACCAGTTGTGACTTTTTCTTCAAGACAAATGTGACTTTTTGTTTACCCGAATGTGACTTTATTCCATCTTCAACTTCTTCGTTCCATCTTCTTGAGACCATTTAACGTCTTAAGCTGCTTTCCTAACATCTTGAAAGTCATCGCCATCAAACAAGGAGTACGTCCCAAACCATCAGGGACGTGGGAAGGAAGGTGGGTCCAAGGGAGTCAATCGTAGCCTGCCTCCAAGTGGTGCTCCTGGGCAACATTTTTGCAGTTAGCAGGGATGGCTAAAAGGTTACAAGTGAAAATTTCTTTCTCTGAGAAGATATACGATATTGGAGGGATATACTTTATTGAAGAATTATTCATTATATTCTGAATATTTTTGTATTTGTAATTTAACACAATGAATTTCGGAAAAACAATTTTCGCTGTTAGAATGTTGAATTTATCTGTTATAAATAATTATACTTGAAATTTTGAATTAAAGAAGAATGAATTTTGTGTAAAAATAATTACATTTTTAATAATAATTTAAATAAATATATCTTGTTTATCATGTTTTTTAATCTCTTTTTCTTTCCGTCTTTAATTATTTTGGATGATTTATATTTATTCGAGTCTTTTGAAAACGGATTAAAAAAGAATATCTAGTAAAGCGACACTTTCGTATTGTCCCTCGTGCTAGGGCAGATTTTTTCACTGAAGTTAAAGAAATCGTTAAAGATTGCTATTTTTTGTTATTATAATTCTGTTAATTTTAGTGTTATAAACGTGGTTCGTTTACATGTCTTAAATGTATCAAGATAAAAAGAAATGCAAAAATTTTACACTTAAGATGTATTAAACATAAGTTTGTTAATATAATAATTTTAAGTTTGTATTAACATTTATCAAAATGAAGAATGGAAACTAATTACTCCTTTTTTCATCAATGTGGGGGTATACCTCATCTCCTCCCCCCCCCCCCCCCCCGCTCAGTTTAAGATACTTTTTAAATACATGAGCATACAAAAAAGAAAAAAAAAAGAAAAGAAAAAGAAAATTAAAATTACCTTCTATGAAGGGTTTAGAGGGATTCTCGATTAAAAATACTTAGTTCATTTTTCTTTTACGTTTAATTATTCTAAAACCACAAAAGAAGAATATATTTAGTTAATTTAATTTTAAAATCCTGAAAAGGGTAATAGCATTTTTTTTTTTTTTTTTTTTTTTACCTTCCCTTGACCCCTTTGAACCCCCATGCTTAGAGAATTTACCTACGTACCACAGGTCCCCGCTAAAGAAAATCATGTGTGCGGCAATAAATATCTTGACTTCTAGAAACGTTTCAACCCTTTGTATCATCGGGTTATACCATATCCAGAAATCAACGTTACTTATAAATTGGACTTTAAAAGGCGATTTTATTTATTGCTGCTGCCTCCCACGCTGCAGTCAATATAATTTATTCATAAAATTATCTACATAAGGCGATACCGATTTTTATTTATCCCTGAAACAGTTTCGCATCGTTATTGCTAAAATAAACTTCACAAATCGTAATACTAATAATATAAATTCTACATAAAAATATAAGAATTTACATTATAAAAAACATTTTGCTTCTAAGACGTTGTATAATAACAAAAAAATTTAAATTATATAAAAACATTTTTATTTACATGTTTCAACTCAAAAATCTTAATTTTTGAATCTTAATTTTTAATCAAGACTTATTTAGTGTTATTTTTCACATTCATAAATTTCACAAATTTTGTAAAATTAAAAGAAGGTAGAGACATCCAAAAATATATTTTTTAGAGAGGTACGTCTATATACTTTATAAATTTGTATTAGAAAATTGACACTATTTCTGAGAAGTATGTAATTTTCGATGCATTGTACATGTAAAAACAGTAGTAAATAACTTTTTATATTTTATATTCTAAATCTTTGAAATTATTTTTTTATACATGCTTAAAATGATGTATTCTAACAAACTCATTAAATATTTTTCGAATCGTAGCTGTGCAGTCTCAAAGGGTTACGGTATCATTCCTACACGCAACCATCCCGCACTTAATATGCAGCCCCGACAAAAGAAGGTGCCGCAAATAAAACCGAAATGCAACCATATAGCAAATTGTGAGACGCGTCGCTGCGGTTTTGGACCCAGAAAAACGGCTGAAGTCGTATTCTTGGCACAAGAGTAGCGGATGCTCAAATATTGATGGCAGGACGGGCGTTGGGTAATGGACATTTTCCGCCCATACCTACCCTCCCTGGAGAGCGGGAAAAAACCAGCAAATGGGAATGTAATTGCGTTAGAGTAGCACCGGAGTGCGAAGCCTTCCATGTCCCCTGGCTCTTGGCCCCAGCTACCTGTCCGAATTACACCCGCAGTTATGACGCTGGCCCCAGAATTATTTTACCTTACGTAATGGACACTTGCAATGTTTTTCCCCCAACGGTCATGAAAATTTTATAAGGTTTCTCTCTTAGTCTCGCACTCTCATCGTCTTCGCTCGCCAGATGCCGGAGAAAATTTCTCTCTCTCTCTTTTTTTTCTTTCTTTTTTTCCGGGACATACGCCACTGAGAGATAAATCTTGGATTTTGTTTTTTGCTTTTGTTATTCTTTATCTCGTATGCATGTTTATTTAATGACTGAGCGGCGTAAACATTTATTGTGCATGATATTTGACGACACACGCTTAGGAATGCATATAAAACATTAGAATATGTTACCCTTCGCGTAACTATTATTCGAAAAAAAAAAAAAATCAACGCATTGTTATGACCTGATTGCATGAAAAGTAGCCTTTTCAGTATAAAAACTGAAAAAGCATTAATAAAATATATATATATTAACAAAATGAACAAAAAATATTTATAAAATTAGCAAAAAATATTAACAAAATTCACAAAAATTATTACAAAAATTTGCAGATGCCGAGAAAATTCCTCTCTCTCTCTCTCTCTTTCTCTTTTTTTTTTCCGGGACATACGCTACTGAGAGATGAATCTTAGATTTTGTTTCTGCTTTTGTTATTCTTTATCTCTTACGCTTGTTTATTTAATGACTGAGCTGCGTAAACATTTATTGTGCATGATATTTGACGACACACGCTTTGGAATGCACATAAAACATTAGAATATGTTATCCTTCGTGTAAATATTATTCGAAACAAAATAAATCAAGAGGTTTCCATTAATCTTTTAAAACCTAGATGCATTGTTATGACTTGATTGTATGTAAAATAGCTTTTTCAGTATAAAAACTAAAAAAGTATTACTAAAAATATTAACAAAATTAACAAAAAATATTAATAAAATTAACGAAATTATTAACAAAATTCCCCAAAATTATCACAAAAGTTTGCAAAAATTATCAACAAAATTTAATTAAGTGTTAGCAAAAATTAAGAAAACTTGTTAAAAAGATATTTACATTAAAAACAAATCATTACATTAAAAAAAAATTTGTTTTTAATAAGTATATTAAAATAAAATTATTTATATTGGTAAAATTTATTATCAAAATTCAATTTAGAATTAAATTGAAATTAAGTCACTTTAAATCAAATTTTAATTCGTTTCTAAAATTTTCTTTCACTTTTTGTCCTTTTTAATCCCATTTCTTTTACTCTTGTCAGTATACATATCGTTTGCATCATCATCATTATTATTCTAATTATTGTTATTATTGTTATTATTATTAGTAGTAGTAGCAATAGTAGTAGTAGTAGTAATAGCAGTAGTATAGTAGTAACAGTAATAGAGGTTAGTAGTAGTAATATCAGTAGTAATAGTAATATAGTTAGTACAGTGCGTTCCAAAAGTTAATAGACAAGGGGGTTATTTTCATTTTACAATTGAAAAAGAGGAGTAACGATTTCAAAACAATTTATAATTGTAAAAAATATCATGGCAATTATAATACTATCCTAAAATTATAATACCTTATCACAGACTTTGTGAGAAAAATTTAAACTTAAACTTTTCTGCTCCAAAAGTTTATCGACAACTAATTTTACTTTAATAAATATTTATTTATTTTAATATTTATTATTTATTAATTATTAATTATATTTAATATTTATTTTAATGCATATTTTTAGTAATTTTTTTCGCTTTAGCTTTCAAGTTTATAAGACGTTTTTCCTAACACTTCAAAAACTCAATCAGGCATACTCAAAATATAAGTTTTAATAAATTCTGGATTAACCCTTTCGGGGCTTGTGTGTTGTTAATAGTACACCTCTTTTTATAGAATATTACTTTGTCTTAGCAATTATTTTGTTTGTTTCCACACACAGAAATGATAGTATATGTCTATGCCTTTCTTATTATGACTACATTTATATTTTGATGTGTAAAAATAGCAATAATAATAAAAGTTTACTTAATTCTCATTGCACCGTTGGCAATTCCTTCATTTTATACATACATTTCTTTTTTTTTTAATTTAAAATATAGGTTACTTTTCTAAACGAATCATGTGTGATAAATCAAAAAAAAAAAAAAAAACTTGTGTTGAAAATTTTTGTAATACGATATTTTTCCAACATCTCCAAAAATTCTTCCTTAGCCTTTTATCATATATATATGAATCGAATAGTACACAAAATAAGTATATTCGTTGCATTTCAGACAATGAGATAATCTTTAAACATCAGTAAGTTTGTGTGGATAGCTATGACTAACATTATTAAAATAAAAATAATTTTTTTTTTCTCAAAACGGAAAAAAATTCGGACCCCGAAAGGGTTAAAAAATAACAACAATAAATTCTTTCAGTTTGTAGTTTTAGATCTTGAATCGTTGGAAATTGACTCTCATTAGCATATACGTCTCTAGCTAATCTTCCGCAGAGATTCTCTATTGGATTCAGATCAGGACTTTATGGTAGGCTAATCCACTCCGTAATAGTCCAAGAGCCGACGGCACAAAAGCCTAAGTCATTGAGCACAACAAAAAATCCTTTATTTTATGGAAGAGTAGTAACAGAGGAATCAAATGATCCATGTCTGCCGGAAGCGAAGTGGTGCATAAGCCAAAAATGGATACCACTAGTGGTTGACTCGTAGGATTAGCATTGTGTTTTCCTGCACCCAGTTTTCCGTGTTATTATACTTTTGATTGTATGAAACACAATATTAAACCTACGAGTCAGCCACTAATGGTATCAGTTTTTGGCTCATGCACCACTTAGCTTCCGGCAGACATGGATCATTAGATTCCTCTATTACTACTTTCATAAAATAAAGGGTTTTTTTTCTTGTGCTCGATGACTTAGGGTTTTGTGCGGTCGGCTCTCGGACTATAAGAGTTATTTGGATTTACCTTGCACTGCATTGTAGATTTGGATGTGCGAATTGAGTTAAATGTCTTGCTTGTATATCTATTTGTCCCCACCAACCAACTTTCTGGATAAAAGTAACTGTTCGACAAGCGTTTCCTGATAATTTTCGGAGAATTGACAACCTTTCATAAAAGCAATATTAGTTGTTCCATTATAATAAAAAGCTTTTCACATCATGAGTTATCCCCCTCCTTGTTGTTTGTTGAAAAAAACTTGCAATCCTTGCAAATATTTTGCCAGTAATGTATGCCCAAATATCAGGGCCATTTATATTAAATTGATTTTCATAACTGAAAGGTCTGACTGTCCAGGTCACTAATTTTGTACCTTACTGAATACGAGCGTTTTTATATGCTTTTTTGTAAACATTGTTGAACGACACATTTTGCGATAATCAAGAAATTACTAGCAGTCGTTGATGGATCGTGGATTTTAATTCTGGATGCTTACTTTTATTAGAAACTGTCCTTACAGACAGCTTCTCAGTTGAAACCAATCTCAAAAACTCTCTATCTTGCCGTTTAGTTGTTTTCTTTGAATATCCAGAAGGAGTTTTGTTTCAAAATTGACTTTTCGACAGAATTAGGTGAATGCCAATCTTGCTCATCCAAATTAAATTTATTTTTACAACTGAAAAATGTACTCAATCATTCATCTGTCCAGATCATATTATTTTGTACCTTATTGAATACGAGCGTTTTTATATGCTTTTTTGTGAAGTTTGTTGAACGACACATTTTGCGATAATTAAGAAATACCAGCAGCCGTCGATGGATTGTGGATTTTAAAGAAACGGTGGACGTTATTATTATTATTATTTTTTTAATCATAACAATATGAAATTTTGTGCATATATACATTTCACCAAAAGCATATAGTACATCTTAAAAAAAATTCCAATCTTATTAAAATTTTTTAATTAATTTTTTTTAAATTTTTTATGAATGGTTATTTTTATCCAAAATTGTTGTTATCCCATCTGAGGGAAGAGCCAGGTTAAATTTAGGGCTAGCAATTGCCAAGAATTGTTATAGAAACCCGTTTATTGTCAACTGAAGAGAGAACTGGTGGGCTAAGTTGGATTTTTCAGCAGGAAAAGGGTCAAATAACCTTTGAAAAATCCTCCTAGGAGTGGTTTTTGGATAATTGAGGACATGTTACGCAATGGTCTGCCTTGTATCTTCATCTCAATCCCCAAGAAAATGCGTGGAGTAACATCAGTAGAACGTTAAATGCCAATGGCAGACAGTTAGAATCTGAGGCAGAACTGAAGGCCGCCACCATTGAGGCTTGGGATAATATTGATGCTAATGTCTTGCAGAGATTGGTAAATGGTATGTCACATCGCATATTCCAAGTCATATGCAAGCATGGTGGATATAATTGCTATTAACAGTAGTGGCTTTATTTCGATGGGACATTTTTCACCCCCTCTTTTTTATTCATTCGCATTTTTTTCCTGATCAAGTGGAGCAGGGAGTGAGTTATTCCTTGTAAATATGCATTTCTATACAGTCTTTCTTAAGGGTGTTCTTAAATCAAAAAAGACAACTTTGTGACACATGCTTTAATTTATTTTTGTTCGGAAATGCAAGAAAATAACAGGTGTTGTTATTCAAAAACTGTCTAATTGCACTCAATTTTTTTTTTTTTTTTTTTTTTTTTTTTTTTTTTTTTTTTTTAACACAGTAGATTTTTTATAACAAGCCTTCAAAGTTGACACTTTTGAGCACACTTTCCGACGAAAGCAGAAAAACCGGTCGAAAAGCAGGAGAAATACGGGTGATTTTGTGATCGAAATAGCTTAGAAATGGACAGGTAATTTAACTATCATAAAATGGAAAAATAAGTTCGATTCGAAATCGTTTCCATAGTCAGGCATTCCAATTTTATATCTTTCCGTTAAAAAATGAATTTGTAAATGTGTCAAAACGTTTTGCGCTTGTTGAGCGGAGCAGTTAAGAACACCCTTAATATACAGAAGTTGGACAAAAATATGGAAACACCTTAAAAAAAAAAACACGTTTCCTTGCCTAGTAATGTGTACGGTACCCGTTGTTATTCAAAATAGCTTGCAGTCTTCTCGGAATGGATAAATACAGTTTCTGAATGTTTGCCAAGGGAATATTGTACCATTATTCCTGCAAAACGGTGGCAAGTTTAGATAACGATGTTGTCGGTGGATAGCGAGAACGCACTTTCCGCTTCAATGTAGACCACAAAGATTCGATAATATTCAAGTCTGATGACTTTGGTGGCCTGGGGAGATGCAAAAATTCATCCTCGTGCTCAGAAAATCAGTCCTGGACAATATGAGCTGTGTGAACGGGGACGTTGTCGTCTTGGAAGATACCATCATCATTGGGGAACAAAGCTCCTACCATTGGATGGACTTAATCAGCCAAATTGTTCACATAAGTCTGAGCAGTAATACGCCCTTACAGAGTTATCATGGGACCAGAAGAGAACCACGATATGGCTGCCCAAACCATTACCGAACCCCCGCCATGTTTCACTCTTGGCAAAAAGCATGTCTGTATTATAGGCTTGAGATGGCGTTCTCCAGACGTAAACTCGGCCAGAAGTGGGGAACAATGTGAAAGAAGACTCATCAGACCATATTACGCTCTTCCACTGCTCTATAGTCCAGGCTTTATGACTTAAACACCATTTTTTCCTGTTACAGGCATTAGCATTACTGATGGATGACTTTTCAATTGCAACAAGGCCAGTAATTTCCTATTTATGAAGCTCCCTTCTAATTGTTTTGGTACTCACAGGATTTGGTAACACGGCATTCATTTCAGCAGTAACTTTTGCAGCTGTGGACTGCTTATTTTTCGCGATAATCCTCCTTAATGATCGTCTGTCACGATCACTCAGCATACACTTTCGTCCGCGCTGTGATTTAGCGGATGATGTTTTTTCCGCATTTCAAATATGCGGAATAAATCTTCCACACAGTACCTCTTGAAACACTAAAAACCTCGGCTACCTTGCTTACGGAAGCACCCACCACACGCGCTAACAATTAGTCCACGTTCGAAATCTGTTAAAGCTGACATAATGCAATGATAATCTCACATAACAGTGCTCCAACAACGACTGAACGAATGGAGCGATTTTACGAAGTTGTATAGGTGGCGTCAGTAGGCGAAAACTCCAGTGCCATCAACATAGTTCATTATAATCAATCTTTCTTTTCAAACATGCATTTCAAAAGGTGTTTCCATATTTTTGTCCAACCCCTGTATATGTTTTGTTCTCGTGGTTTTGTTTCGTCCTCGATTACGGCACAAAATCATGGTGGTTTTATTTGTATGGGACACATTGTATATTCTTCATAGATGCATATCAGTTCTAATAATGCTCGAACGAGTATAACATCATTAAAATTCACTTGAAAGTATTTTCCCATTGACCGTAATGTAACGAAATGCTTTTGAGTGTCCCTATAATAAAACTATACTCAACCTGTAATTAAACTGCATTTCATAAAATTTGAAATGTCTCGACCAAATTATTCAACAATTATTTATTTTAAATTTCAAACGATTCGACTGGGTAGTTTTTGCTCTGTTATATGCGGACAGACCAGCGGACTGAATGACGACTGTAGGTAGTACGTATCTGTATTATAAAGGCCAAACGTATCTGTACGTAACGCATACGTCATTTTGCGCATGACAACACTTTCAAATTTTAAATAAACTTTCGGTATTGCAATTTTTGTTATTAAAAAATTTTAAACTTCTAAATGCCGCACATTTTCAATTTTTACACCATTGTGTAGGGAAAAAAATGTACTTTTAAATGAAATTTACTTGAAAGCTGTACCTTAATTTGTTTTTGAAACATTAATTTTTTGTATCTTTTAGTACTGCTTTTCTAATTGTGGCAACCAGGAGTACTCCATTTCTACTAAAAGCAAAGGAAAAAAAATGGAAAAAAAAAAATTCATTGCTGTGTTTTTATGTTGCCATTTTTCTCATTAAAAGGGAAAAAAATGAAATTTAAATATCTTCTGTTATAAAACCCGGTGAATTTTGATTTAACTTACAAAATTTGATTTACACATAAAAGAATATCAGCAGTTTAATATCTATTTCAGCTAATAGCCCCCATTGAGACTTCAAGTTTTGAATAAAAAAGATCAAATTAAAATGCCAATTTTTTTGAAAAGGTAAATACAGATGAGAAGCATTTGTAAATTTTGATATGGTGAAAATGATGCCGGGTTTAGATTTTACGGGAAAAAAATTCTATGATTGAGTCAAAGTTGAATAAATTTTGCTTTTTTTTTTCATTTTGGGATACTAGCATAAGAACTTTAATTGATAACTTTGTCATAATAACATATCTTTATTATTTTTTACTGCTTACATATACGATTAAAGTTTAATTTTAACAGTTTCTACAACTGCGTTTTATAGAAATAGTATTTTGTTAATTTGACAATAAATATCGTTTGTTTAAGAGCTAGACGTACCAATATAAAATGCATTTTTAATTATAACTAATTTTGTAGGTTTATTATAAGTCAATGAAATGGTTCCTTCTTAAACATTTTCTTTCGTCAAAATTTGACGGGTTCTACCTCGTTTAAATAATTACGAACGTACCTAAAAAAAGCATGTTAATAAAGTGAAAGGATTGATTTCTAGAATTTAATAATTAGTAGAGTATCTAAAAATGATTTTTTCTTTAACTATTATTTATATCTTTCAGAGTTTAATTAAAAAAATCTTTCTTTAATTGATAAATATCTTAATATACTACAAACGATATTTCTGCATTTCAGAATTATACCTCATTAAGTAATAAAGGTCTCGTTTGTTCCTGAATTACAAGCATTTTACTAATCGTAGATCTCTGCATTGCTAAAAATTTCTTTAAAAACAGAGAAAACAAGAGTGAGACTCTCTATAATAGTAGTTTTTGGTTAAATGCATTCGACTGCGTTTCTCGGTCATTACTTTACACATTATTTCCCTTACCTTGTATCTGATTCTATTTAGGGATTTCCATTTCTTTATTTAATGATATGTTTATCTTTGTTAAAATCTGTAATTCAAAATGAACGCTTTTAAAATTTTTTACAATTTTATTAGACATATTAAAAAAAAAAAAAAAAAAAAAAAAAAAAAAAAAAAAAATTAGTAATTTTTTTTTTTTTTACTTAAAGTAATTTAGAAAGGGAAAAATTATCTCATCGGAGTTAATATCCCCCGCTAGATCATAAAAAACATACTTTGTGAACAACAGCTATAAACGACAAACAATAAACAACAGCTACTATATCTCAGTCAGTAAAGTGTTCCTCCGCTGTCCTGAGACCTCTAATTCAAACTTCAGCACGCCTAGAAGCAAGTTATGTTAGTGTTTAGTTAATGATACAGCAGTTCAAATTTACTCGAAAAATTCAAATTCTTTGAAGCACACTGAAGATTAAGTGATTCGCCATTTTTATAAACTAAATTAAATTATCATTAAAAATAAATTTACAGAGTCTGTGCTCAATATTCTTTGAAGCACACTGAAGATTGAGTGATTCGCCATTTTTATAAACTAAATTAAATTATCATTAAAAATAAATTTACAGAGTCTGTGCTCAATATTCTTTGAAGCACACTGAAGATTGAGTGATTCGCCATTTTTATAAACTAAATTATTATCATTAAAAATAAATTTACAGAGTCTGTGCTCAATATTCTTTGAAGCACACTGAAGATTGAGTGATTCGCAATTTTTATAAACTAAATTAAATTATTATCATTAAAAATAAATTTACAGAGTCTATGCTCAATATTCTTTGAAGCACACTGAAGATCGAGTGATTCGCCATTTTTATAAACTAAATTAAATTATTATCATTAAAAATAAATTTACAAAGTCTGTACTCAATGTTCTTTGAAGCACACTGAAGATTGAGTGATTCGCCATTTTTCTAAACTAAATTAAATTATTATCATTAAAAATAAATTTACAGAGTCTGTGCTCAATATTCTTTGAAGCACACTGAAGATTGAGTGATTCGCCATTTTTATAAACTAAATTAAATTATTATCATTAAAAATAAATTTACAGAGTCTGTGCTCAATATTCTTTGAAGCACACTGAAGATTGAGTGATTCGCCATTTTTATAAACTAAATTAAATTATTATCATTAAAAATAAATTTACAAAGTCTGTACTCAATGTTCTTTGAAGCACACTGAAGATTGAGTGATTCGCCATTTTTCTAAACTAAATTAAATTATTATCATTAAAAATAAATTTACAGAGTCTGTGCTCAATATTCTTTGAAGCACACTGAAGATTGAGTGATTCGCCATTTTTATAAACTAAATTAAATTATTATCATTAAAAATAAATTTACAGAGTCTGTGCTCAATATTCTTTGAAGCACACTGAAGATTGAGTGATTCGCCATTTTTATAAACTAAATTAAATTATTATCATTAAAAATAAATTTACAGAGTCTGTGCTCAATATTCTTTGAAGCACACTGAAGATTGAGTGATTCGCCATTTTTCTAAACTAAATTAAATTATTATCATTAAAAATAAATTTACAGAGTCTGTGCTCAATATTCTTTGAAGCACACTGAAGATTGAGTGATTCGCCATTTTTATAAACTAAATTAAATTATTATCATTAAAAATAAATTTACAGAGTCTGTGCTCAATATTCTTTGAAGCACACTGAAGATTGAGTGATTCGCCATTTTTATAAACTAAATTAAATTATTATCATTAAAAATAAATTTACAAAGTCTGTACTCAATGTTCTTTGAAGCACACTGAAGATTGAGTGATTCGCCATTTTTCTAAACTAAATTAAATTATTATCATTAAAAATAAATTTACAGAGTCTGTGCTCAATATTCTTTGAAGCACACTGAAGATTGAGTGATTCGCCATTTTTATAAACTAAATTAAATTATTATCATTAAAAATAAATTTACAGAGTCTGTGCTCAATATTCTTTGAAGCACACTGAAGATTGAGTGATTCGCCATTTTTATAAACTAAATTAAATTATTATCATTAAAAATAAATTTACAGAGTCTGTGCTCAATATTCTTTGAAGCACACTGAAGATTGAGTGATTCGCCATTTTTCTAAACTAAATTAAATTATTATCATTAAAAATAAATTTACAGAGTCTGTGCTCAATATTCTTTGAAGCACACTGAAGATTGAGTGATTCGCCATTTTTATAAACTAAATTAAATTATTATCATTAAAAATAAATTTACAGAGTCTGTGCTCAATATTCTTTGAAGCACACTGAAGATTGAGTGATTCGCCATTTTTATAAACTAAATTAAATTATTATCATTAAAAATAAATTTACAAAGTCTGTACTCAATGTTCTTTGAAGCACACTGAAGATTGAGTGATTCGCCATTTTTCTAAACTAAATTAAATTATTATCATTAAAAATAAATTTACAGAGTCTGTGCTCAATATTCTTTGAAGCACACTGAAGATTGAGTGATTCGCCATTTTTATAAACTAAATTAAATTATTATCGTTAAAAATAAATTTACAGACTATATATATTTACAGATTAATAAATTACAAAAATAAATTTACCATATTGAGATAGAGTTATTTTTACACATCTTACCTTATTCGAAAAATATCAAATTTGAATCTGGTGCAAATATTTGCTTCACAAGAATAAGTCCATCAAGTTTTGTATCGAACCATTACGCAATTTTTCGTGCATGATATATGCTTCCATGCACTTCCTGACATTAATAAGCTCTTAATAGAAAATTAGCAGTCTGGTTAATGGTCATTACTCAGATTGCAGTGAAAGGTTTTCAAAGTATGTGATGGGAATTTCACTTCCTTTTTAGTTTATTTTTACACACATTTAATTTGTATCCCAAATTTTCCAGAACAGTACGATATTAATGAGATTTTAATAATGCTAATTAATTGTAATATAAGACATAAGAAATTAAATGCGTGGTCATATTACGTGATTGCAATTCAAAATATTCTTTTTACCTTCTTGTGTTAATAGCTGATTTTTTTTTTTTTTTTTTTTTTTTTTTTAACTTTGAAATATATGTTGTATGTATTACCTCATATACATTTTTAGTACAGTAGTTTAGCAGTGTAAAAGATTTTAGCCTTTATTCTGTTTAGTAAATAAATTCTTAGTAATAATTATTTATTTATCAGTCAATCTTTATTATAAAAGACAAACGTGTCTGTTCGTAACGTTGACGTCATTTGCACGGTGACGACACCAGATAATTAAATTGAACTTTTACTGATTTTTTTTTTTTTTTTTTCTAATCATCCTGCATTTTTAACGTTTATACAATCAAATAGAGAATAAAATGTACTTTCAAAAATTGTATCGAAATTTGTTTCAAAACTATATCGCAATTTGCTCCATTTTTAATATTTTTAAAATAATTATTATACATGATTCTTTTTAAATCTATTTCTATTGTGTATAGACGATTATGTAAATCCATTTATACGTTACATTAATATAAACAGTTTAGCATTTGGTTCAAGCTCATATTGCAAACCGAAATTAAAACATATATAAATCAATAAATAAAAGAATAAAGTACAAATTAAACACAAACTTAAGACATGTAATCAAACTATGCGCTTAAACTAGCACTGAAATGATTAAAATAAAAATGGCTGATTGTAAAATATTGGTTTCTGGCGATTTCTTCTGTGCGAAGCTAATGTGAAATTATCACTTTTAATACATTTCCAAAACTTCAATTGAACACATAATTGCTATTTATCACATAAATATGATTTTTGGTATTGTCAGTAAGTATTATAAATATATATATATTTATATATATGATCTTATAATTAATTCTTTGCGTAAAAAATGTATATAAAAATTATAAAACATAAAAATAATAATAAAAAATTAAAAATGTTAAAAAGTAATAAAAAAATATATATATAGGTTGGTTGGGTGGGTAGATGTTAGAGTACGGAGGAGGGTGGTGTTGTCTGCATAAAAACGCAAAGGTTAATTATTTATTACAAAAAAAAAAAAAAAAAAAAAAATTGAGAGTTGGTTATATATTTTAACATAATTTTTAAACTGTTTAATTTACACCAATATATGGATATTTGTCTAGTTATATCTATAATTAAATAGCTATATTTTAATTATCAAATTATTTTTAATGTTATTGATATAATTTTTGGTATTATTATTAATATTATTACTATTATTATTATTATTATTATTTTATTATTATTTTTTAATATTTATTATCCTATATTAAGATAATGAGTTTTTACCATGTAAAGTCACAATAAATGTTACTGATTAAAGTAACAATAATGTATTTTAAGTTATATGTTAACATGAATGTTATCTCTTAATTCTAATTTTAATCATTTTATTAATTTAATTTTATGTTAATATCGATTATTAATTATTTTTCCGGTTCAATTATATTTCCATTCTGTTTTATCCTTTTTGTTTGTTATGGAAAACTATTATTTTTACTTACTTTCAACTCCTTTTTGTAAAATATCTTTGTTCCTTGTTTAATAATTTGGTTTTTGTGTGATGGTAGTCCCAAATTCGTATTGTTTTGCTTTTTCATGGCAAATACGAAGATGAAACCACACACTCCATTTGTAGTTCCAAAGTATTTGGGACCTGAAGATTCTGCTTTGGTTCTACAAATTTCATTTGTATTCATATTATTCTTTTTTCCTTCCATATTCAATGTACTATAAGTTATTAAATTCAATGGTTAATTTCAAATGGTTAATATTGTTTACTATAATTCAATTTAATTCTTTTATTGATAAAATCCATTGGTGAATCTTGTCTACTTTTAATGGTATTATATATATACATATATATATATTAAATAATAAAACAAATCCATTAAAGTTAAAAATTAAGTAAAAATATTTTCACCTATATTCTGTAACACGAGAAACCCGGGTAAATTAACAATTATTTTCAACTGTGTTCAATAATTAAATTCTGCTAGACTCTAAGTTTCGCATGATGCTCCGTACTCCAGAAAAATGTTTTGTTGAATCAACAAAAATCTGTTTGGTCGAACAAATCTTTTCATTTAAATATGGGGTCAATGGAAATTTTGTTTGAATAAACAACAACAACAAAAATATTGTTGATTTTTCTTTTACAATTTTCCGTCCACAATTTTCATCCGAAATTCACAATAACCTAATAATAACGTCATTAATCCATCTCAATTTGAAAAAAAATTATTATCCAAAAGTTAAGTTTATCCTTTATAGCTATATGAGTCAATTAAGGGTGTATTTCGATTCAAACTGCTTCGATTTTTTTAAACTCATTTTTGCTCTCGAATGCATCAAACTGGCAAATTCTCTTATTTAGAAAGTACACAAAGCACCGTGATTGTCGATTCTACGATAAATGCAGAAAATATTGCAAAAAAAGCAATCAAAAACGGCATTTCGAACCGATTTTTCCGAAGCGGGAGATCTGGGAACGAAAAAAAATGTCGTACTGTGAAGGTAATTGCTTATAAATGAAATTCTAATGAATTGAGTGCAAAAATATGAGATAAAAAGACATCACACGGCACCTTATACATCTCTTTAAAAATCCCCTCAACAAGTTTCATGTTTCTACTTTTAAAAATGTGACTGAAATTGTATCGGAAAATTTCGAGCTGTTGAAGGTGGAAAAGCGTTTTTTCGAATACACCCTTAAACAAAATTACGTGAGACAGTTATGGTTACTGCATACCGATTTAAATTTTACAAAAACAACAAAATTTTGTTGGATTTACAAACTGAAAATACAAGACTTTAGTAAGACTAAAAATAAAACTGATGAAGTTTTCTTAAAATTTTATAAGAGTGTTAACAATATTTTTTTGTCTGAGCAACAAAACCGATTTTTTACTTTAACTAAAAAATTCGCTTAAAACATTCAAATTGTACCCAACTAAACATGTTTTGTAGTTTTAATCAATTCCTTTTTCTGGGTGTATGACGACCTCAGAAGCCAATGGGTACAAGTGACAAAATTTCGATTTGGAGTTAAATTTTAACATCAATAATAATTAATTTAAATTAGAAATTTTGCACAATCATTTAAGGCTGTTCTCAAATGCACCGCTCAATAAGCGCAAAACGTTTTGACACATTTACGAATTCATTTTTTAACAGAAATATATAAAATTGGAATGCCTGACTATGGAAGCGATTTTGAATCGAACTTATTTTTCCATTTTATGACAATTAAATTACCTATCCAGTTCTAAGCTATTTCGATCATGTGACTATCCGTTTTCGCTTGCTTTTCGAGCGGTTTTTCTGCTTTCGTCGGGAAATGTGCTCAAAAGCGTTCACTTTGAAGGCTTGTTATGAAAAATCTATAGCGTTTTTTAAAAAACAAAAAATTGAGTGCAATTAGACAGTTTCTGAATAATAACACCTGTTATTTACATGCATTTCCGAACAAAAATAAATTAAAGCATGCGTCACAAAGTTGCCCTTTTTGATTTAAGAACAACCTTAACTGAGTTGAATTATAGGAAACTGCCGCTTATTTCATTTTGGTCTTTTACCTTTTATTTCAATAAATGTAAAAAAAGTAGAGTAAAATATTCTTTGAATTTTTAATTAATCAGTATTGATTATTATTTGGAAAAAGTGGTTTATCTCTAGATTGCAACACGTAATTAGAAAATCATTTATATTTCTTTACTTGAAAAGAAAAAAAAGTACAATTCCAGGTCATCTATGCACTTAGTTCCTTTTTAGGATTTCGTTCATCTGATGAATCCCTGTTCATCTCTGTCTGTCTGTCACAGAGTCCGTACACAAAAAATATATAAGTCAGGGAGTTCAAATTTTATGTACTTACAGCTGAATACCTCTTTTCACATAATAAATCATAAAATTTTGCAAAAGACTATTATTTTAATTAAAATAATCTTTTTTAATATCATCAGTTCATTTTTTTTCTTTTAATTGTTGCATGCCAGTTTAAATAGATATAAAAATTATTACGTATGTAAAATAAATTAATGGCTTAAATAAAACACATGAAAAACGCGTTTATTTGTTTTTATTTCATCACATTACATCATATTTATCATCTATTTTGACACAAAAAGTGAAATTTTATTTATTTTATTTTATTTATTTATTAAGGGGCCGCTTCACTCAAATGAAAAGACCCGTTCGCTAATGCTAATCCTATGGAAGAAATTTATAAAGATATCTCGGTTGCATTTCAATATTTTTAAATGATTCTTTTTGCATTGGATAGCTGAGATTGATCTGAATGCAGGCCGTTTTTTACTTTTTTGATTTTGTTTACAGATATTTTTTACGAGAATGCTTTCATTTTCAGAACCGGTTTGGAAAGCGAAATTACCCTCATAAAAAATATCTGTAAACAAAATCAAAAAAGTAAAAAACGGCCTGCATTCAGATCAATCTCAGCTATTTAATGCAAAAAGAAACATCTATACTAATAAAATCCGTGCGCCTCTGTCTGTCTGCTTGAAGCCGATTACAGTTCGCAACGCGGGCGAGTTGGAAGTCGCGAGAGGTGTCTTTCGATTGGAAAAATTCCAGGGAAGTCATTTCGGGCATTTTCGAGACCGTGGGACCAAAATTAAAAAAGTTATGAATTAAAAACCCCTTGGGAATCGGAACGAAAAATATCTCAATTCCCAACGGAGCTCCGAAGCAGAACACTGCGGCCACCTTGCGGTGAAGGAATGAATTTTTCCCCTTTGGCTAAAAGAAAAAACAGCCGAAAACCTCCATTTCTACCGGTGCTAATTGCGTTTTTTCCCGCATAAATTTTTTTGACTTGCTGTAGAATATTTACCGTAGTTTTCGCTAAAATCTTGAACTTAGAAATAAAACAGGACTATCGAAACTTTTTTTTTGCGCGTTTTTTTCTTAAACCATCATGCAGACAGTTTTTAAAATAGAAAAAAACTGATTACATATTCAGAATCTGCGTAAAAATCTGCTTCTGATGAACTAAAAAATACGAAAAAATGTCTTATGGGCGCGTAGTACCCACCGTGCAAAACCAAATATTTTTAACGGGACTATGGGCGCGAAGCGACCATAGCGCCGATCCACAAACTTTTTATTTCAAGTGCACGTGGCCCACAGTGCGAAATCACATATTTTTAACGGGACCATAGCTCTTTAATTTACTTTTTTTTGTGCTTGAGGATTCGAACACCAAGACTTGCTTATTAAATGAATTTTTTTGCTTATTATATACTGCTTAATATCGAGGTTCGTTCGGAAAAAGTGGCCCAGCTAGCGGGCGTAGCTCGCTAGTTTAAAAATATTAAAATGCAACTGAGATATCTTTATAAATTTCTTCGATAGGATTAGCCTTAGCGAACGGATCTTTTCATTTGAGTGAAGCAGCCCCTTAAATTCCTATTCATTTAAATTACTAGCCGCCTCTGGTGACCAGTTTATTCTCCTTTAAATTTATGCTAAACTTTGCAATATTTTACTTTTATTCATAATTTCATTTACTTGCAAGGAATGATTAATTTTCTACTGATCTTTTCGTTTGTTAATTTAATGGTAAAGTATTTTGAAGGAGACATTAAACGAAACCCTCTATGTGATCTGAGATTACACTTACCCACTTGTTTTCAATTTTGTCAGTTTATATCCCTTGGCTTCTAGGGTCGTCATGTACATTTGTTAATATTTATGCATTTTGCTGAGAGAGCAAAAAGAAATAAGTTATGCGTCCACTCCAAAGGGGATATTGTGTCACTATACCGCCTAAACTATTCGGCCAAACGCTAGAAAATCCAGTATGTTGTTATCTGCCATACTTTATGTAAAATATAATTTAACGTAAAATCGTGCCTTGATTAAGATCATAGAGCCATAGATAATAGATAAAAGCAAAATTAGAACTCTGTTGAGCGATTGTTTACATAAATTATAACGTGTGAGGTTTTTTTTTTTTTTTTTTTTTTTTTTTTTTTTTTTTTTTTTTTGTCGACAACTAAAATAAAGTTTATTTCAAAATCTGAAATTTTTAATGACTTTTTGAAGACATCAAATAAATATTTGTAAATTATTCGCTTAACTCGATTTTGTATGTTTCTTAGATGCGAAATTTTTTTTCCGAGCACCTTCGCCGTTCCAAGCCCAAGCTCGCACTCTGATTGGTTGTTGCTCTCGGCACTGTTTTCACGTAACTTGCGATAACCATACTTGGCGAAAAATACTTCGCTCGTAAGTGAACGAGTAAACCTAAAACCTAACCTACTCATTCCTATTTTTCCTTCATTCTTATCCTCGTGGTCTTGTGCTCTTGTGTGTAAAAACTTTTAAAGAGTACAGCTTTCAGTAAAACACGTTCCATCCAATCCAATGCTGCAAGAGAAAAGTTACTTTGTACTCGGTTCGGAAGGAAATCAAACTCTCGACGGAAGCATCTATCGCTACGCCAAGTATGATTATCGCCAAGTTACATGAAAATAATGCCGAGAGCAACAACCAATCAGTGTGCGAGCTTGGGCATGGAACGACGAAGGTGCTCGGAAAAAAAATTACCCTTCTTAGATACCTCGAACACGTTATTCTAATATATTTTTATACAAATTTCCTAATTAGATATTTTAGAATATTCATGCGATAGAAAATAAGAAAGACTAATGTATTTCGTGAATGTCCCCTTAGATCCGCCATTGGATTGAATTTAAATTTAAGATTACTTTGAAATCGAAAGAAATCCTTTTTTGACACAATTCTTAAATCGTGTTTGATCGGAAATGCTTGAAGTTGACACGTTTTCTTATTCAGAAATAATGTAATCAAATTTTATTTTATTTTATTTTATTTATTTATTTCGTAAAAGTAGAAGATCTTTCAGAAATGTTATTAAACAGTTAAGTAGGAAATAGAGAAAAAATGTTAGGAATTGTTACTCTAAACCAGGGACGACGTACCTAATGCACGCGTGCCACTTTTGGCACGCGAAAGAATAATTTTGGCACGAAATTTGCTAGTGCTCTAAATTAAAATAAACTGAGATTATACAAAATCGCGAATGATGTTTTCTGAATTCGATTACATTGAAATTAAAACAATTAATTGCAGCATATTATATTACAATCTAATTACTTATGGTCTCAAATAATTTTAAAACAAAGATAATATTTGAAAACTGTCGACAAGAATTTTTTATTAGACGTTATCAAATTCGGATGTTAAAGTTATGACAACTTGAAGTTATTTCAGAGCCATCCAAAGAAATTGAAACTATCTATGCATTTAAGTCATTGTTTTCACGAATGAATAATATCAATACTCAAACTGAAAGCACTTATATAAATTCGGTCCAATTTGCATGAAAATTAACTTGATATTAAGATGCAATAACAGAAGCTAAATTAGATTGCATGCATTATTTTTCTTTTACAATTAATTTCTAAAATATATTTGTTATAATGTATAACGATATGCATTTATTATAATGTTATATTGTTATAATATATAACACCTATATATCTGTTCCTCCTATTATTTAAATGGTAATAGAAACTTTTAAGTAATTTAAGACATTTTTCCCACTTACTAAATTTATTTTTTAATTGGCACGTGATGAACTTGTAAAATATTTTTTTGTTTAAATTTGGCACGGGGCGACAAAAAGGTTCGCCAACCCTGCTCTAGATTAGCAACCTGAAAATCACGGCTACACCGCTCTGCTTGATATTTGTATGCTGTTCCCTGGCAGTGGATTTCTAAATCGTCCCTAAATTGGATTGCTAGTCGTTCAAGTCCACATGTCATCTTCCGATGCAACTTTTATTTCTCCCATTTCAGGAGCGGAGCGCCTGCATACATTGGTCTCCGGATTTGGGCGAGGAATATCACTTTATGGGTCATTGGGACGGCTTTCTAACGACCGTAACGACGTCGCTATGAATAACGCAGCCAGGTAAAAAGTCACGTAAAGTGGCCGGGGAGGAGTCGTTACAGTGACAGCAAGAGCTTTGTAATTTCGGGAGAGCTTTGTGTTATCGATTCCGCAGAGTGGCTTCATTTGTTTGCAGATTTGTGTGATAAAATATTTGTGCGTCTTCCTCAATAGAAAATTTCGGTATAGAAGATTTTGAGAGTAAGTGTTTGGTTTAATATTATTTTTGTTCAGAAATGCATGAAACTATTAGGTGTTGTTGTTCAGAATCTATCTAATCGTACTCATTTTCCCTTTTTTTTTTAACACGCTTTTATTAACTTCACCTGTATGTGAGTTTGTGGGTTTGTAACTCTCGTTATTATCTAAAGATTTTCCTTATTATCTAAAGATTTTCTCAAGCAATTTTGACTAAAAATTGCATTCTATGGTTTTCGGGCACGAGAAAATCATTAGGCTAGGTTACATGTTCGAGAAAAAATTTTAATGGGTCATATTGGGTCATTAAAAGTCTGGGTCAAGCTATTTATATTTAAAGAACGGCGTGATCGATTATAACGAAATTTTGTATGTAACAGTTTTTTGGCACGAGAAAACTATCGGGCTGGTTCACATGTTCGAAAAATTTCAATTAGTGGGTCATTTTTGGGTCATTATGGGTCAAGCCATTTTTATCTAAAAAAGGCTCTAACGATTTTGACCAAATTTTATATTTTATCGTTTTGGATTACAAGAAGACCATTGGGTTAGGTAACATGTTCAAGAAAATTCGGCTAGTGGGTCATTTTTGGGGTCATTGTGGGTCATGCTATTTTTATCTAAAGATTTTCTCACGCAGTTTTGACTAAAAATTGCATTCTATGGTTTTCGGGCACGAGAAAAATATTGGGCTAGGTTACATGTAAAAAAAAAAAATTTAATGGGTCATATTGGGTCATTAAGGGCCTGGGTCAAGCTATTTATATTTAAAGAACGGCGTGATCAATTATAACGAAATTTTATATGTAACAGTTTTTTGGCACGAGAAAACTATCGGGCTGGGTCACATGTTCGAAAAATATCGATTAGTAGGTCATTTTTGGGTCATTATGGATCAAGCCATTTTTATCTAAAAAACGGCTCTAACGATTTTGACCAAATTTTATATTTTATCGTTTTGGATTACAAGAAGACCGTTGGGTTAGGTAACATGTTCAAGAAAATTCGGTTAGTGGGTCATTTTTGGGGTCATTGTGGGTCATGCTATTTTTATCTAAAAATTTTCTCACGCAGTTTTGACTAAAAATTGCATTCTATGGTTTTCGGGCACGAGAAAAATATTGGGCTAGGTTACACGTTCGAGAAAAAATTTTAATGGGTCATATTGGGTCATTAAGGGTCTGGGTCAAGTTATTTATATTTAAAGAACGGCATGATCGATTATAACGAAATTTTGTATGAACAGTTTTTTGACACGAGGAAACTAATGGGCTAAATCACATGTTTGAGAGATTTCAACTATAATGATCATTTGTGGGTCATGATGGGCCATAATGGATCATGTCAAGCTACATCTAAAGAACAGGTGGATCGATTTTAACGAAATTTTGTATATAACATTTTTTTGGCACAAGAAAATTATTGGGCTAGGTCACACTTTCGAGAAATTTCGATTAATGGGTCATAAAGGGTCTGGGTCAAGCTATTTATGTTTAAAGAACGGCTGGATCGTTTTTTAACGAAATTTTGTATGTAACAATTTTTAGACACTAGGAAACTAATGGGCTAAATCACATGTTCGAGAGATTTTGATTATAAGGGTCATTTGTGGGTCATTGATGGGTCATGCTAATTTTATGTAGAAAATGTCTCTCACCATTTTGACTATATTTTGTATTATGATATTCTCGGGCAAGAGAAAACCATTGGACCGGGACACATGCTCGCGAAAATTCGATTAATGGGTCATTTTGGGTCATAATGGGTTAGGATTACTCTAATTATATATAATAAAGATTCAATCAATTTTACCTAAATTTTGTAACGAAACGTCTTTTGTCACGAGAAGACTATTGGGCAGAGTCGCAAGTTAAACAAAATTATATTAGTGGGCCATTTCGCTTTATTGATGAATGCTATCAAGCTAATTTTATCTAAGGAACGGCTTAAACGATTTTGATTCAACTTTATATTCTACTGTTTTTGATTACCTGGAGACCTTTGAGCTAAGTCACATGTTTGATCAAATTTGATTAGTGGGTCGTTTTGGGTAATACGGGTCAGGGTCATGAGAAAATGGCAGCAACCAATAAGTTGGCAATATTTCACAAAATATTGGCGACATTTGGCCGAAAAATTGACTATTAAGATTACGAAAGCCACAACACTAATTTGGTGCCAAATGAAAGAATGTCTCCAAATTTGGCTATATCTGGCAAAAAATTTTGTCTTTCATAATGTGAAGAATTTTTTTTATACATTCTTAATAGGATTCGAGACGCATGGTTAAATTAACCAGAGTCGACCAAAAAAAGTGATTTGGATCGATGTCCTTTCGTTGTAAATTTTAAAATAAATATAGTTTAAAAAAACTAAAAACCACGCTTTTAAAGTAATCAAACTAAAAAGTGAAAAATAAATATAGTTTAAAAAAACTAAAAACCACGCTTTTAAAGTAATCAAACTAAAAAGTGGAAAATAAATATAGTTTAAAAAATCTAAAAAACACGCTTTTTAAGTATATCAAACTAAAAAGTGAAAAATAATTCGTACTATAAGCTGAAAACAAAAATAGATGAAAAATACTATATTACTATAAAATCATTGTTATTATAAGAATCAATTAATAAACAATAAATAAAATTATCGTGGAAAAAAAGCGTGGGGTGCTTCTTAAGAACTGATAGATGGAGCATGGTAGATGGAGCACCCCACGCTTTTTTTCCACGATAATTTTATTTATTGTTTATTAATTGATTCTTATAATAACAATGATTTTATAGTAATATAGTATTTTTCATCTATTTTTGTTTTCAGCTTATAGTACGAATTATTTTTCACTTTTTAGTTTGATATACTTAAAAAGCGTGTTTTTTAGATTTTTTAAACTATATTTATTTTTTTTGCAAACACAATAGATGTTTCAGGAAACACTGCCAAAGTTGGCGTTTTGAGCCGAATTTCCTGACGAAAGTAGAAAAACCAGTCAACGGAAGGAGGAAAATGCTTATAACTCTAAAGGTAATTTATTGATCAAAAAATAAAAAACACAGTTCGATTTCAAATCGCGTCCATTAGCCAGGTCTTACAATTTTATATTTTTCAATTAAAAAATGAATTTGTAACTGTGTCAAAATGTTTTGCGCTTATTGAGCGGAGCATTTGAGAACAGCCTTAAGGGTGTATTTCGATTCAAACTGCTTATTTCCCGATTTATTTTTAAATGCATTTTTGCTCTCAACTGCATCAAACTGGCAAATTGTCTTGTTTAGAAAGTACACGAGGTGCCGTGATTGTCGATTCTTGGATAAATGCAAGAAAATATTGCAAAAAAAAGCAATCAAAAACGGCATTTTGAACTGATTTTCCCCTAGCGGAAGATCTGTGAGCAAAAAAAGGATCATACTCAGAAGGTAATTGTTTACAAATGAAATTCTAATTAATAGACCGTAAAATGACATCACACGGCACATTGAACATCTCTTCAAAAATCCCCTGAGCAAGTTTCATATTTTCACTTTAAAAACTGTGTCTGAAATTGTATCGGAAAATTTCGAGCTGTTGAAGGTGGAAAATCATTTTTTCAAATACACCCATAAATGATTGTGAAAATTTTCTAATTTAATTCCAAAAATTCACGAAAAGGGCTTAAAAAGATGAATTCTTTTATCAATTTATAAATTAGGATATTAAAGAGTTAAGCCGAGGACAGAGAAAAAAATGTCGGGAACTTCTATCTTTAAACGAACAACCTGAAAATCACGGCCACACCACTCTACCTGATATTTGTATGCTGTTCCCTGGCAATGGATTTCCGAATCGTCCCCAAATTGGATTGCTAGTCGTTCAAGTCCACATGTCATCTTCGAATGCAACTTTTATTTCTCCCATTTCAGGAGCGGAGCTCCTGCATACATTGGTCTCCGGATTTGGGCGAGGAATATCACTTTATGGGTCATTGGGACGGCTTTCTAACGACCGTAACGACGTCGCTATGAATAACGCAGCCAGGTAAAAAAGTCACGTAAAGTGGCCGGGGAGGAGTCGTTACAGTGACAGCAAGAGCTTTGTAATTTCCGGAGAGCTTTGTGTTATCTATTCTGCAGAGTGGCTTCATTTATTTGCAGATTTGTGTAGTAAAATATTTGTACGTCTTTCCATGTGAAAAATGTTGGTATAGAAGATTTTGAAAGTAAGTGTTTGGTTTAATATTCTTTTTGATGCTTCTAGGTTATCCCGTCGACCATTTTCGCCAAATTATACAAATCGCCAAACTAATAGCCAAATTATACATTTTGACATAATTTTTATTTTAAATAACAAAAAAAACAAATAATTAGTAGAATATTAATAAAAATATGAATAAAAAGGCGAAATAAAAATCACTTAATGACATTTTAAACACCTGAATCGCATTTAATGTCATTGAATGTGACATTCACGATCATCCATTATTGGCATTTAATCTTATAGTTTGGCGAAAATTTTTTGGTCGACGGGATAACCTAGAAGTACCTTATTTTTGTTCAGAAATGCATGAAACTAGTAGGTGTTGTTGTTCAGAATCTATCTAATCGTACTCATTTTCCCTTTTTTTTGCAAACGCAATAGATGTTTCAGGAAATACTGCCAAAGTTGGCGTTTTGAGCCGAATTTCCTGACGAAAGTAGAAAAACCAGTCAACGGAAGGAGAAAAACGTTTATAACTCTAAAGGTATTTTATTGATCAAAGAATAAAAAACACAGTTCGATTTCAAATCGCTTCCATTAGTCAGGTCTTACAATTTTATATTTTTCAATTAAAAAATGAATTTGTAAATGTGTCAAAATGTTTTGCGCTTATTGAGCGGTGCACTTGAGAACAGCCTTAAATGATTGTGCAAAATTTCTAATTTAATTCCAAAATTCACGAAAAGGGCTTAAAAAGATGATTTTTTTTTTATCAGTTTATAATTTAGGATATTAAAGAGTTAAGCCGAGGACAGAGAAAAAAAAAACGTCGGGAACTTCTATCGTTAAACCAACAACCTGAAAATCACAACCACACCGCTCTGCCTGATATTTGTATGCTGTTCCCTGGCAGTGGATTTCTAAATCGTCCCCAAATTGGATTGCTAGTCGTTCAAGTCCACATGTCATTTTCCGATGCAACTTTTATTTCTCCCATTTCAGGAGCCGAGCGCCTGCATACATTGGTCTCCGGATTTGGGCGAGGAATATCACTTTATGGGTCATTGGGACGGCTTTCTAACGACCGTAACGACGTCGCTATGAATAACGCAGCCAGGTAAAAAGTCACGTAAAGTGGCCGGGGAGGAGTCGTTACAGTGACAGCAAGAGCTTTGTAATTTCGGGAGAGCTTTGTGTTATCTATTCCGCAGAGTGCCTTGATTTGTTTGCAGATTTGTGTGATAAAATATTTGTGCGTCTTCCTCAATGGAAAATTTCGGTATAGAAGATTTTGAGAGTAAGTGTTTGGTTTAATATTATTTTTGTTCAGAAATGCATGAAACTAGTAGGTGTTGTTGTTCAGAATCTATCTAATCGTACTCATTTTCCCTTTTTACTTACCCATCATACGTAGTATAGGGTAAGTCTTGCAATCGTTTTAAAAATCGAAAAAAAATTTTTGACGGATTTACACGTTTTAGATAGTGGAGATTCCGAAAAACATATTTTTAGAAAAAAAATTTTGCCGTCCGTCTGTCTGTCTGTCAGTCTGTCTGTCTGTCTGTCTGTAAACGCTCTATCTCTCGAAAAAATTGAGATAGAGACTTGAAATTTTGTATGTATTTAGTATGTAAGAATGGGACGAACCCTATTTAATATCAGCAACCTCGATTATCCGGAACTATTTTTTTCGGACTCTCGAAAATTCGTTCTGATGAAAGGTATATAAAAATTTTCGAATTTTTTTGTTCTAAGGAATGGACGTAAAAGGCAATAAAATAAC
Source organism: Maratus speculifer (assembly GCA_964019185.1). Classification (NCBI taxonomy): domain Eukaryota; kingdom Metazoa; phylum Arthropoda; class Arachnida; order Araneae; family Salticidae; genus Maratus; species Maratus speculifer. The sequence goes on from OZ025291.1 coordinate 361,947,741, forward strand.
ACACATTTTGCATACAGAACGAAGTCGATCGGATTATTAGTTGCCGAGATATTTGTAATCTTGTTTTCCACATTCTTCGATTTTTCGTGACCCTGTATTTCATTCAAATTTCAATTCAGAGGTATATTTTAATTGGAAATGAGACGCTTAAACCGACGCAGTTAATTGTTAGTTAATAGAGTTATTATTTTTGGAGTTATAAGGATGTTTCTTTTACGCAGTTTGGTACTACTTGAGTAGTTTGGCGTTTATATAATTTGTCGAAATTGGTACATCAGCAGTTCTTTAATATAGCATTACTATGTATATTAACAATATTTAAATTTTGTTTATGAATTGCAATGCATTGTATAAATAGTTTCACATGTTTTATTTCCGTATACATAACCATGATGGGTAAGTATTACGGTGGCCCCCAACGACTAGTTTTGCAAACGCAATAGATATTTCAGGAAATACTGCCAAAGTTGGGGTCTTGAGCCGAATTTCCTGACGAAAGTAGAAAAACCAGTCAACGGAAGGAGAAAAACACTGATAACGCTAAAGGTAATATATTGATTAAAAAATAATAATAAATAAATAAATAAATAACACAGTTCGATTTCAAATCGCTTCCAAAAGTCAGGTCTTACAATTTTATATTTTTCAATTAAAAAATGAATTTGTAAATGTGTCAAAATGTTTTGCGCTTAAGGGTGGATTTCGATTCAAACTGCTTATTTTCCGATTTATTTTTGAATTCATTTTTGCTCTCAAATGCACCAAACTTACAAAATCTCTTATTTGGAAAGTACACGAGGTGCCGTGATTGTCGATTCTTTGATAAATGCAAAAAATATTGTAAAAAAAGCAATCAAAAACGGCATTTCGAACCGATTTTCCCGAAGCAAGAGATCTGGGAACGAAAAAAAGGGTCATACTGATAAAGTAATTGTTTATAAATCAAATTCTAATGAATTGAGCGTAAAATGACCTCACACGGCACCTCATACGTCCCTTCAAGAATACCCTCAACAAATTTCATGTTTCTATTTTTATAAATGTGTCTGAAATTGTATCGGAAAATTTCGAGCTGTTGAAGGTGGAAAAGCGTTTTTTCGAATACACCCTAGGGTGTTCTCAACTGCTCCGCTCACCAAGTGCAAAACGTTTTGACACATTTACAAATTCATTTTTTAACAAAAAGTTATAAAATTGGAATGCCTGACTATGGAAGCGATTTCAAATCGAACTGAATTTTCCATTTTATGATAATTAAATTACCTATCCAATTCTAAACGATTTCGACCACGCGATCACCCGTTTTTCTCCTGCTTTTCGACCGGTTTTTCTACTTTCGTCGAGAAATGTGCTCAAAAACGTTAACTTTGAGGATTGTTATGAAAAATCTATTGTGTTTTATAAAAAACAAAAAATTGAAAGCAATTAGACAGTTTCTGAATAACAACACTGGCTATTTTCATGCATTTCCAAACAAAAATAAATTAAAGCATGTGTCACAAAGTAGCCTTTTTTATCTCACAGGCTATCATAGCCTGAGAGCTTATGTGCCCGTCCGTTCTGTATGTACGTTCGTGCGTAACGCGAGAACTCATGATAAAAATACCACTTGAAATTTTGTATATAGGTATATCCTGATAAGGTGCTTCCCTGATTAGTTTTTGGAGTTCATTCGATATGTATAGGAGGGGGAACGGGGGGCTCATGCCCCTCCCCTTAATTGATATAAACGGGATTTTCATGCAGAATTAACAGTTTTCGTTCAAAATTTAGATATAGGATCATTCTGATGAGGCGATACCGTGGCTGTTATTAGGTTTTCATTGAATAAGTATAAACAGGGGGAACGGGGGTTCATGCCCCTCTCCTTAATTGATATAAACGGGATTTTCATGCAGAATTAACAGTTTTCGTTCAAAATTTAGATATAGGATCATTCTGATGAGGCGAGTCCGTGGTTGTTATTAGGTGTTCATTTGAATAAGTATAAACGGGGGGAACGGGGGTTCTAATGCCCCTCCCCTTAACTTGTATAAATGGATTTTTCAAGCAGAATTGTCAGATTTCGTTCAAATCTCTGAATAGTTTTGGAAGTTTAATGGTTAAGTATAAAAGAGGGGAATAACTCCTCTTAAATTATATAAATACTAAATGGGTTTTTATTAAGAATTATCCGATTTGCTCTGAATTTTGGATATAGATTTTTTATATGATAAAGCATGTCCTTCATAGTTTAGGAGGTTTAATGATTAAGTATAAAAAAGGAGAAAGGGGAGAGCTGTTTCCCTTTCTTATTTTTTTTTTCCGAACGGAATTAACGAAAATACAAGGCTGTAATGTACAATTAGTATGCGTAGCCTGTGAGCTCAATGCCATCAGTTTAACTGGGCAATATTCTTTTTATTGATTTAAGAACACCCTTAATGAAAGGAGCATTTGATAACAGCTTTAAATGATTGTGCAAAATTTCTAATTTAATTCCAAAAATGCACGAAAAGGGCTTAAAAAGATGAATTTTTTAAGCCGTGGACCGAGAAAAAAAATGTCGGGAACTTCTATCTTTAAACCAACAACCTGAAAATCACGACCACACCGCTCTGCTTGATATTTGTATGCTGTTCCCTGGCAGTGGATTTCTAAATCGTCCCCAAATTGGATTGCTAGTCGTTCAAGTCCACATGTCATCTTCCGATGCAACTTTTATTTCTCCCATTTCAGGAGCGGAGCCCCTGCATACATTGGTCTCCGGATTTGGACGAGGAATATCACTTTATGGGTCATTGGGAGGCTTTCTAACGACCGCAACGACGTCGCTATGAATAACGCAGCCAGGTAAAAAAGTCACGTAAAGTAGCCGGGGAGGAGTCGTTACAGTGACAGCAAGAGCTTTGTAATTTCGGGAGAGCTTTGTGTTATCGATTCCGCAGAGCGGCTTCATTTGTTTGCAGATTTGTGTAATAAAATATTTGTGCGTCTTTCAGTGTGAAAAATGTTGATACAAAAGTTTTTTTTTTTTTTTTTTTTTTTTTTTTTTTTTTTTTTTTTTTTTTTAAGATAGTAAGTTTTTGGATATTTTGTTTCCAATTTTTTTTATTTTGTTTTAATATGAAAGATTCAATATTGTCATTGATTAGATTCGCCTATTCTTTTCCTTTTTTTTAATGACTAGTTATTCATAGGGAATTATTTTTTTATAAAAAATTGCAGGCATGTGGAAGATTTCCCTTCGATTTAAATATATAAATTTCTGAAAATGGAACCTGACTATTGCGGAATGTTGATTTAAATGGAAAAAAAGTTCACACTCCCAGCTAAATGAATGCAATATAGGTTTTCCAACTAAGACCTATTTAAGGGTGTATTCGAAAAAACGCTCTTCCACCTTCAATAGGTCGAAATTTTCCGATACATTTTGAGATTCATTTTTTAAAGTAGAAACACGAAACTTGCTGAGGAGATTTTTGAAGTGACGTATAAGGTGCCGTGTGATGTCATTTTACGCTCAATTCATTAGAATTTGATTTATAAACAATTATCTTTTCAGTATGACCCTTTTTTTCATTCCCAGATTTCCCGTTTCGGAAAATTTGGATCAAAAGGCCAACTTTGACTGCATTTTTTGTAATGTTTTCTGTATTTATCAAAGAATCGACAATCACGGCACCTTGTGTACTTTCTAAATAAGACAATTTGCCAGTTTGATGCATTTGAGAGCAAAAATTAATTTAAAAATGAATCGAAAAATAAGCAGTTTAAATCGAAATACACCCTTAAAATGAATTCTTTTTCGGTTCCTAGAGATTCCCTTTTTGCAGGTTTTACTATATATATTTATTAATGTGATTAGTTCTCAAAATGAGGAAAAAAAAGAAACATTTTTCCCTGATTGACAACGCGGAACTTCCTGACACATGCACAGACTCATTTTTAAAAACAACAAGTTGGGAATTGCACGTGAAGCGTAGCAAATGAGGTGCATTCGTACGATAACGAAGTTTTAAAAGTATTACTCTCATATATCAATCTCATAGAATTGTAAATAGTGAATTACAATTAAAACGCTCGTCAAACAATGTTCTCCTTATACCATTATGCAATGGAATACTTTTGTGGGCCTTGTAAATCAATAACAAATGTTCTTTGCACCACAAATTATGTAAAATGTATATTATAATATGTACTTTATAGTTGCATATAAATTTTATTAAGTTCGAATGAGTGTAACACTATTAAAATGCATTAAAAACATTTTTCCCCATTGACCATAATGTAACGCAATACTTTTGATTGTCCCTATGATTGATCTATGCATCCGATTTTCATAAAATTTGAAATAACTCGACAAAATTATGTAATAATTATGTATTTTAAATTTCAAACATATAAAATACATTTGAAACTTTTTCCCCATTGACCATAATGTAATTGAATCCTTTTGATTGCCCCTGTAATTGATCTATGCACCCGATTTTCAAAAAAATTTAAATAACTCTACAAAATTATGTAATAATTATGTATTTTAAATTTCAAACGATTAAAATGCATTTGAAACTTTTTTCCCCATTGACCGTAATGTAATGGAATACTTTTGATTGCCCCTGTAATTGATCTATGCACCCGATTTTCAAAAAATTTTAAATAACTCGGCAAAATTATGTAATAATTATGTATTTTAAATTTCAAACGATTAAAATGCATTTGAAACTTTTTTCCCCATTGACCGCAATGTAATGGAATACTTTTGATTGCCCCTGTAATTGATCTATGCATCCGATTTTCATAAAATTTGAAATGACTCGACAAAATTATGTAATAATTATGTATTTTAAATTTCAAACGATTCGGTTGGGTAGTTTTTGCGTTGTTATATGCGGACGGACGGACAGACAGACAGACAGACGGACGGACTGAACGACCACTATAGATGCTACGTATTTACATAATTACGAAAGCACCTAAAAACAGGTTTTGGTAAAAGTGAGTGTTGAAGGGATTTGGAATCGAATGGGGTTTTCCATTTTTAGCACTTTCCAACAAAGTTGAAAAGTGCTTATGCATTCGGTTTGTCTGGCCGTCTGTCCGTCTGTCCGCGCTCTAACTCCCGTAAATATACTCGGATTGCTATGAAATTTTTATACGTTATTGAGGTTTACCCTAGCACGAACCCTATTGAAAATGAAGTATCTACCATGATTAGTTTATCTACTGAAAGAATCAAAAGTTTCCCACTACATTACGGCCTATGGGGAAAAATCGCTAATATACTCGGATTGCCATGAAATTTTAGGACGTTATTTTTTACGTTTACCCTAGCACAAACCCTGCTGAAAATGAAGTATCTACCATGATTAGTTTATCTACAGAGATAATCAAAAGTTTCCCATTACATTACGGCCTATGGGGAAAAATCGTTAATATACTCGGATTGCCATGAAATTTTAGGACGTTATTAAGGTTTACCCTAGAACGATTTCCTATAGAAAATGAAGTTTCTATTATGATTAGTTTATCTACAGGGCGAATCAAAAGTTTCCTATTACATTACGGCCTATGGGGAAAAATAGTTTCAAAGGAATTTTAAAGATGTTATACCCTGTCAAACGTATAAAAATATGCATTCTATAAAATATAAGGTGAAAATGTAACTATTATTCATTTACAGGGCCACACAAAAGAATTCCATTAGATAATGGTTAAAGGCGGAATTGTGTAATATTGAGCTGTATCATGTATAATAAAATTTATATATGACACTGAAGCTTAATATAAATTATACGCTACTGTCTTGCATAATATGAAGTACATAGCATTTACAGGGCCATACAAAAGATTTCAAATAGTATATTCTTTCCGAAGTACCGTATATGTGTCCAATGATGGCTGATGGAGGGATGAAATGCATTTTAATTATGATATTCGCGTTTGTATTTCGGTAAATATATGCACATTATACGGTGTGTATAAATGTTATAGTTGATATACAGGGCTACCCAAAAGAGCTCACCAACGTTACTAAATATGAGCGTAAATTACTTAAACGTGGTTCTTAAATAAGTTATGCATTTTTACGCTGAGCTGCATTCAATTTACTGAGAAATGTTTGCAGAATATAGATAAAGGGATATACAGGGCACGCAAAGAATTCGGAACATGGACGCCTATGAATGATAATTTATGAGAATGTGATTTCAGTTGTTTTAAAAGTGTTTTAGTTTACAATAAATTTTAGCCTATGCTGACGTGTAATAAAGATAGAATTTAAACTACAGGGCTGAACAAAAGTAATCAAGTATGTTTCCATCTAATAGTATGAATTGCTGAAAAAAAAATTTCAAGCTACTAGGTATTTTCTTACTGAGCTAAATTTTCCCATTATATGAATTGACATATGAAATACAGGGCTGGTCTAATGTACTGGAATACATATTTGGGTATATTTGACTATACACTATTATTTCCCTAAATAACAAAGTTTTGTTAAAGATTTCATTAAGTGTTGGAAAGTGCTTCATAATCTATGCTTAACGCATGATTTTTCTTACTTGTTTAATAAATTAAATATTTATCGAGTTAAAAGATTGTTGCCAATTGTATTAGTATTTAGCGGTAATCAGATATTTCGCGGTGCCTGTAAAATCGCTTTTAGGTGCTTTCGTAATTATGTAAATACGTAGCTTCTATAGTTGTCGTTCAGTCCGGCCGTTCGCATATAACAACGTAAAAACTACCCAACCGAATCGTTTGAAATTTAAAATATATAATTATTACATAATTTTGTCGTGTCATTTCAAATTTTATGAAAATTGGATGCATAGATCAATTACAATGATAATCAAAATTATTCCGTTACATTACGGTCAATGGGGGAAAAATTTTCAAATGCATTTTCATGGTGTTACACTCATTCGAACATAATAAAATTGATATGCACCTAAAAAGTACATATTATAATATACATTTTGCATAATCTGTGGTCCAAAGAACTTTTCTTATTGTGTTTCTTAAGACCACAGAAAAGTATTCCATTACATAATGGTATAGGGAGACCATCGTTTGGTGCGCATTTTAATTGTAATTAACTATTTACAATTTTATGAGATTGATATATTAAAGTGATATTTTTAAAACTTTGTTATTGTACGAACGCACCTCATTTGCTACGCTTCACGTGCAATTCTCAACTTGTTGCCACTAAAATAGTTAGGTACCGGGAAAATAATCACGATTGTTCTCAAACAAACACGAAACTTTCTGAAGTATTTTCTGGCTCAATTTTAAACGTAAATGCATAAAGTTGTCAGGTCTGACTCTTGAAGGGATTTAGAATCGAAATAAGCTTTCCAATTTTTAATAAACAAATTAGTTATCTTGTTATAAAAAAGTTTGTCACGTAGCGACAGGCTTTTCTCATTCCAACCCTATTGTGTGCAGAATTATTATTATTATTATTATTATTATTATTATTATTATTATTATTATTATTAAAAATAAATCCCGTTCTGTTTAAAAATAGAGTATAAAAAAGGATTTTTTTAAGGGTGTATTCGGAAAAACGCTTTTCCACCTTCAACAGCTCGAAATTTTCCGATACAATTTCAGACACATTTTTAAAAGTAGAAACACGAAACTTGCTGAGGGGGATTCTTGAAGAGACGTATGAGGTGCCGTGTGATGTCTTTTTACGCTCAATTAATTAGAATTTGAGTTATAAACAATTACCTTATCAGTATGACCCTTTTTTTCGTTCCCAGAACTCCCGCCTGGGAAAAATCGGTTCGAAATGCCGTTTTTGATTGCTTTTTTGAAATATTTTCTGCTTTTATCAAAGAATCGACAATCACGGCACCTTGTGTACTTTCCAAGTAACAGATTTTGAAAGGTTGGTATATTTGAGAGCAATAATGAATTCAAAAATAAATTGGAAAATAGGCAGTTTGAATCGAAATACACCCTTAATAAAAAAATAAATCCCATTCTGTTTAAAAATAAAGAGTATAAATAAGAAATTTTTTCTATAACTCTAGTTTTTGTATTGAGAAAAACTAATGCCTGAAAAAAAGGTACATTTAAAATTATAAGGTAACTTACGGGCATTAATATAATATAATAATTCTTTTAGATAGAATTGTTTTTCTAAAAAAAATACATTAGAGAATTTGCACAGTCATTTAAGACTATTCTTAATGATAAAGGAGCAACTTTATGACGTAAGTTTTAATTCATTTTTGTTCGGAAACGTATGAAATTGGCAAGTGTTGTTATTCAGCAATTATGTATTAGAAAGACGTTTTTATTTTTTATATTTATTATTTATTTATTATTTATTTTATTTTTTGCAAACACGATAGATTTTTCAAGAAATGCTCTCAAAATTGGCTTTTTGAACCGAATTTCCCCGACGAAAGCCGATAAAAACAATCAACGGAGGAAGAAAAATTCTTTGTCACGTGATCTCAAAAGCTTATAGTTCGATAGGTAATTTATTTATCAAAAGATGGAGAAATCATTTCGATTTCAAATCGTCAGGTCTGCCAGTTTTATTTTTTGACGTTTAAAAATGTGTACGTCATTGCCAGGGACCAATTTAAAAATTTGGGAGCCCCGGGCAAAAATGCTTACGTTGTCCCCTTTGCACCGATACTTACAGGAGAGTTGACTAAAAAAACCGATAAAAGATAGTTACTATAAAGTAACCATTATTAACTTTTAAAAATATCCATTAAAAATTAAATATGTTAATCCGTAACTTACTTTTAAATAATTATTTCACAATTAGGAAATTTAAATGAGTAGATATTTTATAATAAATTGTGCTACGCTAATTAGTTTTTCCTATGCAAGTTTATGTACCAGGTATCCCAAAAATGACTGATGGATTTAAAAATTCAATAACTTGCAAACGATGACAGCTATTTAAAAAAATTTTGCAGGAGGGTTATGTATAATGTCAGGGTTTTTTTTTTTACCGTAATTTTTTATTTTAGTTCGAATTTTAAACAATAGGTGGCGCTGACGGCGATGGAAGGCCAGGTGATCAGTGCTGAGTGAAGCGTCGACCTGGCCTTCAATCGCCGTCAGCGCCACCTATTGTCTGAGATGCGAACTAAAATAAAAAATTACGGTAAAAAAAACTCCTGACAGTATACATAATCCTCCTGCAAAAAATTTTTAAATAGCTGTCACCGTTTGCAAGTTATTGAATTTTAAAATCCATCAGTCATTTTTGGGACACCCGGTATCTGGAATGATAAAGTATGCAACAATTGATAATACATTTTTGACAGCACCAAGCTACAATCATTTAAAATATTAGGGGGCTCTGCAGCCTGCAAGTTACATTTACTAACACTCGAATAATCTGATGATAACAGGAAAAGGATAAAACAAGAATTAAAAATACAATATATTTTTTAAATGATAAAAGCTAAAAGAAAATATTTACTATAATAAAGTAATAAGTGATGTTTCAGACAAAATATATAATGTTTTTAAAAATACAATATGAATATAGTAGAATGTAGAATGAAATGTAAAATTTAATTCAAATAAAATTCATTAAACATCAGATTTTGGACTATAATTTAAAAACTTTCAGGAAAATTTGGGGGGCCCCTGAAAATCAGGTGCCCTGGGCCTGTGCCCCGAATACGCTACTGTAAATCTGTCTCTGGCTCATTGTTTCAGAAAGCTTCGAGCTTATTGAGCAGTGAAGTTGAACCCAGCCTTAAACATTTTTAGAGGGATTTTGCCAGTTAAAATTAAGTAAATTTGAATTTAATGGGTTTTTGTGCAATACAGTAAAACCCCGATAATTCGGATTAATTGGGACCGGGCCCAATCCGGATTATCAAAAATCCGGATTATCCGGAGAATTAGAAAAAAATTAAATAAAATATAACATACTAACAGAAAATCACTTTTATGTTAAACTTATTGAATATTTTCAGACAGTAATAATGTTTACTTTACTTAATTATTCCGAAAACATCTCAGAAAAAGTTTTTTTATTTAGATTACGACGATGAATCAAGTTAATGTTATGGAAATTAGCCAATCGCTTCTCAAACTAGAAAAAAAAAATGACCAAACCGATCCGAATTATCCGGAGATCCGGATTATCGGGGTCCGAATTAGCGGGGTTCTACTGTATTTATAACTCTACTAAAATCTTTTATTTAAAACATTTTTTAAGCTTTACAGAATTGGAAAATGTACAAATATAATATTCTTGCAACAGAAACATAAAAACATTTAATAACCGAAACTTTCTTCCCCCAAATTTTTGACGACAAAAAAGCTAAAAAGGGGAAATGAAAAAAAAAAAAAAAAAAAAAAAAAAAAAAAAAAAAAAGAGGTTAGCCTTTTAAAAATATTTTTGTTTTGTGCGACCACTAATACTTTTGGAACAAGATAAAGTAATGTATCTTAGAATTCACATTTTAAACTGCATTATTACTAATAGATATGTTAGAATAATTTTGTAACATGTTGTTTTAATGATATTTCAAAATACCGTCAGGGAATAAAAGGTTAAATTTTTCAAAAATAAAGTAATGGTCTTTTTCTGTGACTAGTGTCACAGGACTAGTGTTGCACCTTAAAGTGCAACACTAGTCCGGCCTGCACAAACAGCCTGTTTTTACTTTTTCAATTCTGGTTTCAGATTAAAAAAACCGGTTCTGGAATTGAAACTATCATATTATAAAAAATATACAGGGAAACCTCCTACAACGGTCACTCCGGACAATATTAACCTCCGAATACCGGTCATGTTTTAGTGTTACCGAATCTCTTCCATAGAAATAACATTACACTGAACCTCCCAACAACAAATTCCGAACAACGGCTACCTCACATCTTTTTTTTTTTTTAGCTACAATTGAGATTGCGAAGAACTTTAACCTTTCCGACACTGCCTTCTCTTACACCAATTTTATTCGGCTGGCTACTTAAAAAAAAAAAAAAAAAAAAAAAAAAAAAAAAAAGAAAAAGAAACTACCTAAAATTACACTTTATCAAAAGTACTTTAATTTACAGGGTTAATTTTAATTGATAAGTTGAAAGTTATCCAGGATAGCAAAAAAAAGGTGTAAGTTCACGATAATAAGCTGAAATGTACAAATGTAGAAATATCCAAATAGATAACATTCTGAAAAAAAAAGTGACTTTTTCTTAGACATTTTAAGGTGTAAAATTGGAATCTGAAACTAAGCGTTCAAGAGCTGGTTATGATGAGATTGATAAGTTGTTTTTGGAATTGCTTTTGAATTATCCAGAGAAAATTTTCCAAATCTCTGGACAAATATTTCAGAAAAGTACCCCAGAAATTGCCGAGAAACTGCACAGTTAAAAATCTGTAGCTTTGCTGCATAGTCAGTCCGCCACTTTTATATACAGGGTGTCCCCTCTCAACGGTAGCCAATGGCTAATTTCTAAACCGTTAGTCATGTAGACATATAGTTCCAATTGCAAAAATGCTTTTAAAAAGGTAAAGAATTGTTTTTCAAACGATTTAGCTCAAAATAAAATTTTATTAAAAAATTACGAAAATTAACTTTTTATACGGTCCCCCGGTTCTATAAGTGATATTTAGTAAATTTTTCCCACTACTCTAACAAGTAAGAGAAAAAAGGTCCCATTTACATAACATTAAAATTGACAGAGTTATAAAGCTTTAAATTTCATGACTTAAACCACTTTTCTGTAGCTAAATACGGAAGAATTGGACTGAACTTTCAGGGAACGTTCACCAAATGCTTAAAGTATTATAAAGGGCGTCTATTTTCAACGCTGTCTAATAGCTAATTCTTAACCCATTTGCCACAGACATATAGTTTTAATTTCTAAAAGGTTTTAAATGAGATAAAGAAATATAGCAATTTAACTGAAGGTGCTACCACCGTATAAATTTTACGGTTATGTTAATTTTTATTATTTAACTTCTAGATTGGTTAAAATAGTTGAAGACGTGAGTTTTAAAATTCTTTTTATCGTGAAAATCAAATCTTATTTTTTCCTTGCTCAAAATTTATATTCAAATTTTAACTCACTTCCAAATATCCGATCGAGGTTCAATTTGCACACTTATTTATATCCAATAACAGTATAATATTAATACAATTTTAAGTGCGTAACTATTTATTTATTTTATGGGATTACATCAAATTCTGTTAGGTTAAGTAATCTAATAGAATAGTAAATATATGTCATTTTGTAACGATTTGTGACTGTTGCTTTTCATAAATTAAATTAGCAAACTTTCTGTATTTTTTTACTTATAATTTTAGTACAAATTTTGCTTTAATATGTAATCATCAATATAAATTTAAAAATAATATTGTAAATATTATTTTACTCTCAATGTTTAATGTGAAATTTTATATCTTGCGTTTATTTTTATTTCCAGTAAATTTGTGACTGACCCCTAATTTGCAGCAAAACAGATGCTTCAACTTTAAACAGATATTACTCGGTCAGTTTTAATCGCAGAGGAATGGGACTTTTTATTATTAGCCTCCAATGCTATTTCTTTCAGACAAGCTAAAAAATGTCGTGTCGTCGGGCCTGAATTTTCTACTCAACCGATTTTGATAATTGTTTTTTTAAATGAAAGCTATTTATTTGTAGTTGTGCCCATTTTAGCTATTTTTTAATTTATTTCCATTTTTATACTTTATTTTTAATTTTAAATGCTTTTTACGATATTTCTTAAGTATGGTGGCAACTCAGTTTAGCTTTTCTCTCAATAATAAAAATTTATTTTCCATTATCATTTTGCACGAGACAGAAGCCAAAACTGCATATAATTCAAGCGTTCCAACTCCTATGGAAGAGCTGTCCGCAAGATTAAAAACGGGGTCAAGGCATATGCCATCTAGCGGCAGGGGTGCGTAACTAGAGGATGGCGTGGGTTTGACGTCATATATGCGCAGATGTTTATTATCTCCACATCTCTTGCGCATATTTTCTGAATTTTCTCTCAATCATGATAGATTAATCAAGTCTACGAGGTTTATTGCAAAACATTTTTGTTATAGTTTGTTTCGATAAAGTCATACACATTTAGAAAAATAGTCACAATATCATTTTAATTTTATTCTGGGAGAAAAAGTACGAATTAGTACTCATAAATATCATATCATGCTACGAAAAATATTGACTTTTTCCCTAAAATTAAAATAATAATGCGACTTTTTTTAAATACACATATTTTTAATAAAAAAAACCTGTGTTTTTAAAAAAAGTCGCATTGTCATTTTAATTTTAGAATAAAAGTCAATATTTTTCGTAGCATTATATGGTACTTATTAGGCCTGGGCCTTAAATCGATTTATCTCTTTAATCGATTTAAAGCTTACATCGGAAATCGTGATTTAGTCAGTTTCTTAAATCGATACATCGGAAATCGCGATTTAGCCATTGCTATACATCGCGATTTAGCCATCGCCTTACATCACGATTTAGCCATTGTCTTACACCGCGATTTAGTCAGTCTTAAATCGTGATTTAGCCATTGGTTTTAAATCAATTTCAAATAATGATTCAGAGCTAACATCAGAAAATTGAGTTATCTACTTTGTTGTATATACTGCTTGCATGTCAAACTAGTGTTAAATCGATTTAAGCAAACTTTGCAAGCCTCAATATTTTCCGATTTAGGAAAAAGGTGATGTAAGAAAAATATGATTTAGGGAAAACAGAGCAAGTTGGTGTTAAATCGATTTAGAGGATCTGATTTAAACACACATCACAAACCTCAGTGTTTTCGATTTAAGAAAAAGGCGATTTAAGAAAAAGACTATTTAGGAAAAACATTGAATGCTGGTGTTAAACTGATAGTAGGATTTGATTTAAAATTAGCAGTGGTCACTTGCCATGTGGATATTAAAAATGTAAAAGTGGCAATTAAAAAATTTCCTTTATTTGCCACCCTTGTCGTCATTTGCCAAGTGGCGGTTAAAAAAATCCATTTTCGGTCGCCCAGTGAAATGCTGTTTTTTTCATAGAAGTATGGATCTCTACTTTGATTACATCTAATTAGAAAAGTGTTTTCTTCTTTTTCCTACTGGATGCAAACAGATTTCAGTGACATAGATGTATTTTCAATATTTTGGTTTTTTGCAGAGTTCTTTTACTGTGTTCAGTTTGATTATTTTTTCGAAAAATGCAGTTTCATTTTGCAAAAATATATTCATCGGCATTGATTCCACACACATTTCAAGTAATTTGTTGGCTATTGATCACCATCCTAGTCGTCACTCGCCAAGTGGCGATTTAATAGATCTATTTTCAATCGCCAAGTGAAATGCAGTTTTTTTCATGGAAATATGCATCTCTACATTAATTACATCTAATTAGAAAAGTGGTTATTTCTTTTTCCTAATGGATGCAAACAGATTTCAATGACATGGCTGTATTTTCAATATTTCGTTTTCTTTGCCGCATTCTTTTATCTATTTCAGTTGGATGTTTTTTCAAGAAATACAGTTTTATTTTGCAAAATATATTAATCAGATTTGATTCCATATGCATTTCAAGTAATTTATTGGTCATTGATCGCCACTCTAGTCATCACTCGCCAAGTGGCGACTTAAAATAATAATTACTGATCGCCAAGTGAAATACAGTTTTTTTCATCAAAATATGCGTATCTACATTGATTACGTCTAATTAGAGAACTGGTTAATTATTTTTTCTATTGGATGCAAGCAGATTTCGATGACGTTTTTGTATTTTCAATTTTGCTGGGTTTTTTTGCCATGTGCTTTTAGTATATTCAGTTTGATTATTTTTTCAAGAAATATAGCTTTATTCTGGAAAATATATTTATCAGCTTTGATTCTACGTGCATTTCAAATAACTTATTCCTTTTTTCACACTGGATGCAAATGGATTTCAAGGGCATTTCAGTACCTTCAATTTTCGACTTCTGTTGCATGTTCAGCTCTTTGATTATTTTTTTCCCAAGATAATACTGTTTAATGATGCGAAATACACTCACCAGTATAGATGCCAACTGTATTACTACGTTGGTAGTATAAATTTGGCGCCTCCTAAATTCCCGCGCCGGGGCGACCGCTCCCTTCGCCCCCCCCCCTCCCGCCCTTCTGCACGGCGCTACCCTCTCAGAAATGTATGCTGTATCTCAGCCCTTTCTGAAATGATAAGTCTACATACGCTACTGCTAGCATAGATGTCAACTGCATGTGATGTGTGTAGTGTATTACTAACACATTTATTAAGGGGGTCCCTCCCCCGGAAATTCTGTGTTTTTAGTGAAAATGTGCAATTTCTCTCCCCCCCCCCCCCTCGGAGCCACAGAAATACCTCCCGGCAGGTCTGAGCTATTTGCAGGTCTGAGCCTTAAATCGTCTTAACGCTTACATCGGAAATCCGATTTAACTATTGGTCTTGAATAGATACATCGAACGTCGCGATGTAGCGAAACGATGTAGCCTTGATTTAACGCTTACATCGGAAATCCGATTTAACTATTGGTTTTCAATAGATACATCGGACGTCGCGATTTAGCCAGTTCTTAAATCGCGATGTAGCGAAACGATGTAGCCTCAATGCTTTCCGATTTCGGAAAAAGGCGATGTAAGAAAAATACGATTTAGGGAAAACAGAGCAACTTTGTGTTAAATCGATTTAGCAGGTCAGGACAGGACCGTAGCTAGAAGTGAATAATAGGATGGGGGGGGGGGGGGGGGGCTCGAGAAAATGTAGGGGGTGCTTATTTGTTTTTTATCTTTCTTTGACACAGAAAGAAATATTAGTGCATATTCACATTGTAGATACTATGTTTCTCATTAAACTGTTGTAATAACTTCATTTTATGCTAAAAAAGTACATGATGATGAAAATTTTGAGTCTATAACTGGTGAAAAATTAAACATCATATTAGCTTCATATGTACAAATAGGATGAGGGAGTGCTGAAACGTTTATTTTAGATACAATTTAGTAATTCTGCAAAACTGTGAAAGGGTCTCAAAACTAAATTAGATTTCTGAACAGAATTTCATTTGGATTTTCGGAACAGAAATTCATTGAGTGACCTTGGAAACTTTTTCAGGGGGGGGGGGGTCAAAATATTTTAGGGGGGCTGAGCCGCCCATAGTGCCCCCTATGTGTTAAATCGACGTAGCAGGATTTGATTTAATACAATAAAAATTAGCGGCCGACACTTGCCATGCGTTAATTAAAGATATAAAACTGGCGATATTTTTTTTTTCGATCGCCAAGTGAAATGCAGATTTTTTCATGGAAATACGCATCTCTACATTGATTACATTTGATTAGAAAAGTGGTTATTTCTTTTCCCTACTGGATGCAAACAGATTTCAATAATTTAGCTGTATTTTCAATCCCGGGAGCAGAATCGGCGCAACGCTGCGACAAACTATTTTTTAACTTTTAAAAATTTAGCAAAAATTAAAAAAATTCTGTCCTAAATCCAAAATTTCGGACATAAAATGCATCGCGAATTTCGATAGTCTTCGAGAAAAAATCAATTTCGTCATATATCGCGAAAAACACGCGAATTTCGTTCGAAGATCGTGAAAAAACGGTAAATTTCGTCAAAAAATCACGAAAAAAGGCAAATTTCTTCAAAAGATCACGAAAAAAGCGGCAAGTTTCTTCAAAACATCGCAAAAAAGGCAAACTTCTTCAAAAGATCACGAAAAAACGGCTGTTTTTGTCAAAAAATCAAGAAAAAAACGACAAATTTTATGAATATACAAAAAAAACCGGCTAATTTCGACAAAAAATCACGAAAAACGGCAAATTTCTTTAAAAAATCACGAAAAAAACGGCCAATTTCTTCAAAAGATCGCGTAAAAACGGCAATTTTTGTAAAAGATCACGGAATAACGGCGAATTTCTTAAAAAAATCGCGAAAAACGGCAAATTTCTTCAAAAAATTACGAGAAGACGGAAATTTTCGTTAAAAAAATCCAAAAAACTGCAAATTTCGTCAAAAGAAATCACGAAAAAACGGCAAATTTCTTCAGGAGATCGCGAAAAAACGGCAAATTTCTTCAGGAGATCGCGAAAAAACGGCAAATTCCTTCAGCAGATCGCGAAAAAACGGCAAATTCCTTCAGCAGATCGCGAAAAAACGGCAAATTTCTTCAAGAGATCGCGAAAAAAAACAGCAGGTTTCGTCAAAGGGGACTTCCCCCCCCCCCCCCGTCTTTTGGACAATGTATGAGGTGTTAAAAATTCTGAGAACAAAGACAACTTCTTTTAAAAATATACTTTTCTTTTGTCTATCACAAATACTTAGGAGGTTTGAGTGCATATAATGTAATGCGAGGGATTGGTCTGCAGACTGTTTTTTAAGTTTTTACTTGTGTTGCAGACTGCAGAAAAAATTTCTGCTGCTAGGTTTTCAATATTTTCGTTTTTTGTCATGTTCTTTTAGTGTGGTGAGTTGGAATTATTTTTCCAAGAAATAAAAGTTTTATTTTGGAAAATATATTAATTCATCAGATTTGATTTCACATGCATTTCAAGTAAATTTATTGGACATCGATCGCCACCTTAGTTGTCACTCACCAAGTAGCGATTAAAAAATCTATTTTCAATCGCCAAGTGAAATGCAGTTTT
This sequence comes from Maratus speculifer, assembly GCA_964019185.1. NCBI lineage: Eukaryota > Metazoa > Arthropoda > Arachnida > Araneae > Salticidae > Maratus > Maratus speculifer. The sequence goes on from OZ025291.1 coordinate 361,965,356, forward strand.
TTTCATGGAAACATGCATCTTTACATTGATTACATCTAATTAAAAAAGTGGTTATTTCTTTTTCCTACTGGATGCAAACAGATTTCAATGACTGCATTTCATGCAGACTTCGAGTAATCGTAATCGTGTAATCGTAATCGATTATAATCGATTACAAAAACCGTGTAATCGTAATCATAGATTTTGGTTTTCGACATAATCGCAATATAATCATAATCAAGAGATTTCATCTCGATTATAATCATAATCTAATCATAATCGGACCCTAAGTAATTGCAATGTAATCGTAATCTCACACAAATATACGACTACGCTCTAAGATTACGTCTCTTTTCCCCCTTCCTTTCTCTTCCAAATGAAAATATACTTGGTTTGCTAAACATTGTACCGGAAAAGGAAGAGTGCGGTTCACGTTTCAAACTGCCCCTAAAGTAGGAGGGTGAAGGTCAGAGATCATGATTGACAGAGATAGCCTTTAATTGGGTAAAAGTGAAACAGAATGTATACTGCACACTGTAATAGGATACAGAAATAGTATTTGACTGGAGTTTGTCAAAGATATGGGAATTAAGAAAATAAAACAACATGTGGTCAATCCAGAGGTATAGGTCATTTGAGTGGAAGTAGTGAAGATAAAAAGTAAAAAAGGAAAGAAAGAAAATTATTTTATTTATGGTTTTACTACGGACACTTGTATTGAACATTATATTCTGCCCTTTCCACTCCCCTTAAATTCTGTCCTACCAGAAGACAATGTGTTTTTTTTTTTTTTCATTTGACTTTCTTGTACAGAGGCGTAGCCAGAGGGGACCGGGGATCCCTGCTCTTCATACCATTAAAATCGAAAAGTTGTTTTCGCCTTGAGTAATAGCTGGAAATTCTCTGATTAGATAAGGCAAAGAGAGCTTTATAAAATTAGTGGTACCCAGTGCATCTGGATTCCACTCCCCACTCCCATCTGCCTACGACGCTGTTCATGCAATTGAAATTTATTTTAAAATTTATTAAATTTGAAAATGCGGAATATCAGTATAATTTGTTAGTTTATATTTCTTCATTTCATTTCTTACAAAGGTAAGCAATATAATTATTAAAGCGCTACTTCAGTCATCCGAAAGCACTTCTTTGCTAAAGTTTATCTTATGAGAAAAAAAAAAAATTACGATACCAAATTTACGATTACTTGCGTTTTAATATTTTTAAATGTTTTTCTCATTGAGCAACTGCAATATATCTGTATGAAAACCTATTTTTGTTTTACCCTTTCAATTTCCATTACATGTTTTTTTAGTATATTTACATTTTCAAAACCGGTTTCTAAAGTAAGAACATCTTTAAGGGTCTCAACTGCTTTGCTCAGCAAGCGCAAAACGTTTTGGCTCATTTACAAATTTATTTTTTAATGGAAAGATAAAAAATTGGAAGCGAATTTGAATCGAATTGAGTCTTCCATTTTGTGGTAATTAAATTATCTACCGAATTATGAGCTATTTTGGTCACGTGATCTTGTGATTTTCTCCCTTTCATTGACTGGTTTTTCTGCTTTCGTCGGAAAAAAGTGTTCGAAATGTCAACTTTGATGGCTTGTTCTAAAATATCCATTGCGTTTGCCAAAAAAAAACCCAGAAAAATGAGTGCAATTAGATAGTTTCTGATTAACAACACCTGCTAGTTTCATGTATTTTTGAACAAAAATAAATTAAAACCAACATCTGCTGGTTTCATGTATTTTTGAACAAAAATAAATTAAAACTTATGTCTCAAAATTGCCCTTTTTGCTTTAAAAACACCCATAATAAAAAGAATGCATATAAAATCAAAAAAGTAGAAAACAACGGTCTTTATATACATCGATCTGAGTTAAACAATGCGAAAAAGAAAAAAAAACTTTTAAAGGATTAAAATGCGAACAAGATATTAAAAAAATTTCTTCCAAAGGATTAACATTAGTGAACTGCTATTTTCGCCTTACTGAAGTAGCCTTTTTATGTTATGCACTGCATATTAATAGGCACAGAAATTAACAAAAAGAAAATTTTATGTTTTATAATGTGAATGAGAAGGTTCAAAATAATACCTCAAAATTCCTTAAAGAGGTATTTTCCCAATATCGAATAATAATATGTATATGAAAAAAATGTGATTTAGGCTGAATTTTTTTTTTTTTTTTTTGGGGGGGGGGGGGGGAATTTGTGAAGTAAAATGATCAAAATTCAATAAAAAAATAACATCCATAAAACAATAGAGTTTTGAAATAATTGTAAAATGTGATTATAAAATTTATTATAAAATGTGAACATTGCATACTGATAGTCAAACAATGAGTTCGAAGCAAGAGTTGTTCTTCATAGAACTTTGCATGACTCGGGTTAAACCAAATTAGAGTCCTATAATTTTATTTTTAGTCAATCCGAAACCCGACTCAAATTCAACATACTTCATCATAATATTAGCCTATAAGAAACTAATAAGAAAGTCTAATAAGAAATTGCTCTAATAAAATGCTCTAATTAATTACTCTAATAAGAAATTGATCTTTTTTATAAAGGAAGAAATTTATGCTATCTTGCGTACATACATAAATATAATACTCCTTAATATTTAAGAATGCATTTTTTCCCTGAAAAAATATTTAGGACTGTTTTATAAAAAATTGGGTAAATCCTAATAAGAGTCACAAATGGCTAAAACACAAGCCAACACATTTAAAGTCAACATGACCTGCAGCCGCAAAAATTACAACCGTAATCGTAATCTAAATGTAATCGTAATCCAACAAAAAAATTGTAATCGTAATCTAAACATAATCGTAATCCAACAAAAAAATTGTAATCGTAATCTAAACGTAATCGTAATCCATCTGTCATAAAAAAGAGACATAATCGTAATCGGTTTTTAGAAATTGAAGATAGTTGTAATCGTAATCGATTACAGTCCTCTGTAATCGACTCGAAGTCTGATTTCAAGTAATTTATTGGTCATCGATCGCCACTCTAGTCATCACTCGCCAAGTGACGACTTAAAATAATAATTATTGATCGCCAAGTGAAATACAGTTTTTTTTCATCAAAATATGCATATCTACATTGATTACACCTAATTAGAGAACTGGTTAATTCTTTTTTCTATTAGATGCAAGCAGATTTCGATGACATTTTTGTATTTTCAATATTGCGAAGGCTTTTTGCCATGTGTTTTTAGTATATTCAGTTTGATTTTTTTTTTTTCAAGAAATATAGCTTTATTCTGGAAAATATATTCATCAGCTTTGATCCCACATGCATTTCAAATAATTTATTTCTTTTTTCACACTGGATGCAAATGAATTTCAAGGACATTTCAGTATCTTCAATATTCAATTTCTGTTGCATGCTCAGCTCTTGGATTATTTTCCCCCCAAGATATACTATTTAATGATGCGAAATAACTGTGTACTATATAGCACAAGAAAGGATAAAGGGGGGGGGGGTTAATAAATACTGCATTTTGTCTCTATAAATAAAAAAAAACTGGTTTTCGTAGTCTAAAGGTAAAATCGCTAAATCGCGATTTAGCCCTAAATCGCGATGTAGGATGGGTGATAAATCGATTTAAGAAATTCCTACATCGGCCCAGTGCTAGTACTTATAACTGCTAGTTAGTACTTTTTCTCCCAAAATTAAAATGATATTGTGACTATTTTTTTAAATGTACATAACTTTATCGAAACAAACTATAACAAAAATATTTTGCAATAAACCTCGTAGACTTGATTAATCTGTCATGATTGAGATAATAGCTTGAAATTTATGATTAAATTTTTAATATGAACTCTCGAAATGGCTTTGTCTGTAAAAAAAAAAAAAAAAAAAAAAAAAAAAAAGAGAGAGAGAGAGAGAGAGAGAGAGAGAGAGAGAGTCTAAGCAACGATTTTAGGAAAATTATTGTCTAGAACGTTAAATATTTAAACAAATAAATTAACAATATTTCTTTGTTTAACAAAATAACGTTTAATACATACATTTAAAATAAAAGTTATTCCAAATATACGTATAATAAAATAGGTTTTTAAATTAAAAGAATGAAATGTTTGCAAGTTAAATAATAAAAGTCGATACGACCAAGAAAACATTGGATTTTTATCGTCTGAAATTAGTAAATGAAAAATGCAGCTAAAGTTGAATATTTTATTCAGTATTAAATTCTATACGTTTCTAAATATTGATAAGCATTATATTATCATAGGAAATACTACGGTGTATATCATTTTGTATAATTTAGCGCTACAAAAAATTAGTAAAATGTGGCACTATTTCAAAATTCTGCATTTATATAATAAGTACTTACAAAATTTAATGAGTCATCTTTCATTACATTAAAAGCGTAATTAAAATCGAAGATATTTTAATCAGCGATATTTGTATCGCATAGTTAAATGATATTTCATCTTAGTATATTTTATGTTAGTATTTAGTCGTACTACACTTATTTATTCTATATTTATTTACAATATTTCAAACCTAAAACTTATTCTACGAAATATTTTAAAGTAGTTGGTTTGGTTGGTTGGTTGGTTGGTTGGCAAGTACTGACAAGGAAGGTCTCCATTGGGGGCATACTCAGAATTTTTTGAAAAAAATACGAATTAAACTACTCATGTAGGTAATAAAGGATCAGTGAAAATTAGCGGCGGAATTACATTATTAGATAAGTAAAAAAATAAAGTAGTTTGGAATAATTGGCGTGAAAAGCTGAAAGCGACGCGGGCTTTGGCGAGCAGTGCATCTTCTCGCCAAAAGCAGACGATTTTAACGAATCTGAAAATTGATTTTAATTGACTTCGCTGTTAAAAATCTGCAGCATTTACTGCAACGTCACTCTACTACTTTTATAGAATATCTCTCTTCTGACCAATGAGAATGCTCCATAGCACCGTGAATTGACCGTGTCATACACTGTTAAAAATCTGCTGCATTTTGTTGCAACGCACTCCACCACTTGTATATAATATCTCTATTCCAACCAATGAGAAAGCTCCATTTCACGGCCAAGTAACCGTTTTCTATACAAGCAAGGGAGTTCGTTGCAACAAAATGCAGCAGATTTTTAACAGCGTATTTTTCAATTTGGAACAATTTTAATCAATTTAAATTGTGTTTTAAATGATAAAATATATTAATTTCATTTTGTTATAAGTACATATAAACGTATATAACAAAATTACACTTAAAGTAAAGTAAAAATGCAAAACTAAAATTACTTAAAATAAACTTATTTAAATAAATTGAACATAGAAAGTTTTTTCTTTAAAAAGTATTCGAAGCGTAAAAGCGTATTTTTCAAAATTTCGTTTTTTCGCCAACCGGAGATAAATCGCCAAATAAACGAAATTTTTATTATTTTTTTACGGACGTTATAAGGAGGTTCCGCCGAAATTTTTTTTATAAACATATATAACTATATGAGAAGAACATTCTGTAATTTTTTCAGATTTTTCTGAGTATGCCCGTATGGAGACCTTCCTTGTGAGACGTATGCTACTACCTGTTAGGGAGGCTTTTGTCTCGAAACTCCAGGGATTTTAAAGTAACATTTTATAGAAACAAAAAAGTTTTGTTGCCATTCACACAAAAGAAACTGCAATCTACTTAATAATCCTCTAGTTATGCAGCCCTGCCGCTAGATGGCATATACCTTGACCCCGCCTTTAATCTTGCGGACAGCTTTTCCATAGGAGTTGGAACGCTTGAAATATATGCAGTTTTGCCAGAAGCTTTATTTCATCAGTGACCATGTCCTTGCATTTAAAAGAAAAAAGTTAATTGTTTTCGTAAAATTTAACCACAATAAAATGATTATGCACTAATTCAGGTAAAAAAAATATATATATATATATTTACTGAGAAATAATAATAATAATGTAAATAAAATAAAAGAAAATAATTTATGATAAAAATTAATGTCTAAAGAAAATTTTCAAATGAGGAAAATGATGTCTTTCAGCAACCAGATAAATGGGAATTACAATATTATTACGGATGCCTTTTTCATATTACTAATAACAGTAACTTTTAAAAAACATTTGAAGAGAAAATGACGTCCTATTTAAAACATCGCAATTTTACTCATAACGATATTACATTTCAATATTTATTTTCATTATGGACACTGAGATTGAGATTTTACTTTCAGATGACTTCAGTTAGTGAAAATAATGTCACAGTAAAAATGAAATTAGTTTTTTTCTTTTAATAAAACTATTTTTCTGTGAGTGCATATAAAATTAAATTTCTGGATTTCACCGGCACTCAGATTACAATTTTAACTGAAGATGTGCGAATATTTGCAAAATTGTAACTGGCAAACTTGACATTAAGTTTGGAAATATATTTATTATATATTGATTCAATAATGTAATTACTTTTGCTTTTCTTTTTAAACCAAATCGATCGGGTCATTTAAATATTTCATTCGTCGAATTCGATGGGATTCCACTCGTTTTATTGTTAAAATGCATTTCCTTTTTCTCAGAGTCTATAAAAAAGTGTTTAAACTAAAGAAAAAATCCGTTTTTGATGAATCTAGTCAATGAAGAAGTAGCACATCAAATTGTATCTCGTTATTATTCCGCAATTCCAATGACTCAGAGAGAAACTGCTAATCAATTGGGTATTTCACGTCGTTTGCTATTATATTCATAAACACAAGAAAAATGAAGTTAGTTCATTGCATTCTAAACGGGGTCGCCCTTCTAAAAGACACTATCGATTTTTTTTCCTAATCGGAGGCGAAACTGAATTCTGCAATGGCAAAATCTACGTTCAACTTGTTTGTATTATTTGTTACAGTAGTGGGAAAAATTTACTAAATATCACTTATAGAACCGGGGGACCGTACAAAAAGTTAATTTTCGTAATTTTTTAATAAAATTTTATTTTGGGCTAAATCGCTTGAAAAACAATTCTTTACCTTTTTTTAAAGCATTTTTGCAATTGGAACTATATGTCTCTGACTAACGGTTTAGAAATTACCCATTGGCCACCGTTGAGAGGGGACACTATGTATATCGGGTGTCCCAAAAATGACTAATGGATTTTAAAATTCAATAACTTGCAAACGGTGACAGCAAGGGCGGATCCAGCCCAACCACCAGGGGGGGTCACAACTTTTGTCAAATGATTTAGTGAAACAATTTTAGAATACAGTAAATCTTGTGAAAACGGAATTACGATAAATAGTAGCAAATTTCGCCAATCGGGCATGAAAAAAATTGTGAATTTTGTCGATTAGGCACGGAAAAATAACGAACTTTGTCGATCGGACGCGAAAAATCTCAGATTTCGTTTATCAGGCAAGGGAAAAAAATCTAATTTTTTTTATAATACTTGAAAAAATTGCAAATTTTGTTCATAGGTTGCGGAAAAGTCGCCTGTTTTGTCTGTTTACCGCGCGAAAACAACGCGAATTTCGTTGATCGGGCGCTGAAAAATCGAAAATATTGTCAACTGGACATTGGAAAATCGCCAGTTTTGTCTATCGGCCTTCGAAAAATCTCGAATTTTGTCTGTATGTCTCTGAAAAATCGCAAATTTTGTCGATCGAGCACAAAAAATCGCGAATTTTGTATATCTGGTACAAAAAAATCGAAATTTCGTTAATAGGGCACGGAAAATCCCCAATTTTCTCGATCACTTCGTAAAAAGCGCGAATTCATTCGATCGGGAAGGGGAAAATCGCGAATTTTATTGATTGGGAATAAAAAAATTATTAATTTCGAGTTGATATGGAACGCAAAAATTGCCAATTTCGTGAATCGGGAAAGAAATTATCGCGAATGTAAGTCGATTCTCTTCGTAAAAAGAGCGATTCGGAGGATTGAACACGAAAAACTCGCAAATTTTGTCGATTCGGAACGAAAAAGTCGCTAATTTCGTTGATAGGGCATGGAAAAATCGAAGACTTTGTCGATGATGTCCGGAAAAATCGAAAATTTTTTTCAGCGGCGGCAGAACAATAGCTAGTTTTATCAGTTTATCGCGAGAAAAAAAAAAAAAAAAAAAAAAAAAAATTAGATTTCATCAATTTACGGCAGGGAAAAAAATGCAGATTTCATCAGTTAGTTAAGAATCGAGAATTTTATTGTTCGGTGCGGAAAAATGCGTATTTCATGGACAAGAACGGAAAAAAGGTGCGAATCTCATCAATTGGGCACAGAAAAATCCCGAATATGGTCGATCGGGAACGAAAAAAATCGCTTTTGGTAGGGCACGGAAAAATTGCGAATTTTGTCGATCGGGAACGAAAAAGTCCCAAATATGGTCGATCAGTTTCATAAAAAGCGCAAATATAGTCGATCGGGAATGAAAAAAATCGCGAATTACGTTGATACGGCGAACAAAAATTAACAATTCCATCGATAGGGAAAGAAATTATCGCGAATACGGTCGATCGCCTTCGTAAAAAACACGAATTCGAGTGATCGCGTACAAAAAACTCGCGAATTTTGTTGACGGGGTGCGGAAAACCGCTAATTTTGTCGATGATGCGCGGAAAAATTAAAAAAATCTGAGTGGCTGCGGAACAATCGTGAGTTTCGTCAGTTTATAGAGAGAAAAAAATCACGGATTTCATCAATTTACGGCGGGAAAAAAAGCAGATTTCGTCAGTCAATTAAGAAAAGCGTATTTGACTGACGAAGTTCATGTGCGGAAAAGTTCGCATTTCATCGAACAAGAACGGAAAAATGTGCTAATTTTGTGGATTAGGCCGGGAAAATCGTGAATTTTTTCAACCAAGTGAAGAAAAATCGCAAATTTCGCAGACCATTCGTGGAAAAAATCTCAAATTTTGTCGATCACACCCAAAAAAAATCGTGAATTTCGTCGATTAGGCATTGAAAGATTGTGAATTTCGTGGATCGGCTTCGCAAAAATCGCGAATTTCACCGATCGGGTGCGGAAAAATTGTGAATTATGTCGATCAGGCACGGAAAATTCCCGAATTTTCTTGATTAGTTTCGAAAAAAGCGCAAATTCTTTCGATTAGACGTTATTTTGCATTCTTTTTTTAGCACTTTTTAATTACACTGTGCATCACTCTTTGAAGAGCTCCAGGGGGGGGGGGGGTCATGACCCCCATGACCCCCCCCCTTGGATCCGCCACTGGGTGACAGCTATTTAAAAAATTTTTGCAGGAGGGTTATGTATAATGTCAGGAGTTTTTTTTACCGCAACTTTTATTTTAGTTCGAATTTCAAACAATAGATGGCGTTGACGGCAATCGAAGCCCATATCGACGCCGAAACTAACCTCACTCAGCACTGATCACGTGGCCTTCAATCGCCGTCAGCGCCATCTATTGTTTGAAATTCGAACTAAAATAAAAAATTACGGTAAAAAAACTCCTGACATTATACATAATCCTCCTGCAAAATTTTTTTAAATAGCTGCCACCGTTTGCAAGTTATTGAATTTTAAATTCCATCAGTCATTTTTGGGAGACCCGGGATAATGATCATTTGACTAACATTCTTTTTTGGTCAAAATAGGGGTATTATATAAAAGCGGTGCAGTGACTATGCAGCAAAAACTACAGATTTTTAACAGTGTGGGAAATTAATAATTTTGCACTCACTAAAAATGATAATGAATTCAACAAATCTGTGTAAATAATTATGCAATTAGGAAAAAAAAACTGAGAATAAATGATTTTTTTTAGTATAAAATTAGAGTCTCTATTTTTTAACTTTATAAAAATGGTCAATTATTTTGATTTTAAAATGGGCTGAATAACTGCAAACTCCGAAGTGCGGTCACTTTATCGTGTTTCCGGCGGTCGCCGTTATTTAGAGGTTTTATTGTATAAGCAAAATCGAAAACGTAAAATCTACGCCGGTTCTAGATCGACCTTAGCTATCCTATGCGGAAAAAAAACATGGAAAAATATTAAAATTTGAAAGAGATATTTGAAAAGAACTCTTCCATAGGCTTTATTGGTACTACTCTGTTACCCCGTCGGCCAGAAAACAATCGTCAAACTATAAGATTAAATGTCAATAATGGATGATCGTGAATGTCACAATCAATGATATTAAATGCGATACACATGTTTAAAATGTCATTAAGAGCTTTTTATTGGACTTTTTATCTGTATTTTTATAATTATTTTCTACTAATTTGTTTTTACGCTATTTAAAATAAAAATTATGTCAATATGTTTACTTTGGCTATCATTTTGGCGATTTGCATAATTTGGCGAAATTGGTCGACGGGATTACAGAGAAGTACCACTTTATATTATCATCCTGGTCTTTTTCAGGGATTATTGTGGGGCCTTAAATGTTTTTAAGGCATTCATTTATTATTATTTTTTTTCATTGTAAGTCTTCAGAAATTCCTTAATCTCTGCAGTCCGCAGAGAGTATTAATTTCATCGCCAAAATTTTGCTTCACTGTTTTTCTGCCCCGTCCCCCTCCCTACACATATAGTACTCAAACTTCAAAACTCTTTAATAGAAAAAGATTGTGCTGTATTGTGTTATTTTATTGTCATAATAAATAATTGATCGATATTTCCCTTCCCAGCACATAGAATTTAAAGACTTTTAAACTCCTTAGGGCTTTTTTTTTTTTTTTTTTTTTTTTTTTTTTTTTTTTTTTTTTTTTTACTTATACATTTTTAAGATAAATAATTCATCCATTAATCTTCTCAACTTAAAAAAAATAAACTTAATAATTGTATATTTTTCTGCTCTATTACTTTATTGTAACAATAAATAAATAAACGAGTCGAAACCCATCGGATTCGAAAAATAAAAATGTTTAAAAGAACTTTTTTTTATTAAATTTATAAAAAAAAATCACAAAAATAATTATAATAAATAATCAATCTATATTTCTAAATTTAACTTTATTCTTATCCGTAATCGGTAATATGCAATTAAGATGCGAAATAATAAAATTATTAATTGAGGCTTTGATCTTAGGTATTATGTAATGAAAAAAATCAATGAAAATTGTGTCACTATGACACAATTATATTTTTTGTTTTCAACGAAATCTAAAAATAGCATCGTTTCCACGATTGAAAAATTTACATGCATACATTTCATAGTCATACTCACTTTTTCAAAAATACTTTTATGTGCAATAGATTATTAATAAATATATTCCCGAGCTTAATGTCATGTTTTTCCGTTTACTTTCCATATAAACATTCATTCACACTCGTGAGTTGAACTTCAAATCAGAGTGCCGGCGAAATCCAGCATTTTACTTCTAAATTCATTCGTATTAAAATGTTTAGTTTTACCAGCGAAAATACTCATTTCACTTTTACTATGACGTCTTTTTCACTCGCTGGAGCCTTTTGAAATTAGAGTCTCAATTTCATTATAAGCAGAATTAAAAAAAAAAAAATTAAATGTAACAGCTTTCTGAGGGGAAAATTCGTTTTTTAACACTTTTTAACACTTTCCAACAAAGTTGAAAAGTGTTTATGAATTCGGTTTTTCTGGCCAGGTGGCCGTCTGTCTGCGCTGTAACTCCCTTAAGGGTGTTCTTAAATCAAAAAGGGCAACTTTGTGACATATGCTTTAATTTATTTTTGTCCGGAAATGCATGAAAATCGCAGGTGTTTTTATTCAGAAACTGTCTAATTTCACTCAATTCTCTGTTTAAAAAAAAAAAAAAAAAATACAATAGATCTTTCATAACAAACCTTCAAATTTGAAGTTTTTGAGCACATTTCCCAACGAAAGCAGAAAAATCGGTCGAAAAGCAGGTGAAAAATGGGTGATCACGGGATCGGAAAAGCTTAGAGCTGGACAGGTTATTTAATTATCATAAAATGGAAAAATAAATTCGATTCAAAATCGCTTCCATAGTCAGGCATTCCAATTTTACATCTTTCTGCTAAAAAATGAATTTGTATATGTGTCAAAACGTTTTTGCATCAAAACATTATATGTTATTGATGTTAACCCTAGCACGAACCCTATTGAAAATGAATTTTCTACTATGATTAATTTATTTACAAGGGATAGTCAAAAGTTTTCCGATACATTACGGCCAATGGGAAAAGATAGTTTCAAAGGAATTTCGAAGGTTTTGCACCCTGTCAATTTTATTCAAATTTACATGGATTCGCAAAGTGCACTAAAATACGCATTCTGTAAAATATGCAGTCAATATAATAGTTATTATTCATTTACATGGCCACTCAAAAGAATTCCATTACACAATAATAAAGAGGGGGGGGGGGATTGTTTGCGATATATTTCAATAATGTAAAACGATTTCAAGTATCATAAAATTGATATAAGCCGCTGAGATTTAATATATAACACATAATATTAAGTGCATAGAATTCACAGGGACACGCAAAATATTTCAAATCTTATATTCTTATCCGAAGTACTGTATATTATCGATGATAGCTGATGGATGGTTGAAATGCATTTTCAGTTATGATATGCGCTTTTAAGTTTTACTAAATGTCTGCAAATTATATGGTGTATATAAATGTTATAGTTGATATACAGAGTTACACAAAAGAGCTCATAAAAGTTACTGAATATGAGAGTAATAAACTTAAAGGTGGGTTTTACATAAGTTATGCATTTTTATGTTGAATTGCTTTCAGTTTACTAAGAAATGTTTGTAGAATATAGATACAATGATATACAGGGTCACGCAAAGAATTAGCTACATGGTCACCCATAGATGATAATTTCTGGAAATGTGATTTAAGTACTTTTAAGAGTATGTTTGTTTAAACTAAATTGTAACAAAATACTGGCGTTTAATAAAGGTACTAGGTAAATTACAAGGTTGAACAAAAGTATTGAAGTATTTTCTATCTATTAGAATAAAGGGCTGAAAGAAAAATTTCAATCAGTTAGACATTTTCTTGCTAAACTAAATTTTCCCATTATATAGTATATATATATGTATATATCCGACAACGGATCAAATACAGGGCTGTTCAAGAGTATTGGAATACATTTCTGTCTATGGACAGTAGCATCTTATTTCCGTAAATAACAAAGTTTTGTTAAAGATTTCAGAAAGTGTTTCATAATCTATGCTTAATGCATGATTTTTCGTACTTTTTTTTTAAATTCGTGACGTCATTTTCTGTTCAAAAATTAAAAGAAATACATATTGTTAATTATAATACGAAATTGGCATCTGTAGTGATATTGTAATTCTCATTTTTTCCCAATACTTCAACAGTGGAAATAACCCGTTTGTCATCAATACAAAGAAATATCATTAAAAATAAATTTTAATTAAAAATAAAATATAAAAATCAAAATAAATTAAAAAAAGTAGCTAGAATGGGCACATCAAATGAACAGCTTTTATTTAAATAAGAATTATCAAAATCGTTTCACTAGAAAGCACAGGGCAGATATAAACATAATTTTTTCTCCTTAGCTGGGTTAATTTCTATAAACAATAACTACTCACTATAGTATATAGAACTTTTTTTTTTTTTTTTTTTTTTTACAAACGGTGTTTTTCCTAAACTACTTTTATAGTTCTCCATACTTTTTTTAAGGGTGTTCTCAACTGCTTTGCTCAACAAGCGCAAAACGCTTTGACACAGTCACAAATTCATTTTATATCAAAAAGATATAAAATTGGAAGGCCTGACTATGGAAGCGATTCCGAATCGAACTTAGTTTTCCATTTTTTGATAATTAAATTACCTATCCACTTCTAAGCTATTTCAATCACGTGATCACCCGTTTTTCTCCTGCTTTTCGACCGGTTTTTCTGCTTTCGTCGAGAAATGTGTTCAAAAAGTCAACTTTGAAGGCTTGTTATAAAAGATCTATTAAGTTTGTAAAAAAAAAAAAAAAAAAAAAAAAAAAAAAAAAAAAAAAAAAAAAAAAAACAGAAAATTGAGTGTAATTAGACAATTTCTGAACAACAACACCTGCTAGTTTCATGCATTTCCGAACAAAAATAAATTACAAGTTGAATGTAGATTCTGCCATTGTAGAATTCAGTTTCGCCTATGATTTAAAAAAAGAAAAAAAAATGATTGAGGTCTTTTAGAAGGGCGACCCCGTTTAGAATGCATTGAACTAACTTCATTTTTCTTGTGTTCATCAATATAATAGCAAACAGAACGGCGTGAAATACCTAATTGATTAGCAATTTCTCTCTGAGACATTGGAATTGCGGAATAATAAAGAGATACAATTTGACGTGCTACTTCTTCATTGACTAGATTTATCAAAAACAGATTTTTCCTTTAGTTTAAACGCTTTTTTATAGACTCTGAGAAAAAGAAAATGCCTTTTAACAATAAAATTGTATGAATGTCTCATTTTAACGGCCAGATTACGAAACTAGTCGTTGGGAGCCACCGTAATACTTACCCATCATGGATATGCATTACATAATATGTGAAAATAAAATATGTGAAAACTATTTATAAAATGCATTGCAATTCCAAAACAAAATTTAAACGTATATTTAAATATTCTAAATATACATAGTAATGCTCCATTAATGAATTGCTGATGAACCCATTTCGACAAATTATGTAAAATACCAAACTACACAAGTAGTACCGGATTGCGTAAAAGAAAATCCTTATAAATCCAAAAACAATAATCATATTAACTAACAGTTTACTGCGTCAGATTAAGCGTCTCATTTCCAGTTAAAACATATCTTTGAATTGAAATTTGAAGAAAATACAGGGTCATGAAAAATCAAAGAATGTGGAAAACAGGATTACAAATATCACGGCAACTATTAATCCGACCGACTCCGTTCTTGATGCAAAATTTGTGTTATTTTATTGCCTTTTACGCCCTTTCCTTAAAAAGAAAAAAAAAATCGAAAATTTTTATATACATTTCATCAGAACGAATTATTCGAGAGTCCGAAAAAAATAGTTCCGGATAATTGAGGTTACTGATATTAAATAGGCTTCGTCCTATTCTTACTTACTAAGTACATACAAAATTTCAAGTCTCCATCTCCATTTGTTCGTGAGATAGAGCGTTGACAGACAGACACACAGACAGACGGCAATTTTTTTTTCTAAAAATATGTTTTTCGGAATCTCCAGTATCTGAAACGTGTAAATCCGTCAAAAAACCTTTTTTTCGATTTTCAAAACGATTGCAAGACTTACCCTATACTACGTATGATAACGTAGATATAGATAGAGGTAAGTAAAAGTGGGCCACAATTTTTGACACGACACTTTTTAGCTTGTCTTAAAGAAATAGCATCGGAGGCTAAAAACTTATGTCACAAGCTTGTCCTTTTTGATTTAAGAACACCCTTAAATAGTTTTATAAAATCAGAAAAATGTTCACATGTAATCCAACGGTGGTGCAGTTGTGAACATTCGTGGGGCACAAGCAGGGCCGTAGCTAGAAGTGTACGATAGGGGGGGTCAAGAGAATGTAGGGGGCTCATATTTTTTTGTTCTCTCTCTAATGCAGAAAGATAAATTAGTGCATATTCACATTGTAGGTACTATGTTTCTCATTAAACTGTTAACTGTTGTAATAACTTCCTTTTATGCTAAGAAAAGTATAGGATGACAAAATCCCACCCCCTCCCTACTCAGACAATAAAAGAGATTATTATTTCAATTTTTCATATGATAAAATACTGGTAGAAATTTATTTTTAGGTAGTTAAGGGTGTTCTTAAACCAAAAAGGGCAACTTTGTGACACATGCATTAATTTATTTTCGTTCGGAAATGCATGAAAATAGCAGGTGTTGTTATTCAGAAACTCTCTAATTGCACTCATTCTTTTGGTTTTTAAAAAACACAATAGATTTTTCATAACAAGCCTTCAAAGTTGACACTTTTGAGCATATTTCCCGACGAAAGCAGAAAAACCGGTCGAAAAGGAGGAGAAAAACGGATGATTGCGTCATCGAAATAGCTTACAACTCGATAGGTAATTTAATTGTCATAAAATGTAAAACTAAGTTCGATTCGAAATCGCTTCCCTAGTCAGGCCTTCCAATTTTATATCTTTCCTTTAAAAGATGAATTTGTAAATGTGTCAAAACGTTTTGCGCTTGCTGAGCGGAACAGTTGAGAACACCCTTAAATACATTTAAAACAAACAATTATTTCAATGGCACTTTAACATTAGTTAAAGGGAAATTAAAGGGAAGATTTTCCTGTACCGAAGCTTGAGAACAGCGCTTTTATAGGCCCAAATAATCCAGGATCCAGATTGATTTTGGCAATTAGAGAAACAGATTGACCAATCAGAAACCTGCATTTTTTCAAACAGACAAAAGCACGCTAATATACAGACTTTGGATTGATCAATCTATTGTCGCTAATAGCGAAATCAACCTGGATCAGTACAATAATTTTCCTGAAGCAAGAAGTTTAATCTCTCTTCCACCAGATAGCGCATTCCAGAGTTTGATTTGCCATTTATGCTGATGCAACCAGCAACCAATGAACCAATCAATGTGTGCTTATTTTGCGTTTTTGTACATTATTGTGAATTTGTGACTCTGATTTATTCAATTTTTAATTGTAAAATTGCTTCGGCAGGTATATGGAAAGTTAGATTTCTATTGCACAAATTCATTATTCATCAATATTTAAAGTAGAAGTAAAAAATGATTCATTGTTCTACATCTTTTAAAAACTTAAATTATGTGAACATTCTCGTACGATTTAATTTTCCTCTTGCTAATGTGCAACTACAAAGTACTCCAATTTTCACTGTTTGGTAGTTAATGATTTTTGCTGAGTTACAAATAAAATGCGTAAAATGTTGGAATCACGGAAAAAAATTCTGTTGCATATGAACACAGTATGTCTTGAAGAATTTAGTTGAAACTCTGTACATTGCTAATTTTTAAAACTGAATTAGTCATTCTCATACGCATCAATTCGTGTATGAAAATAAATTATGTATAAATATTGTGCTCTAAAAACAGTATAAACCTGATTGCCATGTATATTTTTGTGTAATTCTTGAACTCTTAAATGCATACCTGCATCACATATGCATGTGAAATTTTAGTTTCTGACAATTTTAGTGTTTGCTTCTGTCATTAAAGATTATCCATGAAAAAAGGAAAAATTAATAGTGTAAAATGTATGAATCACGATAAATTTGTTACTGTATTTGAAAATTTATATAGTTTTCAACTTCACAGAGTACATACATATGATAAATGTGCTGCAATATATTTTTCTATACTAAAAGATAATAGCATTTACTTCTGAGATATTATAGGTAGTACATTATAACAAGAATATATTAAATCATTGCAGTATACCAAGATATTTTAAAATAAGATGCTAATTTATATAAAAATATTTCAAAGAATGTTATCCATTTGAATACTGCACAGTACTATATTAACTACATAAATCATGTGCCTCACATTCTGATATTCATAATTGTGGTAACTTTCTTTTATAAATTTGAATGTCTCTAAACATATTTAAAACAGTACACACTGTTTTAGGATTTTAGTGAGAATTTATACATCTGGATGATTTCAGGAACAAATAAATATATGAAAATTTTTATATTTGTGCAAAATGTCGACATCATGGTAAACTTGTATGAAAATCATTTAAATTATAAATTTAGATGTCTGTTTCCAGAAAATGAAAATACAGTCTAGTCTCTATATAATGAAACTCCACTCAGCGAATTTATATAACTAATTTTTTTTAGGAATGATCAAATTTTCATTGATTACATTAAAAATAATCTCCATATAATGAATTTTTTCAGAAATTTTCCTTTGTTTTTTTCCTGCGCTGATTCCTGGTATGTGTTACATAGCTGCATATCTGCTACCTTATCCATGGCCAAAACAGGCATTCATCTCACCTCTCTAAAATACTCGCTTCTTAACAAAATGTCTATCGGATTCTTGGTCTCCCCTGACTTTGTTTCAACAAAGATGAGTTTTCGTTTTATGAAATTTTTGTTGCTCATCTGAAATAAGGCAAAATTTCACGTGTTTGAACTAGATTTACTTTTTTAGAAAAAAAAAAAAAAAATTGATATTTTATCTAGAAAATACAAACACTGAATAAGCGTTTTTCTTTTTTTAAATTGTTTAAATAAATTAAAATATCAAATTTATGTTTAGCGTTCAATATTTCAAAACCTTAATTAAACAACACAAGCATTTTTTTAAAAACTACTGATAAAATGTAAATTTTTTCGCCGTTCATTATTCAACGAATTTTTTGGCTGAACCATGGATTTTGTTACATAAAGACTCAACTGTATTTTATAAATTTAGTTTTGGTGTTGAACTTTGGATCACTTAATTATTCTTCTGGATGATTTTGAAAAAACTGCCGCTAAAATAACTTCATGAAGAATTTTATGTTTGTGCAAAATGTTGGAATCATGGTAAACTTGTATGAAAATCATTTAAATTATAAATTTAGATGTCTGTTTCGAAAAAATCAAGATGCTATTTTACAAATTTAATTTTGACTGTTGAACTCTGGGTCGATGAATTATTCTTCTGGATGATTTTGAAAACTGCTAAAATAACTTCATGGAGAATTTTATATTTGCGCAAAATGTTGGAATCATGGTAAACTTGTATGAAAATCATCTATATTATAAATTTAGATGTCTGTTTCCAAAAAATGAAAACATTTTATAAATTTAGTTTTGGTGTTGAACTTTGGACCGATGAATTATTTACTTGGATGATTATGGAAACTACTAAAATAATTTCATGGAGAATTTTACATTTGTGCAAAACGTTGGAATCATAGTAAACTTGTATGAAAATCATCTATATTATAAATTTAGATGTCTGTTTCCAAAAAATCAAGATACTATTTTATAAATTTAATTTTGATGCTGAACTTTGTAAGATAAATTATTCGCTTGGATGATTATGGAAACTACTAAAATAACTTCATAGAGAATTTTATATTTGTGCAAAATGTTGGAATCATGGTAAACTTGTATGAAAATCATCTATATTATAAATTTAGATGCCTGGTTTAAATAAAATCTACTGTTTTATAAATTTAGTTTCAGTGTTGAACTTTGGAGATGAATTATTCTCTTGAAAGATTTTAAAAACTACTATATAACTATGCGTTGAATAATGGAATTATGGTAAACTTTCCTTAGATGAAAAACTTCCCTATTCTAACCTGTTTGCTACATTTTATCTTTATTTATATTTGTAATTCCTTAAATAATAATAATAATAAGTCTATTGAATCAGGACTGTCAATGTTATTTCTACACTTAACCATAAGTATGAAATTTAATGATTTTTGCCAAGTAGAAAAGTACAAATGTTTGCATAATAAAGTTTTATGGTGTATAAATATCAGTTTAACTTTATTTTAATATGTTTCTGTGTGATTCATATTTCTTAAACATATCTGAGAGTAAATATAGACCATAGGTTCCCAACGGGGGCGGTACCGCCCCCCAGTGGGCGCTGGAGCTTTCTAGGGGGGCGGTAGCGAGTCCAGACAAAAATGGGGGGCGTTCATGGAGTACCAACCTATTTAAGAACTAATGTAATTAAAATAGTTGATTTCCTCTGCATTGCTTGATCTGTGACAAAAATCTTAACTGTACTTTTAAGTGGAAATCTATAAAGACGAACATAGATCTGAGGAGGGGTGATGTTGAATTTATTGTACTAATGTCAAAAAATTGCCGTTGAACACGTAGAAGGGCTAAAATTGCGGAGAACAAAATTTTATTATATCAGGCTTTGTAGTTGCAATTCTTTCATGAATGTCAAAATATCCCAGCAGATCACGAAAAGTCGTTATGATTCTCATTAAAATTCATTATGAATTAAAAAATTATAGAATACAAAATTTGCGATAGTTGGCTGGCTAAAAGTCTTAGAATTAATTTTTTATTAACCTGTATTTTGGAAAATTCTGAAGCATGACGACACAGAGATTTTTAACGAATCTGTTATTTGAATCAGTTCATGAAATTTGTTTATTCTTAGCGAAAGTCATAAAATTTATTATATCGATAAATTTCTTCAAAAGTAAATTTATTTAAACTGAACCCTTTAATGGTCGCATTAAATTACGGTTTAAAAATTCAAATTCATTATTGCCACCACTTTTTTGAAAAAAAGTATTTATCTTATTTAATGACAAGTAACATGATACCACAATGAAACCAATTACACTATTTTATAAAACTGGTGGGAATCAAACAATTCTGAATAAAAGCCGTGCAGTTTGGAGCCCGTGAATGTCTCGGGCGCGACGATTAAGTGGTTAAACAGAAAAAAAAAATATGTTTCAAAATATTCTAATCGAAGAAGAAATGCCTGCAGTATAGCATTGAGTACTTGAAATGTGGATCTAGGCACTCTCCAACAAATCAATCATTACCTAAGTGCTTAATTTGCCAAAAGTTTTTTCAAATAAAGCCATAAAGCCTTCTAGGCTACAAGAGCATTTGAATAAATGCGTGGTGATCGAAAAGACAAAGATATGTCCTATTTTTATTTTCTTCTATCTTTACAAGAAGAAAGTATTGGATTCGTGGAAAATTTTAAATTCCGGTTTTTGTCGAATCGACACGTTTTAGGGGTCAGAGATTCCAAAAACATGTTTTTATAAACTATCTGTCTGTGGTTATACGAGTTTGTGATTCTCTCTGTCTGCCTGTATGTGACATAAATTTTTTGGGCGCTCTATCTGAACAACTAATGCAGGAATTCAATAAAAATTGATATTCAGGGGTCCCTGATATAAATTGGTGCTGATTGGTTTTTGGTGTAAATCGCTAATCTAATCAGGTGGAGCTACTATGCTACTTTTTTCTTGATTTTTGCAGCAGCATTATCTCAAGCACTACTACATAGATTTTCACCAAATTTTAGATTCTATAATCACTGACACAAATGGATTCTGTTTACATTTTGTTGAAAATTTCCAAACAGGTGACTATGATGCTTTTTTTTTCACGATGTTTGCAACAACTCTATATGAACAGATAACGCACGGAGTTTCACCAAACTTTAAATTTGCTTAGTTTTTGACATTGATATTTATACATGAATACAGATTTTTTAAGATTTTTTCGCAAATGCAGATGCAGCAGTGTCATCATATTTGATGGAGGAGATTGTGGAATTCATAGCAAATGAGAACTAAAAGTAAAATTCAGAATCGTATACCAAGAGTTCTAACTTCAAAAGCCAATACAGTTCTTTAACCTAGATTGTGAGCAAGAGTACATAAAATTTTAATTGTTTTTCCTTCATCAGATTTGATTTAGAGTGGGTTCCGTAGAGTACCCAATTTACTTGTCTAAGAAAAGGGACAGACATGTTTGAACCGGACGCATATTTCAGATGTGTATATTGCTGGGACGATTACTGTTTCTAAACCAATAGGAGACCGTCATTATCACGGTCAAGTACACGCCCACACAGTTTGATTGACAGGAACTCGTGGACAATTGATCGTGTGTGTTTATTATTTATTTGTACTCGGATTGTTTGAATTTGTACTCGGTAATTAAAAATTAAAGGTACGAAATAATTTTTTTTTTTTTTTTCAAAATGACTGAATTTTATTTACTTCAATTAGAAATTATACTTCCTCTGATCCTGAAATAAATAAATAAATAAATAAATAAATAAAAATTAAAGTAAGAATTTTGCTTATACGGATATTTTTGCAGAATACTTTTTTTCCCATTTGTTTAATATATATATAAATCATTTTGGAACGATATTTAGAATATTAAAAGGGTTTGAAATATTTTTTTTAAATGTCTTATTTATTAATAAAAGACAGCCTCCAATAATTAAAAAAAAAAATCACCAACGGACTCTCGGCCCGCGATGGACTCGAACCCATATCCTCCGGTTTCAAGCTCGACGCTCTAACCATTCAGCCAGTCAGCTCACTTTCATCCGCAACAGATTATCGTTATAATTAGCACCGTCAATTGTCCACGAGTTCCTGTCAATCAAACTGTGTGGGCGTGTACTTGACCGTGATAATGACGCTCTCCTATTGGTTTAGAAACAGTAATCGTCCCAGCAATATACACATCTGAAATATGCGAACCGGACAATTTGTGAGTGATGTTAAAGAAAATTTAATTTGGCATGAACAAACTGTTAAAACTCCATCAACCTCAACCATTTCATTTTTTAAAAATTCTTATTGGTTTTGTGTTTATTTTTCAATTTTTAATTTAAAAAAATTACTACATTTGATGGTCGTTTTAATTAACTTTATGATTTTTAATTGATAGATAGATAAAATATAGATAATATGCAGTAATATTTAAACGTCCTGTATGATTAACTATTATGAAAGAGCAGCGCCGTGCGAAAGGGGGGTGAATTGGGCGGTCGCCTCGGGCTCGGAAATTTAGGAGGCTCCAAATTTGTACTACTGACGTCAAAATTGGCAATTCAAGAAAAATTTGGGCAGTGGCGTAGCTATGTTTTTTGGCGCCCGGGGCCAGCAAGAAATTTTGCGCCCCCACCCTAATATAGATATATAACAATTTCTCTCAATTTGGCGCCCCTAGGCCTCGGCGCCCGGGGCGGACGCCCCCCTTGCCCTCCCTTAGCTACACCACTGAATTTGGGTGAGGAGAGCGCTAAATTCTAACTTTGCCCGGTGCGCAATTTTTTCTTTGCACGCCCCTGTGGAAGAGGGGGGGCGTTGGCACTTTTTTCTCTTGTAAAGGGGGCGGTGATTCAGAAAAGGTTGGGAACCTATGATATAGACTATTCATTGCATTAACCCTTTCCGGCGCACTACTCTTTACAGTTGGAATTTAAAGAAAAAAAAAAATTTAGGCAATCTATTTAGGCCTAGAGGAGTACACAGGCATTGTTTTGTAAAGATTGCACTAACCATTTTAATTATACAGCTGTTGCCGAAGTGGTCACCTCCCATAAGTAAAGCATTGATAAGCGCAGTGAGAAGAGCATTGCTGTGAAGCGCGTATTGCAGTAAAACATTTTACCTATTATTTAAAAACAGTAGAGTTTAACTCTGTGGTGCTGCCATCTAGAACTCATGAGATAGATTTAAAGTAGCCATTAGAGTAGTTTTTGAAATATTCACGGAGTTTTTGTGTCTCTAAACAGGGGGAATTTTAGGTGTTGCCGACCCGGCAACACTGCGCATTAAGGGGTTAATAGATAAGTATAAAAAAAAAATGTTGAAGTGTTGATTAAAAAGGTCTTTTACACTTTCAAGAGAACTGTTTGCAGTCTGCAAATGCTTAATTTTAATGCTCAAATTGCCAAATAACACTCCAGTAATCTTGTAGCAGCATTTCAGTCTCATAATATAATAAAAGCTTTTAAATATTTTCAAATTAATTTGTTCTTAAATTTCAGCTGTGATTTATTTGAACATTTTTGGAGCAGAAATGTTTTGCTCCTGAAAAGGTTAAAGTGGCATTTTTTATTAAAGACTGTTTGGCACAAAACTAATTTTCTTTTTCTGAACATTTTGATATAATTGTTTCCTTCAAATTGCCATTAGAGCAGAAGTTATAGCTTTCAAGATTATACCTACTCAATAGCTGAAGTGGCATTTCTGAAACTTCAAAAACATTCTTGTCCAAATGATGTTTTAGAGCATAATGTGCACGATATCTCTCAAACGTCCAAATTTTTTTTCTTGAAATTTTCAGAACATATGAATTTTAGTGTGTATAAACTGAACATCTAAAATTTCTTTCCATTGTACAAAAAATATTTGTTAGGTGTTTGTATTGTTGAATTTTTTTTAATTTTACGTTAGCTAAATATATTAAAAATTTGTATTTAAAATTTATATTATTGTATTAAAAATAAAAATGTTTTAAATACAAATTTATTTAGGTTCAAGGTAATTATTGCTACTTGAAGTATAAGTAGGCACCAAAATTTTCATTCGTGTTGCAAAATTTATTTTGTAAATCCTGTACGTAATCTGTTATGCCAATTTTCTGCTCATCAAATGTCACACAGTTTGAAGCCCCTTGTAAATGTTAATTCTGCATCTTGCAATTTTTTAAGTACATGAAATTAAAGATTATATAGTATATCCTAGTGAAAGTTGAGTTTTAAAACCAAATACATTTTCAGATATTAAATGTTAAAATAGTCTTTTTCATTTTTTTTTCAATTTCAACCATCTTGTGAGTGTGACTTTTTAAACTGTCTTGCTTTTTTTGAAGCTAGACAAAAAATGAAAGTATGACATTTGTTGTCCATTAGCAGAACAGCAAACTGCTCTGAAAAATTTTTAGTTTCTACAATTTGATACTAAAAACTATGATGCTACAAAAATCAGTCTAAAACTGGTTTTCTGCAAAAGATACACATTCCCCCCCCCCTCTCACAGTTATGGTTTTTCAGTCTGCACAGCATATTTTCAGAGATGATTTGGTTCTGAAAATTAAAAAAAAAAGGGGGGGGGGAGAGTTTGGAAAAAAAAGTCTGGGCCGGAAACCAGACTTTTTAACATGAAACTACACTTCATAACATAAAATCATCACTGTGAAATGTGGAAAAAAACTGACTCATAAAAAATTTAAATACAAACTTATAAAAAAAAAAAATTCTAATACTGACTTTCCCGGTAGCAGAAAGCTTGAGATGGGCATCACGAATTTTTTCTCTTTTGCAGATTCTTTTACATCGAATCTTTATTTTCCTTTGTATTATGTTTAGCCAGAGCCGGATTAAGCACTTCTGGGGCCCGGGACTGCTAGGAATTTTTTGGGCCCCCACCTTACGCTAATTGAAAACCTTGAGCCTCCTACCAGGATACTGAATATTATCCCCTCCTCAAATACACACACACCTTTGTTTTGTTTTTTAATCCTAAAATACAAATCTTAGATATTGAAAATCTATGAAGTTAATCAAAATTTTTTTGTTATTATCTTTTATGGTGTTCTTAAATTCACATTTTTTCTGCGACCTTTTGACAAAATTTGCGCTTTTCCTGTGATCTTTTTCCGAAATTCGCATTTTTCCTGCCACCTTTTGATGAAATTCGTGTTTTTTCTGCGATTCTCTAACAAAATTCATGTTTTTTCAGCGATTCTTTGACGAAATTTGTGTTTTTTCAGAGATTCTTTGACGAAATTCGCATTTTTTCAAGCGATCCTCTGTAGAATTTTACTTTTTCCGTGTCTCTTTGACCAAATTCACTCTTTACCGCGATCTTTTGACTAAAGTTGTGATTTTCCTACGATCTTTTCAAGAAATTCGTGCTTTTTCTGCCATCCTTCGACAAAATTAGTGTTTTTTATTTCTGTCAAAATTCGCATTTTATCGGCAAATTTTTGACGATATTCGCGCTTTTTCGCAGTTCTTTGTCAAAATTCGCATTTTTTTCGGAGGCTACACTATAACAAAATTGGCTTTTTTGACTAAAATTGCGATTTTCTTGCAAACTTTTTGTAAAATTCGTGCTTTTTCTGCCACCTTTTTGACAAAATTCGTGCTTTTTCTGCCACCTTTTGAAAAATTTGTGGTTCTTTCTCAAAATTCATGTTTTTTCGGCAATCCTTTGACAAAATTCACATTTTTTAGCAGTTCTTTGTCAAAATTCATTCTTTTCCCACGATCTTTTGACTACATTTGCATTTTTTCCCGCAAACTTTTCAAGAAATTCTCACTTTTTCTGCCACACTTTGACAAAATTCGCTTTTTTCTGCGATCTTTTGACTAAATTTGCACTTTTCCTGCAAACTTAGAGTAATTCGCATTTTTTCTGCTATTCTTTGATGAAATTCGAGGTTCTTTGTCAAAATTTTCTGTTTTTCATGACCCTTTCGCGTTTTTCCTTCCTCCCTTTGATGAAATTCGTGTTTTTTACGTTTCTTTGTTAAAATCACGTTGTTTTTGGCCATCCTTTGACGAAATTCACATTTTTCCGTGACCGTTCGACAAAATTCGTGCTATTTTCATGACCTTTTTACAAAATTAGCGCTTTATCCACAGGCTTTTGAAGAAAATCTCGCTTTTTCGCTATCTTGATTAAATTTGTTCTTTTTTGATGAAATTCGCACTTTTTTACGCAACCTTTTTCGTTTCGTTTTCATCGCCACTTTTGTTAAACCTGGAAATTTTCGGAGATACTTACAGCAATGACGTCAAATGGCAATTCAAGTTAAGTTTAAAAAAAAACGGCGATTTCACATAGCTCTTACACCCCTGTAATTGTTTTAAACGAAACTTTGGTACAACTTAAGCCTCTGTTGAGGGCCCCTGACTGGTTGGGGGCCGGGGATGCAGCCCCCTAAGCCCCCCCCCCCTCTTAATCCGGCTATGTGTTTAGCTATTTATTATGTAATACAAAAAGTTAAGATTATTATTTAATAAAAATTTATAAAATGCTTAAAAATGCTATAGGTAAGTGATTGCTTGATTAATGAACGGTTCAGTTGTACAAATATTTTACCTGCAGATTTTTTTTTTGTTGCTGAAGTATTCTTCGCAGATGTGTAAAGAATTTTCTGCTACTGGGTTGACTTTGAGGTATATAACTTCAGATGTGAAGGTACCCTCCTGAAAAAACTTGCAGCTCTGTGCTCTCCTCAGGAAACACACACAAACAGCTATTTATCATTATTAATGTTGATTCTAGGTAAGGGCTGCTGGGCAGGATTTTTTTCAAAGAGGGAACATTATTCTAAAAAAGAGTACATTTTTTTTTTTTTTTTCAAAAAGGTAACAAACACTTCTAAAATAGGGTACATTTTTCAAAAAAGGAACACTATTCTAAAAAAGGGGCACACTTGTACCCTTTTCACCAAAAACATTTTGAACTCGTTTGTTTAGAATTCCCTAGAATTTGCAATATTTTCTCAGGATAAATTGAATTTTCAGATTGCATAGGAAGTGTAAAAAAGGGATGCTGGGCACATAGGAAGGGTTTCAAAGAGCTGCTGAGCACTGTGCCTTGCTAACACAACTTAGAATCAACACTAATTATAATACATGTTGTTTTTAAGCTGAGAGAATATACAAAAAAAACTTTTGAAAAATGAGTTAAACTGAACCAAATTTACAAACAAGACGAGATGAGGGAGAACGGCGTCAGTGATTTTCTTTTCTCTTTTTGCAGATTCTTTTTCCGTCAATGCTTTATTTCACTTTATAATGTTTAATTTTTTATTGCTTTGTTAAGAAAAAAAAAAAAAACTGTTTAAAAATGAACAAAATGCATAAAGACATTATAGGTAAGTCATTTTTTAATTAATTAATGCTTCAGTTGTAAAATATTCAGGGTTGTTAAATACCCGGATTTTTTCAGAAAAAACCCAACCTACTGGGTTTTTTCAGGGTTTTTTGGGTTTTTTCAGGGTTTTTGGGGGTTTATCAGGGTTTTTCGGGTTTTTTCAGGGCTTTTTGAGGTTTTTGGGGGGTTATGGGAGGTGGTTCAGAATGCTTGAAAAAAAAAAAAAAAAATGCACTTATTACTAAATTTAAAGTAGCTAATTGATTACAAATGTATATAAATCAATGACAGTAATCAAAATTATGCTTTGCTTTTAGATAAATTGATTATTAGTAATAATTTATAAATTATTTTTTTGTTATTACTAAATAATAAGCCAAGTAATTCTACATGTCTACATAATTCAATTAGGATTCTAAGCATATATAGTATTTTGTTATGAGTTTCTATTGTATAACATAGAACACATTACACATCAAAGTATTTTTTTAATGGGAAAAAATTTGTTTGTGTTTCTTACACATGCTACAGAGATTAACTAACAATTATTTCTTTTTAAAATTGTGATGGTATAATTGGGACATTTCTTTTCTTTGGGGTGGGGGGTGATGGTTATTAATTTTATGAGTTGTGTACTGATATTAAGAAATATATTACAATACATTATATATGTAATTTAAAGTTGAAATTTTGAAAAAACCCACCCACCCGGGTTTTTTGGACTGGGCAAAATCATAACAACCCTGAAAATATTTTACCTACAGATTATTTTCTGCCTCAAAGCATCTGCCACAGACATTTAAAGAATTTTATACTGCTTGGCCTGAAAAAATCTAAATTGATCATAACTGAAAACAATTAGAGTTAAGCTGTTTTGCAGCATAAAAAGCAGCAACTAACAGGGCTAGGTTTTTACTGGCATAAACACACTTCAGTGACATAATCTTTTTAGTTGTATTAAATTATTTAAATACATTTTATTCATGATAAATGACAAGTAAAATATTGTGAATAGTTTTAATAAAAAAAATAAATTTGTATTAGAATTTGATAGTTTTGGCCATATTA
The DNA here is from genome assembly GCA_964019185.1 of Maratus speculifer. NCBI lineage: Eukaryota > Metazoa > Arthropoda > Arachnida > Araneae > Salticidae > Maratus > Maratus speculifer. Next base: position 361,993,623 of record OZ025291.1, read on the forward strand.
TTTGCAAATAATTGAAGATCATAAAGATATGTGTTATAGCAGTTGTTAAAACTGTAAATAATATCATTATTTATTATAAATTGTTACAAATGTTAAAACCATTGCTGCTGATTTAGAAAAAACTCAAACATGATTATTTGATTAATTTTATTGAATGATGGAAATCTCATGGAAATTCACAAAAGCGAGGTTAAAACCAGATTTAATGTAGTGCTAGTTTTTATGGTAGCTTATTTACTTCATTTTAATCATATGGGATAAAAATTAACGCATGTGCAAAAGGTAAAGGCAAGGAAATTCTTATCTAATATTAATCCAAATTTTGTGCCATACACAATAATCCCTCGAAGCAAAATACTCTTTTCCCAGAAATATATTGCTCCAGTGAAGTCCTAGAAAATGTCTTGCTGGTACTGACGTAGTAATGCCACTGCAGCAGAAGTTGTACTAATGCGTCAATAAAAAACAATCTTGTCCGCATGCGCACATAATTTTCTTTTGGATTCCTTGCTGCCTTGTTGTTTGCTGATTTTTGACACCATTTTTAGTACTTTTAGTTTTTTTTCTCATTTTCTGATGCTATATTTTTTTTGTGCAATTGTGAACAACTAGATTGCTTTTTATTGATGCATTATTGCAACTTCTGCTGCGGTGGCGTTAATATGTAAGTACAGACTTGCTTTATGGGCGTTTTTAAAAAAGAATATTGGTAAAAATTCAGATTTTTTAAATTTTGCATTCTCAATGACATTGCCAGCAAGTAATGCTGATTTTGAAAGAATATTTTCAAAGTTTTCTTTCATTCAGGACAAAGTGTTCAGAAGAATTAGCAAAAATAGTTTGAATGCTCCATGAGAAATAATATTGTATTTGAGGGGTAATTTTGTCCTGTCAATATTGTAAAATAACTGTGCAAGATAATTTTTTCTCTGTTATTTTTTATGCTTCAATTATTTACTTATACATTTTCACGCAAATCATTTCTAGTTATATATGATAGTCTTTATTGCATTGTGTTATTTATTTAAAAATACTCAGAAAAGAGAATTGCTAAAATATTATAGAAGTTTTTGTAGTTATTTTTTTTTTTTAACTTTTAAATAGCAATTCAACTGTAAGTGATAATTTTAATAGTTAAACTTGTACTGTACAGCATCAGATACCATTATGAAAATTAATATTATATAAACAAAGTGTATTTGTATGATCATTTTGTAAATTTTTGCTTTTTTGAATAATTTTCATAATCTTTAGTTTTAATTTTTAACTTGTTTACATACAAAACGCATGTGTGAATTATGAATCATTGCAGATTAAACTTTTTATTAGCATCATTATTTAATTTCTGCCATGCTGGTTTTAACCACCAGAGCCCGATCAAGCTGAAGTTGGGCCCAGGGCCTGTTAAAAAGTTGGGCCCCCCCTTCCTACCCATTTTTGGCGACACTTTCAGAAAAAAAAAGAGGGTTTATTTGACGAGTTGACAAAGTTGTTTGGGTGACAAGTGCCTAGGTTAAAAGCGTCTAAAAATTTTATTGAGTCATTCAGAATATTTAAATTTTACGTTTCATATTTTATAAAACAATATTATTTGAAAAGTATTTGATTAAGGAAAAAAATCGGCCACATAATTTGTGGCCCCAGGGTCAAGGCTCCGGAGGGCCGTGCACTAATCAGGCCCTGTTAACCACCCCGTAGAAACATACCAGTCCAGGCAACTAACCAAATAACATCCAGATTAATTTGAATTTTTAATTCTAGTTTCTCAAATTTTCATACTATTTTTCAAAAGTTGGCAGGTCTGCATTAGATAGGTTGAAGAATGTGGGTCTGTGCTGCCGAAGGCTAAAGATTCTGTTACCATCTTTCCATTTAAATGTAAATAAATAATTTATAAATCAACAAACAAGGCTTTGCATGGCTGTACAGTTGAACCTCGAAAATCCGGAACCGTCGGGACCGCGGCAATTCCGGATTTTCGAATTTTCCGGATTTTGGAGGTTTATTAAAAAAATCTTTTTTTATGGCTATATAACAGCAAACAAAAAATGCAATTTTTTCTCCCAGTGCAAACAAATAACGATTTTCCGATACTACATTTTTTAAAGTTTTAGTGACTTTTATTTTTATTTATTTATTTGAAATTTTACTATATCATTTCATAAATAAGCCACGGTAATATATATATACCGTAAATTTTTCCGCGATCGTTCAACAAAACTTACAGGAATGAGTGATGATGAAATGAATGAATCATGAATTTTGATACTTGAAAAAATTTGGGTTTTAAAAAAACCGTAAATTCTCTCGAAAAAACGCAAAAAAAAGGAGAAATTTGTAAAAAAAAAAAAGCCAAAACAAGCATGAAATTAATTTAAAAATCTCGAAAAATCGCACATTTCATCAAAGATTCATGATTCATTCATTTCAGCATGATTCATCCGTTTTCAACGATTTTTTTTGAGAGGGAGGGCGTTTTCTCGGGATTTTTTGAAAATTTCAATTTTTTTATAAAGTGGGGAGGGGGCGTTTGATCGGGAAGGACGGGTTAACGGGATTTTACGGTAGTTATCAGAATTTAACTGCAATTGAGGAAAATTACAGCTATGTCTTATTTTAAAAATTAATAAAACTGAAAACGGGAAAATGTCTGGATTTTAGAGATTTCCGGAATTTGGAGGTCCGGATTTTCGAGGTTCAACTGTATTACTCTATTAATTTATTTATAAATTTTCAATAATCTAAATAAATAAATTTATTTAATTCATATTATATTAATTTATAAAACGATTATTCAATCAGTAAATTAATTATACCAGATATGAATTTTCCAAGTGAGTGAAAAAAGTCTGGGCCAGGATTCGAACCAGGGATGAACCGCCAATGCTCTTCCAACTGAGCCATCTTGGATGAATACCTGCAGGACAATTTCACCCAAATAACCTTAATGATTGTATAATCTGGTCTTATACTCTGGATCAGCTCAACAAAAAATCCATTATTGAAAAAAAAAAAAAGGTTTTAAAAGTCTTTGGGTTTTATAGATGTGGATTTGGGATTTTATAACCTGGTGGCATTACTATTCTTTCTAAGGTGGCAAAATTCTAATTTATCTCATGAGTTATTTCTTTTTTTTATTAATTATCTGCAACATACTTTCATTATTTATATTTTAGCAGATTGATTATTTGTTTTACTTTTGCACCGTGTTGAAGATGTTCTCTGAAGAAGACTACTCACAGTAAACAAGTAACAAAAACATCTCCAAGGGAAAATTCTAACTCAGGTCTGTATTACATGTTTTTAAACTATTTGTGTTTAAAATATTCTTATTTAGTATTATTCTTATTTTGTATATATAAGAAAAATTGGTCCTTTTTGGTTTGTTGGGCACTAATGTTGTATGCTATATGACCAAAGGTGACCGGTCACTTGTGATTTTAGACACTTGGTTAAATATCTAAAAAAATACATGAGGAATTATCCTGAAACTACTCATGTAAACAGAATAATACAGGTCATATACGTGTGTCCAACAAGACCTTAATTTCCAGATTAAATCTCTCACAAACAAAAATCAATAGAATTGTGTGGTAAATGGTTTGTTTATTAGGTAAGCTGTAAAAATGTTATACAGAAGTTTCGAACTATGAATATTTTGAAAAGATTGTGTTCTGATTGCAAAGAATGCTTGACTTGACATTTCACTTGCTTTAGATTACTTGCAGAGAACGAGTTTTTTGGCATTCAGTGCCATATTTTAACGATTTTTGAAACTAAATTTTTGGATCTTCTGAAATTCAAAAAATCGTTAAAATATGGCACTGTATGCTGAAAAACTTGTTCTCTGCAAGCAATCTAAAGCAAGCAAAATGTCAAGTCAAGCATTCTTTGCAATCAGAACACAATCTTTTCAAAATATTCACCGTTTAAAATTCCAATACACCTTGTTTGTTCAATAGACTCCCTCAAACCCGCACGACTTGGGACCAGACATTGTGCGGATTTTAGAATTTTGCAGATTTCTGGTCATGGGTTTGTTTACATTATAAAAAAATAATTTGCAATTAATAATACAATCAAAATTATAATGAGTGCTTACAATGTAGAAAAATATTAAAATAATTAAGTAAGGTAATAAAGTAAAATAATAAAAATTTAGATAATTTAAAATGATTATTTCACCTTTGCTATTGATATTTTAAATAATCAATAATGTATAATTAAATATTTATTATAAAGATGAGGTGCATTTTTACTAAATTATTCAATGAAACTTGCCCCATAAAGTTACACTACTAATTCACATCAAAATCTTAAAATAAGGAAGGGTTTTTTTAGATTTAGCCAGTCGTAATAATATAAAAAACTTAATGCATAAGTATATTTGAAAGAAGATTGGGATTACCAGTGATATCAGCAATTTCTTGAATTTTTTCAGAAAAAAATTTCTTCTGTCTTCATGAAAAAGCATGATTTTAGTAATATTAATGAAAACAGGGCCATAGCTAAGGGGGTGCTATGGCCGGCTCAGCCTCCACTAAAATATTTTGAGCCCCCCCCCCCCCCTAGAAAAAGTTCCCAGGCCACTAAATGTTCCGAAAATTCAAATGAAATTCTGTTTAAAAATTCTAATTTAGTTTTGAGACCCTTTCACAGTTTTGCAGAGTTACTAAATTGTATCTAAAATACGTGTTTCAACACTCCCTCATCCTGTTGGTACATATGAAGCAAACAGGATGTTTAATTTTGCACCAGTTATACATTCAAAATTTTCATCATCATATACTTTTCTTAGCATAAAATAAAGTTATTACAACAGTTTAATGAGAAATATAGTATCTACAATGTGAATATGCACTAATTTATTTTTCTGCATTAGAGAGAGAACAAAAAAATGAGCCCCCCTTACATTCCCTTGAGCCCCCCTATATTCCTCTGAGCCCCCCTATCGTACACTTCTAGCTACGGCCCTGAATGAAAATTACAAGTTAAAAAATGTCTAAAATTGATGTAAAAATAAAAGTCAAATTTTGTCCTTCTATCTGAACTGAAATCTTCATTGTTTACATCTGTAAATTATGTGCATATTTTAGAGAGTTTCAGGTTTTAGGGTTGCAGATTTGAGGGAATCTACTGTATAAAATTTTTACAGCTTGCCTAATAAACAAACCCTTTACCGCATAATTCTATCAATCTTTGTTTTTGAAATCAAGATCATATTTGCTGCACACCCTGTATTTCCTCAAACATTTTTTCACAAAATCCCAAAGGGGGGAACATCAACAAATTGAAAAAGCAGGAATATCTTGGATAACCCTGTCAAAACTAATGTAGCAAAAATGTTCAAAGTGTAGATTAAATGGCTTATTATAGTAAACAACTGTGTTTGTTTTTATGAGGATAGTATGTATACTCATAGAGAAATTGAGGTTTTTATCAAAACTCTCCCAAATATTGCCAAGTTTTTTTGCTTATAATTTGCAAAGTTCGTAATATAAAAAAAGTTTTTTTTTTCCAGAAAATAAGACAAACATCATTGTACATAATATCCTGTAATCAGTACTGAGAAATGATAAAAATTCTATGAAAAATGAACAGGTTTACTAAATAATGTTTCACTGTGCTGTGCATGCATGAAAGCAATAAAAATATAATGTACATAATAATGTGTTGGTTAAATTTATAAAGCAACTTTTGTGAAAGTTTTAAAAACATAGCTTGAGAATTATTGTTGATAGAATAAACTCAAAATTTGTTCCCAAAAGGAAGCAAAAAGATGAGGAACTATATCTAAATTTGGTATTATTAGATATGTGGTATATGTTACGTGTGGCATTATTGAGTTTGCTATATTGATAGTGGGTATACAACCTCTCATCTTTTTGTCATTTTGGGAACAATAGATTTTGAGCTTATTCTATTGATGATAATTTTCAGAATTTTCGAGCTATATTTTTGTGACTTTCACAAAAGTTGCTCAATACATTTAGCTAACACGTTATGTACATTATATATAATTTGATTGCATATGCATAAGTGCAGTGAAACATTATTTAGTAACCCTGCTAATTTTCATACAATTTTTACTATTTTCAAAATTCTGATTACAAGAGGTTGTGTACAATGTTGTTCGTCTTCTGAAAAGAATATTTTTTTATATTAAGAACTCTGCAAATTATAAGGAAAAACCTTGACAAAATTTGGGAATGTTTTTATAAAAACCTTAATTTCTCTATGAGTATACATGCTATTCTCATAAAAACGAACACATTTTATTACAGTAAGCCACTTAATCATAATCTACAGTTTGAACATTTATGCTAACTTAGTTTTGAGAGGGTTATCCAAAAGATATTCGCTCTTTTTCTATTTGTTGACAGTTCCCTATGAGGTTTTAGTGAAAAAAAAACTATGTAAATAGATAGATAGATATGTATGTATATATTACACTGGTGCCCGGCTAATCAAAAGGTACTTACAAATTTTATTATTGTAATTTTTATCTCAGCTGTTCAAAGATTGATATTTTTTTGTTTAAAATCTAAATAGCTTTATTTATTTATTTATTTTTAAATCTTAATCTCAAATTTTAAAAGAAATCAGGCTATTATTAATATTTTCAAGCAAAGCTAAAAAGTATTTAAAACCTCAGATTGTCGGTCTGTCTATGCTCTTAATTCTCATGTAAATTTGGGGATTATCATATTGTTTATGTATGTTATTCATATTTACTGTAGCATCTTTACTATTGAATCATATGTATACATTTTATATAAAAGAGTCCTCATAATCTCACAGTCTCATAATCTATTCTGAAATTAGAAATTAAAAATGTCTTTTGTGGTATTTATTCATAAAATTTCATATTACATAATAGTTCAAAACTTTACTTGTGTTTATTATTTTATTCATCTCCAATCCTTGTTGTATGTCTTTATCTCTCATACAAAACAAGAATAATAACTGTGAAGACCATGGGCCAGATATAACATTGTTTTGGTATTTCTAGGTATACAAGAAATTCTGTGATTCTTGTGTTAAACCTGTTTGATACTCTATTTATAGTTTAATGGGAATTTTTGCTGTCCGTTTTAATTATAATACAGTAGACTCCCTCAAATCCGCACAGCTTGGGACCAGAGGTTTTGCGGATTTTAGAATTTCGCGGATTTCTGGTCATTGCTTTGTTTACATTTTTTAAACAGTAACTTGAGTGTAATTAATAGTGCAATCAGTACTTTAATGAATGCTTACAATATAATAAAATATTAAGATAAGTAATAAACTAAAATAATAAAAATTTAGATAATTTTTTAAATGATATTAATAGCAAAGATCAAGTTAATAATCAATAATGTATGATTAAATATTCATTTTGAAAATTAAATGTATTTTTTCCAAAATTATTCAACAAAATTTACCTCATAAAAGTACATTACTAATTCACATCAAAATCATAAAAAAGGATTTTTTTTTTCAAGTTTAGCCAAGCTTAATATCCAAAAAACTTTATTAATGCATAAATATATTTGGTAAAAAGATTCTAATTACCAGTGATAACAGCAATATCTTGAATTTTTTCCAAAAATTTTTTTTCTTTCTTCATGAAAAAACATGAATAGAGTATTATTAAGAAAATCACAAATTAAAAAATATATGGAATTGATATGAAACTTAAAAAAATCAAATTTTGTCCCAATATCTGAATTGAAAGTTTCATTGTTTACATCAATAAAATATGTGCGGATTTTAGAGAGTTGCGGATTTCTGGTTTGCGGATTTGAGAGAGTCTACTGTACTATATTTGACACAATGAAATTTAATATGCATCACTATAACAGTAGACTACAACATGTTTTTTTTTTAAGGTTATGAAATGTGTAGCATCTAGCATTTATTGTTCATTCACAGAGAGACTGACAAGAATTTGCTTACAGGGCTGATGATGAACAATAATGGCTCAAAGTACATTTTTACCTGTGGTATACATTTTTATAACTAACTCACTTTTAAAATGTTATGTGATATGTATATAAGAGTTGCACAAAATAATTTGCACAAGTTACCATCTATAGACATTAATTACTAAAAATGGATTTTTATTGTTTTATGTGTTTTGCTTATTTATTTTATTAAAAAGAATTAATTTTCTTAACAATATTTCTATACCATTGGAAAATGTTTCCTAATCTATTCTTGATACATAATCTTTCAAATGGGATAAGACAATATCATTAAGCAAGTTACAAAAATAGTTTGAAATAGCTTTGTCAGAGTGATTTTTCATCACAAATCTCTGTATTTTACTCCCTATAGAGAAGATGTCCTTAATTGCTGAAGAAGTCGCATTCTCCCTTATCTCTTTCTCCTTATCTGTCGTCTGTTCCACATTTAGGTGAATGTCTTGCAGGTCTTCACCAGGGTTAGAAATTAGCGGTCGTTAGTTGCCGAATGCAACTAAATTATTACAGTCGTCAACCACAAAATTATATCTAGTCGTCAAATTCAATGCCTAGCTTCATTTCACTTTATTATTATTATTTTTAAAACAAATGCTCTTATTCCAACTTTAGCATAAGTTTTTTCCACCACTGCAAGCACTTGACGAATCTGGTTTTCCATAAAATATTGGAGAGTAGCATGTGTTTAAGACAACCCTTGCATTTGTCATTTTTCAATCACTTTTAAGCTGGCTTTACTTTAACCAATGATTGATAAAATTGACCTAGGGCTAGGTCTCCCTTAAGCTCTTTCATACCTTGTTCAAAAGCATTGTTTAAAACTTCCATGCACCTGTGAATCAAACCTAAACTGACTCCACTTTAACCAATGACAGATAAAACTGACCTTAAAGCTACATTTCTAAAATTACATTGACAATTAAAAAATTTCAATGCTGAAAAGGACTCGTATTTATGGTATTTCCAGTGTTCTCGCTGACATTTGACCAACATTAATAATTTGGCGAATTAAAAATAAAATGCATTCGCCAAATGAAAAAAGTATTAGCAAAATAGATTTGCCGTGTAGCACAAAAAAATTATCTTTAATCCTTTTATGTACCCCCTTTTTTTCAATATGTTCTAAAATAATCTAAGTTTTTATAACTTTTACAGCGATTGTTACTAATCTAATTTCAACTATGCGCTACAAATATAAAAAATATGTAATATATTAAATATATATGCATATGTATGAAAAACAAAAAAGAAAAAAAGCAAAAGCAAAAATTGAGCACTAGCAATTTGGCGAATCTAATCGCTTGTTTACTCACCAAATGAAGAATTTAGTCGCAATTTGGCGCATTGGCGAGCGACAGTGAGAACACTGGGTACTTCAGTATAATGCACGGTCAAGTTAAGATAACTGATTTTAAAAACTAAATATCACTATTTTAATTTTTGTATTATTTGTTTGTATTTTCATATTTTGTATTCATATTAGCTTCATAAAAAATTATTTAAACATTTTTCTAGAATCCATATATTGTAGTTTAAGCAGATTTTATAGAAAGCCTTTTTTTTTAAAGACAGGGTATAGTGTTTAATCTATATTCACCCTCCTCCTGCCTTAACATATAAAAATAGAAACAATATTATTATCATGGTTGCAAAAAGAAATAAGGAATTATGATGCAACGTAGAATTGCAACCATGAAACGCTGTTTGACACATAGGAAAAAATTTGTAGGGGTCACTTGACGCCTTTCTTAAAACTTCCAATTTCTAACCCTGGTCTTCACATTCAGCCATCTACTCTTCCACATCTTCTTCTCAAAATTTCTTTCGGAATCAATGTAAATTTTACCCAACCCAAGATATTGTGTAACTTTCAAAAATTTGTGAAAATGGTTCAAATTTAAACTCCTTTGTTTTTTAATGCAAAGTAAGTATGCTAACAAATAAGAAAAAGAAAATATATATACATATATACAGGGTGTCCGAAAAGTCTGGAAACGGCCGAATAACTCGAGAAATACATATGAGATTGAAAAACATAAATGTACGTGTTAAATATTTTTAAATAAGCTACTCTGTGATACCAAATTTGACCTTCGAAACCGACCCCCTGGGGATCAGAGGGAGTCCAACTTTGAAATCTTAAATTATAACCCCCATTTTTTATTGCAGATTCGGATTCTACAGACAAAAATACGTAACTTTTGTATTTGATGTTTATTTCAAATCTTCGTTTATCGCGGTGTAATCGAGCATATTAAATTGATACATATTCCCGCTTTTCCAACGGGATTTTCCCTAATCGAAACTGATTGGGCAGAATTTTTGACGTCAAATTTCTCGTCTTTTGTAGGAATAGCGTTTCCTGAAAATCACCCGTGGCGATTATTTCAATAGTGCTACACTGTTAAAAATTTGACCCATTTGCTGCAGCGTCACTCCACAGCTATTATAGAATATCTCTTTTGTGACCAATGAGAATGCTCCATAACACAGTAAAGTAATCGTTTTCTATAAAAGTGGTGGAGTGATGATGCAGCAAAAGGGTCAATTTTTTTACAGTGTACTTTACTGTGTTATGGAACGTTCTCATTGGTCATGAAAGAGATATTCTATAAAAGCTGTGGAGTGACGCTACAGCAAATGGATAAAATTTTTAACTGTGTAGCACTACCGAAATAATCGGCACGGGTGATTTTCAGGAAACGCTATTATTGCAAAAGACGAGGAATTTGATGTCATAAATTCTCCCCAATTAGTTTCGATTAGGGAAAAACCTGTTGGAAAAGCCGAAATATGTATCGATTTAATATGCTCAATTACACCGTGATAAACGAGGATTCGAAATAAACATCAAATACAAAAGTTACGTATTTTTGTCCGTAGAATCCGAATCTGCAATAAAAAATGGGGGTTATAATTTAAGATTTCAAAGTTGGACCCCCTCTGACCCCCAGGGGGTCGGTTACGAAGGTCAAATTTGGTATCACAGAGTAGCTTATTTAAAAATATTTAACACGTATATTTACGTTTTTCAATCTCATATGTATTTCTCGAGTTATTCGGCCGTTTCCAGACTTTTCGGACACCCTGTATATATATATATATATATAGAATTCTTCATGGAAAGAGACAAAAGATTTTTTGGAACGACAATAGATTTTACAGGTGATAAATAACTTACTTTGGTACCTGCATACTTTCCAGTCAAACATGTCTGATAAAAAAATTTGTCACCAAAGTGATTTAATGTCAATAATACATAAACGTTATACGTGGTATTACATTCACTGGTGTCAATTTTGTGGATAAGTCAGTTGAATTTTGATAATGAAAGATTTAATTTAACTGCTAGTTATCTGTTTCCTAACAAAATAAAGAGCAATCTCTTCCTTTAAACTTCTGTCAATATTTGAGCTAAATGAAATTGTTTGATGAAAAATTTTGTTTCATTTCCGCACATCTATCTGAAATCTTTAAAAATTTGTTTGATAAAAAATATTGTTTATAAAATCTCATTAGTATATTTTGATATCATGCTTATTTTTATTGACCATATTGTTTGGCCAGGCCACAGATTATTTTTACTGAAAGTAATCTACAGGAAAGTAAACAAATATCTTTATTTTATTCTATATTGTTTATTTTAAACTAATTTAAATATCCCAATAATTCAACGCCATTTTCTTTCAGTGGTATTCTCTGATTATTATGCATTATAGATAAATACTACATTTTTTACTTCTCTTAACTCAGTCAAACTGATTGACAAAGATATAATATGGTTACTACCTTTGGAAATCAGTTTGAATTAAAATTATACAATGTATCTATGTAACTGTCATTTAAGGCTGTTATCAAATCCAAAGAGGCAACTTTATGGCGTAAGTTTTAATTAATTTCTGTTCGGAAATGTATGAAACTTGCCGGTGGTAATATTCAAAAACTATGTAATTTAAAAGATAATTTCTGTTTTTTGTAAACATATTAGATCTTTCAGAAAATATTGTAAAAATTTGCATTTTAAACCGAATTTCCAGATTAAAGAAAAAATAGTCTGTGAAGGAGAATAATGTCTTGTCACATTCAATCATTAATTTCTCATATTTAATCACATTCAAAATCATTAACAAAATACGGAATTTATTTAACAAAAAATAGAAAACTCATTTCAATTCCGAATTGCATCCATAGTCATCAAGGACGACACTTGAGGGAAGTAGAGGAAGAGGGGCATATGCCCCTCACCCCCTTCCTAAAATCGCCCTTCTTAAATCTTATTTTTAAGCCACTTATGCATATTGTAATGTCCAGACTAAAAATATCTCAATAATAAATATTTAGAATTATATTCTCATTAAATTATTATAATTCTTTAATTGATAATTATTAATGAAAATTATTGAAAATTGCAGGCATTATCTTAAAAAAAAATAAATAAATAAAAATTAGAGGTTGCTTATTTTTCTAAGGTTAAAAAATGTAACAATTGTAGAAAATTTGGATTTTTTTTAACATGTTGGAAAAAAAGTTCATCAACTGTAATAAATGCATTTAAAAAAGAATTGCAAACAGTTAACAGCTTTTTGAAAAGCAGTATTTTCTCTTATTCTGATAGGATTCTGAAATTATGCTATAATGCAATTTAGGGTATAAAAATTTCAAAATATCAGTTTTACAAATTTTATTTTAGAGTTTTTTAATTTCTGAGAAAGCAGAATGAGTTTAAATATTTTTAAAAAAATCTATTCATTTCAGCTCTTTGTTCTTTCAATTATATTTCCCACAATAGGTTAATTTTCATTCTATTGTCTTCTTAAGGGCTAAAAGTCTTATTGGCTCTTTTGTTTGTACCCATTTGTTTATCTTAGCATTCTATTTATTCATCCATCCACTGAGAAATTTAGTTTATCTGGTATAGTTTATTTTTTCTATCGTCTTTTGAAGCACAAAAAATGCTATATATTCAGTCTCTGGAGTAAATTAATTTTTATACACAGCTATACAAACAGGGCTGTAGCTAAGGGCGGCTCATTACCCCCAAAAAAATATTTTGAGCCCCCCCCTTCCCCCTCTGGAAAAGATTCCAAGGTCACTCAATGAATTTCTGTTTCGAAAATTCCAATGAAATTCAGTTCAAAAATATAATTTAGTTTCAAGATCCTTTTACAGTTTTGCAGAATTACTAAATTGTATCTAAAATAAGTAATTGAACACTCCCTCATCCTATTTGTATGTATGAAGCTAATATGATGTTTAATTTTGCACCAGTTATACACTCAAAATTTTCATCGTCATATACTTTTCTTAGTATAAAATGAAGTTATTACAACAGTTTAATAAGAAACAAAGTACCTACAGTAGAGGTCTGCACGGGCCAAAATTTGCAGGCCCGAGCCCGGCCTGAATAAAAAAAAATATTGGCCCGGCCCAAAAGTTAAAATTTCGGCCCAAGCTCGGCCCGTACCAAAAAAAAGGTAAAAATTCGGCCCAGCCTGAGTGAATTTCTACAGAACATTGATCTTTACTCTAATGGAAGAGTTCAGACCAAAAAAACTTATCTTAGTTTTTTTCTTTTTTTTTTTTTCCATGTTTATAATCTTCATTTATGCAGAAGTGTCATAGGCTGCGATATTTATGCTTTTAATGAATCTTTGTTTGTTATATGTAAATGTTTCAGTAATCATTAGTATTATAAATCCATATACCATGTATTGGAGACATAAAAATCTAAAAAACGGTATATGGTAAAAGAAAAATCTAAGATGGAATCGCATTGGAAAGAAAAAAATTATGATCCCTTCTTAGCTATGTAAATGTTTAATGCATTTTCTTCTCGTGTATTCTTGTATTTATTTTGCATGGATGAACAGTTTAAAAGAAACTTGCAGTTTTCAGTTTAAAAGAAAATTCTGCCATAATCATGTTTTTTTTTCATGTGTTTAACTCTATTTTAATAAGCGCAGTAATCTATGATTCTTTAAAAAGAATAAATTCTAATGTTTAATTGTAGAATAATGATGACTTAAAAGTATATGCTTTTTTGGCAAAAGTTTTTGGACCAAGCCAAATTTTACTGATTTATGAACAGACTTGGCCACGTCGAGAAAAGGACTTTCATGTGGGATGACTCAACAGGAACTGATTACTTGGTTCTTGAAGACTGGGAAGAATGAAATCAGTCTTGGTTTTGTTTGGAAAAAATACCTTTTGCCCGGCCCGATACACTAGGAAAGAAATTAAGCCCCGGCCCTGCCCGAAAAGATTAGTGACTAAGTCCGGCCCGGCCTGAATCTGCAGAAGTAAGGCCCCCAACTTGGCCCGGCCCGAGTGCTATTAATGGAAATCAGCCAGAACCCGGTCCATGCAGATTTCTAACCTACAGTGTAAATATGCGCTAATTTATCTTTCTGTGTTAGAGTAAGAGAAAAAAATTATGAACCCCCTCCTACTGTCTCTTGAGCCCACTCTATAGATAACTTCTAGCTACGGCCCTGTATATAAATGATGTGTAGTAAGCATTACTTGTAGTACATCATGCAACTGCAAGAGAGGGAAAACTTGCTTTTGCTCTCATAGTGACTAGATGTCTTTCTGCTTTTTTGGAAATTTAGAAGTATCCTTTTTTAGAAACTATGCAATTAAAATATGTTTTCTCTTTTTTTTTTTTTGGTAAACACAACTGATCTTTCAGAAAATGCTATCGAAATGGACATTTTGAACCAATTTTTCATACAACAGCTCACGAAAAGCAAGAAACGTGCTGCATATTTGTGATCAAGACTCCTTTTAACTTCAGAAGTAATTTATTTATTAAAAAGTAGAAAACTCATTTCAATTCCAAATTGCTTCATTAGTCAGGCCTGACAGCTTAAAGCTCCTGTCCCTGCCCGTGAAGACGCTCACAATCTAATGTTATTCCTAAGGGGAGGCATTTTTGTAATACCTTATTTACTCGTGTATAACATGCACACCCTACTTTAAAAGAAAAAATGGCGACTTTTTAAAATGTCGTATATAACGCGCACCATAAATTTGATATGCAAATGAATGAATGACTAAATGAATTTCAGTAAAAGAAATTCAAAACAAACATTACATCAGTCCAAAAACAAGGCAAAAATACATATTTAGACTTGGGGTGGGGAGAGAATGACAGGAGGTAAGGAGTGACAGCAGTAAGAACTGCTAATCACCATTAAGAGTGTATTCGAAAAAACGCCTATCCACCTTCAACAGCTCGAAATTTTCAGATACAATTTCAAACACATTTTAAAAACTAGAAACGAAACTTGCTGAGGGCATTCTTGAAGGGATGTATGAAGTGCCGTGTGATGTCTTTTTACGCTCAATTCATTAGAATTTGAGTTATAAACAATTACCTTATCAGGATGACCCTTTATTTTGTTCCCAGAACTCCCGTCTGTGAAAAATCATTTCAAAATGCCGTTTTTGATTGCTTTTTTTGCAATATTTTCTGCATTTATCAAAGAATCGACAATCACGGCACCTTGTGCACTTTCCAAATAAGAGATTTTGAAAGTTTGGTGTATTTGAGAGCAAAAATGAATTTAAAAATAAAGCGGAAATAAGCAGTTTGAATCGAAATACACCCTTAATATAATGTTGATGTATATAAAAAAAAAAAAAAAAAAAAGGAGTGAAATAAAGATACTGTAATACTTCAACTAGATAAGATTTTTTGAGTAATTATGTCTCCTTTGAATACATTTCTTGATTCATATGTATGTTGTGTGATTACATTCAGCAGTAAAAAATCATTCCGTGTATAATGCGCACCTAGGAATTTTGCCTTATTTTTTTGAAAAAAAAAAAGTGTGCGTTATACACAAGTAAATAGGTAACTTTTTTGCATTTTGACATTTTTTTTTTTTTTTTTTTTTTTTAATTGGATAGCAAAGGTCCCTCTCAAGATTGTTCCTTGATTACTTTTTCAAATTTGGTTGCGAGTATTTCTTATAAAGTTACTTTCACTTTCTGAGCCATTTTTGAAAGTGAAAATAACTTTATAACAAATATCTGCAACCAAAATTGAAAAAGTAATCAAGGAGCGATCTTGAGAGGGACCGCAGCTATCCAATGCAAAAAATATTATTTAAATGTGTCAAAATGCGAGAGAATTATTAGAAAAATGCCTCTCCATAGGAACAGCATTAGCTTGCGAGTATCTTCACAGACAGGGACAGGAGCCTTAAGGGTGTATTTCGATTCAAACTGCTTACTTTCCGATTTATTTTTAAATTCATTTTTACTCTCAAATGCACCAAACTTTCAAATTCTCTTATTTAGAAAGTGTACAAGGTGCTGTAATCATCGATTCTCTGATAAATGCAGAAAATATTGCAAAAAAAGCAATCAAAAACAGCATTTTGAACCGAATTTTCTGAAGCAGGAGGTCTGCAAACGAAAAAAAAGGGTCGTACTGAGAAGGTTATTGTTTATAAATCAAATTCTAATGAAATTAGCGTAAAAAGACATCTCACGGCACCTTGTACATCCCTTCAGCAAGTTTCATGCTTCTACTTTTAAAAATTTGTCTGAAATGGTATCAGAAAATTTTGAGCTGTTGAAGATGGAAAACCATTTTTTCGAATACACCCTTAATGCTTTTATATTTTAAAATGTGTCAGAAAATTATGCATAGTAGAGTAACAGATTTGAGAATCGCATAACAGAAAAGATTCTATTGAAATTCATTGTATTAGCTTCTTTATTTATTTCTTGACTTTCTAAAGATATCCTAAAAAAAATGACTTAAATTCAACTTTTAAATCACACAAGCACGCAAAATTGTCAAATGATGCATAACAAAATTAATAAAAGATCTGATAAACGGAAAAAAAATACTTTTTTTAATGTATAGAATATTTTTCAAATTTGAGATATGCCCAACCATTGCACATAGCTGTATGAGAAATTTTATTTATTCAGTGAGTAATTAATATTATTTAAAGTGTTCCTTTGTATTCTTCATGTGTCGGTATAGTGTTTTTCTGTACTGATTTTAAGTAATTGTCATATTCTTATGTTTTGTTTTATTTGAAATAGACTATCATCTCTGATATGCTATTTTTTGATGCATAAAAGGAAATCTGAAAGCATTTTCAACATATTGGTTAGAACAAGCTGGTGTTTTTTTTGCCTAGTTTAATAAGAATGCTTTCTTGATGTGGGATTCTGGTAAATATTTTGACTTATATTGTTATTTCTTTTCTTTATCATTGTAAAATTGGTACATTTTTCTTTTTCTGCTTGTGTAATATTAAATCCAATCTTGTTTCAAGCATGAATTATTTTATTTTATTGCTATTAGGGGAAAAAATTTGAAAAATGCTTCTACTTTAAAAAGAGTTTTTTTTAAAAACAACTGAACAGAAAAACTATTTTCATAAGATGTTGTGATGTCTTTGAAAAATGTTACTTTGTTTAATATTTGTTTATATCTACTTTTCTTACATAAAAAAAAAAAAAAAATGCATATTTTTATTTATGATGTTTTTAAAAAATATTGTACAATAGTCAGTGTCAAATATACATGTAACATTTAAATATTTCTTTCTTTTTATCAACCAAAAACTTATTGTCAATAATAATAACTAAAAGTATTTATGATGGTGAAATGTTCAAAAGTATTATTCAACAAATTAATTTTTTTAAATTAATGCTTGAGCTTGTTACTTGCTAGTATTTTCTCTCTTATTTTTATTTTTTAGTGATATTAAATACCTTTGCTGCAGTGATATATGATCATAGATTCCCCCCCCCCCCCAAGTTGCTATAATTTTGATTGAATACCTATGTCATAATGTACTCATGTAAAAGATCAGTATGATTTTTTATTGTATGCAACAGCAGATTAATTTTTGTTTCCTTAAAATGTCTTTTTAATTATTTTACCAAGGCTGTAACAAGTATTTGGTATTTACTTGGTACTTTAACATACTTGGTCAATTGTATGTTAACAATTGGCCGAGTATGGCCAATTGTCATACTTGGCCCAAAAGCTGAGTATGGCAATATAGTATACAGGGTGTCCACTCTCAACGGTGGCCAATGGCTACTTTTCTAAACCGTTAGTCATAGACATACAGTTCCAATTGCAAAATTGAACTGTGGTTAAATTTTTTATCTTACTTTCAGCAGCATAACGGCTGTCATTTTAATTCATGCAGTCTTTTCAAAATATTTATTTTAAGTTCCATTTTATGATTTATTACAATTAATTACTCTAATGATGATGATGATTATTTTTTTTATTATTATTCAGAGACAAATGCAACTAAACCTTTTCAAAATTTGAGCTTTCAGCTCCAGAGTGATTGAAATATCCTACAATGTTTTTAGTTTTTGCTAACTTGTCAGAAATAGCATGTTGGGACAATAAACCCAATTTCATTATAAGGCTGCATATTGTGAATAGTGCAAGCTACACTCTTAACATCTGCTTTTGGTATTCAGAAACTATCTCATCATTCTCATTTTCTTGCAAATGCAACAGATGTTTCAGGAAATAACCTCAAGTTTGGCGTTTTGAACCAAATTTTCTGATGAAAGCTGAAAAATCAGTCAGTGGAGGGAGAAAAACACTATGTCATATAATCAAATACACTTATAAATCAAAAGGTAATTTATAGATTAGAATTTGAACTGGTTTTTTTTATCGCTTTTATAGTCTTCCATAACTTCCAATTTTATATCAGCGATTAAATTGTGATTTAAATCAACTTATTTTTTTAATCATTGATTAGAATAAAAATTTTTTATAGATGTTTAAAATGGCATAAAAGTATTAAAATCTAAGATTAATTTTGTTTTTTTCTACAGGTATTTTGCATTATGAATAAAAGAAAAAAAAAAGGTTTTAAAAAAGTATTTCTAAACATAATTCCTGAGAATTGACATACATTAAGTACAGTAAGTTTACAAAGGCATAAAAATAAATTAGAATTAAAAAAATATTTTGCTTGATAATTATTATATTTTTACATATGCGATTAAAGCTTAATTTTAATAATTTGGACAACTGGGTTTCATAGAAATAGTTTTTTTTTTTTTTTTTCTTAATTCATTTTTCTTAATTTTCTCCTTAATGTTTGTTAATAAATTTTTGTTAGCTGAAAATGAGGACTGAGTTTTACTGGTGCTTTGAAATCAATCAGGGAAAAAGAGGCATTTTTAACTCTTTCCGTATTTCAATCATCCATAACCAGTTTAAAAATTTGGGTTCCTATCTATATGTTACAGGCTGATGTAATGAAGTATGAGAACGGTTAGTTCTGTACAAAGTGTGAACACAATTCCATACCAGCTGTTTTGATAACTGGAAGATCAAAGCTCCAAGTAAACTCAAAACCTTGAATAGATACGATTCAATCATATACTAAATATTTGTGTTCAAACATACTTATCTACATCAATTCCTCAACAACTTGATTATATTAATGTTATACTTTAACTAGGACTTCCCTCAGAGGGATTAGTCTGAGCGATATTGCTGAGAATACACATTTAATAACTTGCGATAAGTAAAGAAAATGAGATGTTACCATTAATTGGTCATTCGTTGTGATAAAATATGATGAAAATAAGCATAATGAATCATAGAATTACAAAATCTTATATATAAAGTTGTATATACAATTTTTATTAAAAAAAAGCAAACCATGCATGGATATAAAATTGGAAATATGCAAAATGTTAAAAGTAATACAGAAAATAAAACACCAAATTTTCCAATACTGGAAATATAACTCTTTGAAATGATGTCATGAGCATAAACAGAAGCTTCGCAGCGATTTAGGAAACTATAACTAACATAAACTATTATGTTTGAAGAGAATGGAGTGTATTTTATATGGTGTGAAATCCGTCTGAATAGTTAATAATGTTGAATATCTGTTTTCCACGGATGCAATGAAGTTGTCCATAAGAGTTAATGAATCCCTTTTTAAAAATTTGTCCTAAACGAGCATTTACATCTTATAAGTTACTGTGATGTCAAAGTTATACTTTCTGACCCAAACAGTATCCTAGAAATTGCAATATTCTCAATAAATTGGGTTTAAAACTTTTTCTAGAAAAAAAATGTTTAATTTGTGAAATTAAATTGTCGAATGTTTTAGAAATCGTTCATAACGAGAATATTATATCTTAAAAGTTGCCACAAAAAAAAAAAAAAAAAAAAAGATTTAAAATTTTTAGTCATATCAACATCAAAGAATTCTCAATTTTAGAACTTTTTTAGCTCGTGCATTGATGGTGATTATTGTTCCTACGCAAAATATAGTATACTTTGCAGCAAAGATGGTTACCAACATTTTTTGCCCGCATTATTTTTTAAATCAGCTAGGTACTCCCAATGATAACGAAAAACACACAAACGTCAATGCTTTATAGCATAAAAATACAGAATCAAAAGCTATTTATCTCCTATTATATACACATAAATTATCTAATTAGTGCTTGCAGATGCATTTTTAAATATACATAGATCAATATAACACTTCCTTTTTCTTTTATTAGTATTTCTTAGTATTCATTTTTCATTTATTTGTATTATTCAGTAAAAAACTCACTTTCTTAAGCCCGAATTACGTGAAACTTTTTATAAAAGCGCCTAAGTCCATATAACAGCGAAGTATTGTGAAGAGTATTAAATACAAGGTAATAAGACACTTAGCCAAACGCAGGTAATAAATCGCCAAATATTTTTCTTTTCGCCCTCTCTTGAAATGCATTTTTTCCGTACATTTAAAAAACACGATTTTGAGTCATCTTATTTAAAATTCAAGTAAATAAATAAGAAGAAGCAATAATAGCATAAGTCAAAACATTTTATTTCAGCATCAAGGAATTGTATCGTAGTTACACATGTAGCAAAAAGCTGCTTTTGGCCAAAAAACGTTGTCTTTACTAAATTGGAATCCGATTAAAAAAAGTACGGTGATTAATTAAAATGTTATAGGCAGAGCTGCCAAGTCTCCGGCATTTTGGATACCGGTATTTTAATACAGAAAATGTTTTACTAAATTGGAACATTCTGCGGATTTAAAAAATAACTTTTCCTATAAGAAAATTCTGCTGTGCAATAAGCGGGGGTTTGGCATCTCTGTATGGGAATATTTCATAATCTAGTTTTTAACCTTAAAAAAAGGAACGACCATTTTTCTAGTACAAAATGTATTGCTAATTGTTCCATTTTGCATACAAGGTACTGATTGTAATATTGATACATCTATGGTGATAAATTTGCAATAATTTTTCAAATCCCATTTATTTTATTAAAAATATAAATCTTTTATTCATTTAGTTTAAAATAAATGGTTTTTAACTAATTTCATAGTACTTTTGAAATATCACTTTTCATTGGCCATTTTTTTAAAGCATTTAGAAAATGGTTGTTGTTTTCAATCAAATATAGACTTTGGTCTGTCCACATTTTATTTCATTATTATTATTATTTATAAATGGTGGAGAAATATTCATACTTAATCCATAACGTACATGTTATATGACTCTGTTATTATACAAGTCACCTTTTTGTTATCATAAAAATTATGTTTTTACTGATTTTTATTAACTCAATAGGAAAAATTTTGTGCTTTGAGCAATAGATGTCCACATCTCATTTATTTATTTATTTTAACAAAATTCTTTGTATTTAGAAGAATTTTTATTTAAATAGGAAATCCAAATGTCGCTGTTAATAAAGAAGAAAGTTACAAAACAAAGTTACAAAATGAGTAGACGCATACTATGAAATATGGAAAAACGACGAATCCAAAAAAGACGTCGTATGAAATATCATCTTTTAAAGCAAAAAAAAAACGAAATCTGATTATCGAGCCTACCGATTACAAAATGTGCATTACATAAAAAAAAAATATTGCAAATATTGTTTGTTTTTTTCCTTTTGTGCAGTTTTGGTTTCGAAAGGTGTGCTATGTTGCAAAAAGATATAAGCAACTATGAAAACACACTTGGTAAACGTTCATGCTCAGTTTTACAAATAAATATGACACATATATGACCTATACACACCGAGGTACCTAATTGGTGCCAAAATGGCGTTCAGTTGCCTAACATGCTTATCATATAAATGTTATAATAAATTGTTTGTTCTAAATATTTTATCATTTATTGATTGTTATTTCTTTTTTTTTTTTTAATAACAGAAAATGTTTCATTTATTCCCTTTTTTTTTTTCATTTTCAAATAAATAATTAACGTATTATTATAGCATGCTATATGTATCTGGTAATCAAAACGCTGTTTTCGCCTACTTGGCATAAAAAATCTCGCCAAACCCAGTGCTTATATCTCTAGTACATTATCTCAAGTATTTTATTTATGTATACTATAATTGTTTTTAGATACCACTTACTTCTTCTTGTATATAAAAATAGGTAAGTGGCAGGGTTGTTAAATACCCGGGTTTTTTCAGAAAAAACCCAACCCACTGGGTTTTTTCAGGGTTTTTGGGGTTTTTTCAGGGTTTTTTGGGTTTTATCAGGGTTTTTTGGGTTTTTTCAGGTTTTGGGGGGTTATGGGAGGTGGTTCAGAATGCTTGAAAAAAAAAAAAGTACTTATTACTAAATTTAAAGTAGCTAATTGATTACAAATATATATAAATCAATGACAGTAATCAAAATTATGCTTTGTTTTTAGATAAATTTATTATTAGTAATAATTTATAAAGTATTTTTTATTATTAATAAATAATAGAATAAGCCAAGTAATTCTACATGTCTACATGATTAAATTAGGATTCTAAGCATATATGGTATTTTGTTATGAGTTTCTATTGTATAACATAGAACGGATTACACACCAAAGTATTTTTTTACTGGGAAAGAATTTGTTTGTGTTACTTATACATGCTACAGAGATTAACTAACAATTATTTCTTTTAAAAATTGTAATGGTATAATTAGGACATTTCTTTTCTTTGAGGTGGGGGGTGATGGTTATAAACTTTATGAGTGTGTACTGATATTAAGAAATATATTACAATATATTATATAATGTGTAATATAAATACATTATATATGTAATTTAAAGTTCAAATTTTGAAAAAACCCACTTGGGTTTTTTCCTGGGTTTTTTCAAGTGGGTTTTTTCAGAAAAAACCCACCCGGGTTTTTTGGGCTGGGCAAAATCATAACAACCCTGGTAAGTGGCTCCTTTATGCAGTATAAATTGTATAAATCTTTAAAAAATAGCCCCCGTTGCCCCTTTTTGGATCGAATTAAAAAAAAAATCAATGTCTAATTCCAGTATTGCCCCCAGGTATGCATACATATTCCAAATTTCAAAGTTGTATGCCAACAGGAATGGGAAAAGATGTCACATATGCACCAGGGTACATAATTAGCGTCAAAATGGCATTATTTTACCTGAGATGGTAACCCGGCTTTATTTATTTATTATTTGTTTAATTACTCATAAAATGTTTATTCACCTTCATTTCCTTTTTTTAATTATATAAAATATTTCTTTTTATAGTTATTAATTATTATTATTTTATTTACTGTAAGTTCTTTTTGAAAATAGAAAATAATTTAAAAAATGTGTATGTAAGCGTTATTTGAAAACGGAGTTTTCGCCAAATGGGCTTTGAAAAAAATTGCGCCAAATCTGATGCGCTTGTGGTATCCGTGCCGAAAAATGAGTGACCAGAATTGACTTCCACATGCAAACAAAATATAAGTTAAAAGAAAACATGCAATATAAATAAATATAAAGGGAAAATGATGTCATAAAAGAAACTTTTTATTTAAAAACGTAATTGTTTCTAATTTTCACACGCAAAATATATAAAACATTCTTTTAGCGATAAAAAAATTCTATTAAGAGATTATCACAAAATCTCAAAATCAAAGTTTTTATGACATTTTTTTAATATAAAAAAACACTTTTATTTTCCTTCATAATTAAATTTTAAAATATTTTATTGCATTCAATATTTTTGAATTTACTCCATGTACTGATTCTGTTATCTACGAAAATATCCAGCTGGTGAAAATCACGCGCACCAAATTTCTGTGACGTATGCAAATAAATTGTGCTTTTTTATCAGTTTTTTTAATATAACTTTTTAACTATTTGGAATTAATTTTTAAAAGTAGGTGCATTCACCAGATTACCTTAATAGGTACCTATTGGTACAAACAGAATCGAAATCTGATAAGTACTTTTTGAGATTTGCTTGACGAAAGAATTTTTTTGACTTTTAATATCGTTACGTACTCTGAGTATAAGACTTCGCTACGCTCAGACAATTATCACATCATGGTTTATATTTGTTTAGCATTGTGGGGCTTAACCGATTTGAGACAACATAACAATATATTCTATTGACTACTTTCCTCAGTAATCCTTTTGAGTGGATAATAGTGTAATTCTGAATTTAAGGCACCAGTACAGCTCAGTCCTCATTTTCAGCTAACAAAAATTTGGATTATTTCATAAGCTTTACAGATCATCTGATTCCCTTTCTTTTGCATGCACGTTGAAATATTTCCCAAATTTTACTGTAAGATCTTTTTTTAATCGAGCTCTACTTTTCTCTCTGGAGATTTCATCTAAAACATTTCATGTAAACATTTTATTCAAATTCAATATAATTTGTGATGTGATAATTTCCTTTAAATAATCAAATTATTCATTCTTTTATATAAAATTAGCATGATAAATATAATAAGTTTCTGCAAATTTAGAAAGTAAAATCAAAAATCAAATTCTTATTTTCTCCTTCTACTTTTTCAATAATAAATTTATACCAAATATTGGAGCCAAAGAAGAATGGAAGAATAACGTCTAATGAACAACTTTTGTCAAAGAATATGTAAGGGGAAAAAAAACTAATTTGTATAAAAATGTTAAGCACAGAAAGAGATCTTTGTTAGCATATACATACTGCAAGATAAGATTTAGGCAATAAAAATTAATTTTTCTAGTACAAATGCTTAACAAGCTGTCATTAATATTTGTTAATATTCTTATATGTACTAATAACTAATGAAATTACTTACTTGACAATTGTATTATTTCAGTAATTGTTTCTTCTGGGCCATTTTTTATGGACCATTTTAAAACTGACAAAATGCACCCTGCCATTTAAAAAGAATAGTGAAACTTCTCCATACCACAGTTTTTTAAAAATACATGTTTCCAAGAGGAGGACTTAAGAAAGTTATTAGTTATTGATTAACAGAATTTCATCTATTGTTACAAAATCAGGGTTCATACAGACTCCTTAGAAATGAAAACGCTCCCAAGTAGTGTTTAGAACTACTTAGATAAACAAAATACTCCTTAGAAACTCCTTAAATTGTATTGCAGTTTTGCAAGCAAGCAATATTGCTCCCAAGAGAAAAAATAAGAAAATCGCGATTGTAAAATGCCCGATTGTGAAAAAATATTTTTTCGTGTATGTTGCATTAACTTTTTTTTTTTTTTTTTTTTTTTAAGATATATGCAGTATACAATATTCCAATTTTGTATCTTTCCGTTAAAAAATGAGTTTGGAAATGTGTCAAAATGTTTTTACTTGTTTAGCGAAGCAGTTGAGAACACCCTTAAGGGTGTTCTTAAATCAAAAAGGGCTACTTTGTAACACATGCTTTAATTTTTTTTTGTTCAGAAATGCATGAAAATAGCCAGTGTTGTTGTTCAGAAACTGTCTAATTGTATTCAATTTTTTGTTTTTATAAAAACACAATAGATTTTTCATAATAAGTCTTCAAAGTTAATGTTTTTGAGCACATTTCTCGATGAAAGCAGAAAAACCGGTCGAAAAGCAGGAGAAAAACAGGTGATCGCGTGGTCGAAATAGTTTAGAACTGGATAGGTAATTTAATTATCATAAAATGGAAAATTCAGTTCGATTTGAAATCGCTTCCATAGTCAGGCATTCAAATTTTATAACTTTTTGTTAGAAAATGAATTTGTAAATGTGTCAAAACGTTTTGCACTTGTTGAACGGAGCAGTTGAGAACACCCTTAAGAAACTCAGTATGATTTGATGCTGAAATTTTTTATTTTAATTTCTTTTCTTTGTGGAATCTAAAGTAATATTGAAATGGCAAAACTTTTATCCTTATTTCCAAGTTTGCAATAGGCCTTGGATACAATCAGGTTATTCCTAATTTTTTTTAGCACATAATAGATTAAGTTTAGGTTGATTTTAACTGTTTTGGGTTGGATTTTGGCTTTTTTTGTCAAGTTAAGATTGACTCAACTTAACTTTTATTTTTCAGATGAAAGAAATTATATATTTAAACAATAATTAACAGTAGCTGTTCATTTTTTTTTTTTTTAATATAATTGATTTTACAGATATTATTGTTGGCTACTTTTCCATATTTGCATTAAATATGATTTTTTTTTTTTTTTTTTTTTTTTTTTCCGAACTTGGGTTTTAGAAGGCTAATATTTTTTCTTTGTCAGGTTTGGGATTAACTTGAAATAGAAATTGCAGGTTCAGGTTCTAGATAACCAGACCTGTGCTGGATCTTTTTTTTTTTTTTTTTTTTTTTTGTGATACTCTAGGATTCAAATTAGATAAAGTATCACATTTTGTCCGTTTCATTCTTCATATGTTTAGTCTATGTAAAATTGCTCTTTTTTTATGATAATTTGTCAGATTTATTAGTATTTGATCAGGATTGATAATAGTAAAAATACGTCTTTTTTTCCAGTCAATCAAATGTTTATTTCTGTGTAGTCAGTTTGCTTTTGTTAATGATAACATTTAAAGTTCTGAGAACATTCTCTTTTCATTTTCATGTTTTTAAATTCTGTTAAAATTTTGATAGTCATTTTTTAAAAATATTCCTTAAAAACTTAAATGATAAATCATTTTGAAAATTTCATAAATTGTATTTAATTATAACTTGTAAAATAAGAGATGAAAATAGTCAGTAAAAGATAGAAAGATTTTAAAAAAAGGGAGAAATTAAAACTTTGTTACTTCCAGTTTTGTAACTAAACTTCAAATTCTTTGTGAGCACTACTGATCTTAATTTATACAGGGTGTCCACTCTCAACAATATCCACTAACTTATTGGTAAACCTTTAATCATACACATAATTCCAGTTATAAAAGTGCTTTAAATAAGATAAAAAATACTTAAAAAGCCATTTAAATCAATAAAAATATTTCTTAAGAAGTTACAAAATTTAATTTTTTTATGCCATTAAATATTTCCCATTACAATAACAAGTAAGAAAAAAAAAAGTCCTAGTCATCTATCACTGAAATTTTTCGAGTTTAGAAACTTTGAACTACATGACTTACATCAATTTTCTGTATCTGAACTCAGAGTTCAGTGCTTATAGTTTTAGAATTTATTTTGTGTGTATTTTTACTTTTACTGAAAAAGTCACACTATATGAGTATATTATGATAGTGCTCATTTTTATTAAATTTGATTCGTTACATTAATTATATTTCAGGGATGAGATTCTTCAGACTTTTCTTAAATTTTTAAATAAATTTCACCAATTAAATTTTTGGGAAAATTTTATATTTTTTCTTTAGTTTTTACTTTTGTTTTTGTACTTAGATATAATAGTCCTTTTTTTTTCATGTGATATATAAATTTTAATAGTAATTATAATATTTAATCAGCTTGAAATTCATAAGTATTATTGCTCAAGTGTTTTGCGCGCAGTTTTCAGATTTTTTACTTTTTTGTCAATCTCATCCCTGTATATTTATATATGTTTTATTTTGTAAAGAATTGAGACTGTTGCCTTTCATCATTTAACAAAAAATCTGTTTTCTCATTTATATTTTCAGTGCAAGTTGTTTATTTTGCTTTAATATATCAGAATGAAAATGGATTTCAAATTTATATTAATTTATCTTAATTTTTTTTTCTTTTTAATCAAACAATTGTTTATATTTCTAGTAGATTTGTGAATGACTTTTATTTTGAAGTAAAAAAGATGCTTCATCTTTAAACTACTCAAACAAACGTTATTACTCAACCAATTTTAATTGTAGAAGAATGCGACTTTTCTTTTATCTTACTTCTTAGTGTAATAGGGCATTTTTACTAAATATAACTTATAGAATCGGGGAACTGTATAAAAGTTTAAATTTCTTAATTTTTATGAAAAATGTTTTTATTAACTCAAATCACTTTAAGAATCCAATTTTTCATAAAACATATAAAAAATTCTGTTACTTATTAAACTAGAAGAAATCATTAGAATACATAAAATCAATAGTCATTAAAGGTACCCCAGTTCATTGAAAAGCTAACTTGAATAATTAATATGAAAATATAAAGAGTTTACAAATTAAATACACTTAAATGTGTGGATATCACTTTGTGGAAAAGTCAAATATCACTTGAATTAAAATACTCAACATCTGTTTAAATTAAAATGTAAAACCATTTTGCATTATCATAGACATTAGACTATCATAGACATAGACATTTTTCATTATCATTATCGTTATCGTAAATTAAAAAACATCAGCCATTATTTATAATCAAAACAGAAATGAAAAATATCTCAAAAATAATCACAGATGCGAGTGAATCGCCAGTTAGGCAAGAGTGAATGTATTTATCTATTAAGACTGTTCCCAAACTTAAAGAAGCTACTTTTTAAAATATTTTTTAATTCAATTTTTTTTTTTGGAAATGCATGAAATTGACAGATGTTTTTATTCAAAAACTATGTAATCAAAATATGTTTTTTATTTTTTTGGTAATGGCAGAAGATCTTTCAGAAAATACTGTCAAGAATTGTAAGGTTTGGACAGACTACTTAGAATCTCCTCATAAATTGTTACACATTTTCTTTATTTAGATTTTAAAATCTTCATTCTGATTAGTTTAAAGTATTAATTTTATTAAAAAATGATTACATACACTAATTAATTGAAATCAATCCTCTGAATATTCTTTTTGATTCAGTTATTTATGTTCAATATTGATATTGATTTGCATAAACATTTGCTTAATTGCCATTTTAAATATATAAATATTATAGAATATTCATTAAAACATTCATCAATAAAGCCTAAACTATTTATCAAAAATCACTTTTAAATTATTTTTATTTTGATCAATGAATTTGTAGCAATCATTTATTCATGAAACTATCCATTAAATTGAACATAAAAATATCGTTTTAATAACATAAACATAACAAATCTTTTGATAGAAAATAATTAATAATAATTTATCTAATATTGGCAAACTTTCAAAAATAAAAAGAATTAGAATTTATTTAATATTGCCTGTTGCAGTTTATAACTAATTTAATCCAATTCTAGACTTTATTTGCAAGCAATAGCCAAAATTGCATAGATTTTCTACCATAATTTTCTGAAATATACAAATTTATAATTTTACTTATTGACAGCCATATCAAAAATCCCACATTACATTTTTGATACATATAAATATTATGTTTTTTTCCTTTCCTGCCACTTCAAAACAACATCATGATATCATTATAGCATCCACTTTGTATTGGTGTCAGGTGGCGATGTCTCATAGAATCTCTAGTCCTATTAGATTAGTTAATTGCCTGATTTTTGGCAATTTTTGGCCTGATTTTTGGCTTGATCATCCTATATCACTATAATTTTTATTAACTAAATGAATAATATTTACTTGTATACATTAATACTGCTTTTCAGTTTTTTCTTATCTTTTAAAATATTTTTTTTTATATTTACAGCATTCAAGATTCAATAGAGCTACTGACCTTTTATTGGTACATGCTAATGTGACCTTTTTAATGTAGTTACTCCTTTATATTTGTTTACTTTAAATTTTTAATGCTATATGTATTATGCTGTTATACATTTTATGTTAATGAGGGGAAAAAAACCCTAAATGATGAATAATACTGTAATAGATTTATTTATCAGTTAACTGGAAAATCTATTAGTGTAATTTTATGCAATCAAAAGTATTTACATATGCTTTTAAATTGAGATTCAATTAATATATATTTTTAAAAAAATCAAATGTTCTGATATGTTTTTGAATATTCAGCTTCCCCCCCCCCCCCATTTAGGATCAATTCAATGTTATATATGAAATAATATAATAATAATAATATAAGAAATATTACTCTCTTTTTCTGTTGAGTTATTTCTAAGTTTATTATTTTGATCATTTTGAAGTCTGTCATTCCAAGTTAATAAACTATAAAGTACCTGGTTCTTTAAAAATTTGGATTGAAAATCCTGATAAGTCAGATTAATTCCTGATAATAGCCATAAGAAATGCACTTTTGTTCTATAATGTATTTTCTGCTTTTTATACTATAAGTTGCTACTTGTCACATGAGTTTCACTAAATATTTAATCTAAATAATAAAAAAAAGTTATATGGGTTTAAAATTTTTATTTTAATTTCTATTGTTAAATTTCTTATTTTCAAATAAAGTCTTCAATATGACTTTAAAATCCTGTAAATGAGTAGTTCTTTTGCTATTCCCAATGTTTTAACTCTATCTTTTGTAATTACTGCTCTTTCCCAACAATAAATGGATATCAATCCATTTTTTTAAATATTAAGGGTGTATTCAAAAAAATACTTTTCCACCTTCAATAGCTTGAAATTTGCTGATACAATTTCAGACGCATTTTTTAAAGTAGAAACATGAAACTTGCTGAGGGAATTTTTGAAGAGATGTATAAGGTGCCGTGCGATGTCATTTTGCGCTCAATTCATTAGAATTGGATTTATAAACATTTACCTTCTCAGTATGACCCTTATTTTCGTTTCCAGATCTCCTACTTCGGATAATTATGATCAAAAGGCCAACTTTGACTGCATTTTTTGTAATATTTTCTGCATTTATCAAAAAATTGACAGACACGGCACCTTGAGTAGTTTCTAAATAAGAGAAGCTGCGAATTTGATG